>OX461810.1:74797356-75263891 GCA_949802685.1 Dicyrtomina minuta
AATTAAAAGTAGCACCTTCCGGAGAGTACTGTAAGGAAGAAATATCCAGTGCCTTACTATCCGACGCTCTGTCAGCGTTAGTAATTGCCAGCAAAGTCACTAACTTAAACGAGTTCCTTGAGACTCAAAGCTGAATTCTTTGGAAGCTTTAATAAATACTCTACTACAGTAGCACACTCCAATCTCATTATGCTTGGGTCGAGGTGGGGCAAAATTAAATACCCCTTTCATAAACTGACGCACCAGAAGCTGCTCCCCAACTGAAGTTGACAAGTCACCCGTTGACATATAATACGAAACCGCTGACCGATGAACATTTATGGAGCGATATGCTAACTTGCGATCCTTTGCCAACCACGTCAAATAATTTATTGAATTATGAACAGATTCTTGAAAGAGATCATAACCTCCCTGAGCACACCAGCTAACATAGAACTTCCATGCGGATTGATACACTTTACTGGTGCTGGGTCTGACTGAATTTAAAATGATTTCAAGAGCTGCTCTTGAAAGTGAAATTGATCCTCCTGTTCTCCTGAAATTGGCCAAGCGGCCAGATAAAAATAAAGATTTTGGCAGAGAGTATGGAACTGTCCCACTGGGTCTGTTAACAGATTCTTTGACGGGGGAATCAACATCAGCAAGCTGTACATGCTGTTTAATAGTTGTGGATACCAATACTGATTCTTCCAAACCGGGGCTATCACCAACAGCTGAGCCTTTTGCTCGTGACATTGCCTCAGGACCTTTCCTATTAGACAAAATGGGGGAAACGCATACCCCTGAGGAGTCTTCCAGTCCGTCGTGAAGGCATCCGTCCCCGCGCCATTGGGTCCGGCCTCTAGCTCCAATACTTGGTCAACTGATGATTGAGCCGGCTTGCAAAAAGATCCACTTTGCACTTGTGGTAATAGCAAAACAGATGCTGCGATAAATCCAGCCGTAGTTGCCAGTTGCTGGAATCGTGAGCGTTTCTGGACTCCCAGTCTGCCCAAATGTTCTCTATTCCTGGAAGATACTCGGCTTGTAACCATATATCCCGTTTTTAAAGCCCACTCCCACATTGGGCCGCCACTTGGTTTAATTTTTGGGACCTGGTCCCACCCAGCGTGTTCAAATATGCCACCGCTGTTTTGTTGTCTATCTTCAGAAGTACCGCAGTACTGCTTATTGCCTTGCAAAACGATTGGACCGCTAGAGTGGCGGCCTGTAGTTCGAGAGAATTTATATGCGGGCATTTGGCTCTGTCTTGAACTGACCAAATTCCTCCTGTCGCCAGCTCCCCACATCTGGCGCCCCATCCCTGAAGAGATGCATCTGACTCTATTGCAAACTGATGGACTTCGAGTAAAATAGAAGAACTCGGCAACGCCATTATGTTGTGACCCCACCAATCTAGCTCCTTGATAACCTTCGGAGTTAACTTGAAAGTCATTTCCCATGACCGCCAGACTTGATAAGATGAAATAAAGATCATTTGACATTCTCGTACCTGAAGTGGTGCTGCTTTCAATCCTGTCGTTGACGACGAAATCATTCCTACGAATTCTGCCAATCCCCGCGGAGTGACTTACACCCTCTGTATTAAAAATTCTGCATTAGACTTCATCTTCAATCTTTTGGCCGTAGGTAATCCCCATGTCATGTGTACGGAGTCAATACGTAACCCCAAAGGTCAATACTTTGCACTGGAGTTAAAACCGAATTCTGTTTGTTTAATATAAAGCCAAGATTTTTGAACAACTCTGCACACATAGTAAGATGAGCTGCAACAGTCTCAAAAGTATCACCAAGAACTAATGAATCATCAATGTACATTAATATTAGAACACTCTGAGCACGTAAATATCCCACGACTGGCTTTGTCAGTTTTGTGAAGACAAATGGAGCTACCGCTAACCCAAAGGGCAATGAAGAAAACTCTTAAATAATCCCATTTCATTTAAACTGTAGGAATTTTTGGTGTTGATTTCCAATTGAAACTGTTCAATAAGCATCTTTTAGGTCCAGCTTTCCTATCCACCACCCTGGGTGAAGCAAATCTCTAACCATTAACACACTATCCATCTGAAAGTGCTCCACGTTTAAATAGTGATTTAATAGCTTCAAATTTATTACTGGCCTCCACGTATTATTTTTCTTAGGAACCAAAAATATCTGACTCAAAAACAAAAAGTGTGGTTTTTCAGCGCGTTTAATTGCCTGATTTTCAGTCATTTGAAGAACTTCTTCGTCCATGAGAGATTTCTTCTCAGGTTTGTTAATATGAGGTTGCGGTGATAGATTTTGGCCAAGATCCTCAAGAAATGGTAATTCATAACCCATGACCGTTGTAAGAACCCAAGCGTCACTCGTAATTTCCTGCCACTTATCAAGGCACGTACATAATCTACCTCCCACCGGGATAAGTGGAATACTTACTAACTCGGAAGTTAAAAGGAACTAAGGACGGTTAAAAGAACGACCGCGAAGAATAGTTTTAGTCCCACGACCACTAAATGCTAACAATAATTTAAACACTTATGCCTTGCATTTAAAAATAACCGAACCAAGAATAAACATAAGCATATTCAACTATCTACTTACATCCTGAATTAGCTTTTAAAAATCCTGAAAAATCCTTATTTAGTCTGTTCGACTCCTTTATGTTTTTTCCGAAGTGCCTCGCCAAACAATTCTCTTGGGTCTAAAACGACAACGAATAATTAGCTAGAGCCGGGTTGATCTTTCGAAGAATTAGTCTACAACGCTTGTGACACGCTTGAGCATTCACATTGCCAACAAAAGCAATATCATTGCAGATTGCTTCCAAAACCTGTTGAGGATCCATCATACTCTGTGATTTAATCGCTTTAACTGCAGTGGCATACATAGCTGTCAGAGGACCCATACTTTCCAGCACTTTCGACTAAATCCCCTCTAATGCAAACAACCCCGGAATTTCTTAAAATGATACTTTATTCCGCCTTAAAAAATTAAGAAACGACTCATCAACTTTCGGCATTGACACCTCATCATCACCGGGCAGAGGAAACACTTCCAAAATACTCCTTCTTTCATCCGCCGTCAACGATCGACGCATGTATGCCTTTAAATAATTGACCGTCTCCTCTGAGGCTTTCCAGCTTTGATTCGATTTGGAATAATAAGCCAAAGGATCCACAAGTACCTCCAACTCTTCACCCTGACCATTATTCTCGTTAATTTTTCCATCTTCTTCCTCTTCATCAAAATCCAATCTTTGACGTTTACCTCCCGGTATAAACTCATTAGTTTCTGCTCAGAACAAAATGCAAAACAAAATGCATGAGCTCAACACTCAACAATAAACATATTATACGCCGATTACCTTTAGTTCCATAGACCTCCCAGACGGAGGTTATTAGTAAAAAATGTTAGCGGTTATTATACGCTCAAATACCAAAGTCAATTAAAAATTCAAGTGCCAATGCCAATAACATAAAATTTTCAGTGACAACGCCAAGTTGATAATAATTCAAGTGCCAATGCCAATTAAATAAAAGTTTAAGTGTCAACGCCAAGTTGATAATAATTCAAGTGCCAATGCCAATTACATAAAAGTTTAAGTGTCAACGCCAAGTTGATAATAATTCAAGTGCCAATGCCAATTATTAGTACAAGTGCCAACGCCGTACTATTATCACTCGCTGCATACGAGTCGTCGTCTGCCGTGGCCATGCGGCTGATACTCTCAGCCTCCGTTCGACCATGCGGCTTATTTTTCAATTCAATTTCAATTAATTCAACTAATTTTGGGGTCAAGGCGGCCAAAATTGGACCTAAAAACCTATCAGCCCCCGAGCCCTGGGCTCCACTTTGTCCAGCCATGTCTTTGAAGTTACTGTTATCCATTAAAACTCAATTTAATATTAACTAACAAAGAACAACTTAAATGTATTGCACGTCTCTGTCTCAGAGCTGAGAGAAAGTGGTTTGAGTTTAGTGGTAGAATCTCGCAGTAGCTAGTCTCTTACTTTGAAAAAGCTCTGGCGGGAGTCTATCACCTGAGATAGATCCTATTAATTATTATTCGAGTCCCGAAATATAATTACTAATATATTACCATATATTTTCGATTTTCGCCCATTTAGTTTCCATTGCAAAAGAGCATTGTGAATAATATCGAGTATATTATTAGTATAGCATTATTGTATATCGTTACTGTAGATGCAAAGTGGCCGTTCTCCAAACGCAGGTAAAAGTAAAGTGGCCGTTCTCCATCCTTTACTAAACGCAAGGTGGCCGGTCTCCAATCTTGTTCAAACAGGATCATATTGGAGACCGGCCACTTTGCGTTTAGTAAAGGATGGAGAACGGCCACTTTACTTTTACCTGCGTTTGGAGAACGGCCACTTTGCATTTACAGTAACGATATGTTCCATCTTGCTAAAAGATTATTGAGAAACACAAACACACCTTTTGTTGCTTCATATCGTCGTGATAGTATCGCAGTAAAAAATTTACTCATGATATGGTTACCAATAAAATAAAAGAAATGCACTTGTTCGGAGTAAATAGTAAATACTAAATTATTATATTCATGTTAGTACAGCCTTTTTCATGTTGTCTTAATAACATTTTTATTTTTGTGTAGTTATATTATATGGTGATCTAAAATAATAGATCGTCCATTAATGACGCCATGTGGAGGGTTAGTGGCTTAGTGGGTCTGCTTAGATACTGAAAAGAAGACGAAGTCATCCCACCGTAAAGATAGCCGTTTATGCAATGGTTAAACAGGTTAAACTGATGGCAGGGGGGGTCTTAGTCTTAGTCCTTAAAACAGTAATATTTCGATAGCGCCATTTATGGACGATCCTTAAAAGAGAACCGCGGTATTACTTAAGAAAACGATTCGCCGATTTCCATTATTTCTATCCACCGATCCACATATGTAATGAAAGACCATATTTCACAACATTTTTTATGTATTTTCGAGAGTAGAATAATAAAATGTTTTTGTTTTCCGCCGTTGATTAAGTTTACACGCCCATTGTCGTCTAACTTCTAACTATATAGGAAAAGTCTGCAAGTTATGATGTCAAAATTTCACAAAAATATTTTGACTAGTACTACTCATTAACGAGAGTCATGTTCATAAGAAACAAAAAAAAACAATATGTTTTACATTCGTAGACGACGTTTAAGGCTTTTGTAAGGTTTTGCTGCTGACTATATTGTGTGCATAACCAACCTATAATTAAACCTTCGTGTCGATTAAACAAATATGCTGTCAAAATCTACTTTAAAGCGGGTAGGACAAATTGTAAATTTTGGAGAATATGTTTCGTTCATTCCATATCGCTATTGTAACGACACTAATAAAATTATTCTACTAACATCACGAAAGTTGAGAGCTAAAATTTGCATAAATTACATACTACTTGCAATCTACGAAATATTTTTGTTTTATCGCTGTATAACCATCTTCGTGCTGAAAAGTGAAAACGGAGGAGGCGAGAAGTTAACTGTGGCGTTTATGGTCGGAATATTTGCATTGTTTAATTACAATCACGTCGTTCTACTTCAAAGCTATGAGGAGTATCGTAACGTAATGAATGCTGTTTTACGAATGGCCGCTGGGTATAAAAGTAAGTTTAAAAAAATGCAATCTTACATCTCCAAAAACCACGGGGTAGGAGTACACCCGGGTAGAATTTCCAATAACCTATACAACTAATTACTAACTACTTTTTTAATTAATTCATTTATACATAAAGATCCAAGGAACGTGACAGAGAAAAAAAACAACTATGGTAAAATAGTCAAACTATCCGCCTTTGCCTTCGGCTTTGCCACACTTATCCGATCACTAGGAGTCTTGCGAAAACCAGAGTCCCCAATTTTTTTCACCTCTCTTGCAACCAATCCAAAACTACTTCCATTCTGGATCAAACTCCTCTGTTGGCTACTTCACCTCAACATTTTTGCTTTTCACTATTTCATGATGATTTTCAACACGGTCATTGCTCTACTCCATATTTTTGCAATTTCATTATTTATGCAAGAACATATCAAGAGCAATGGGAACAGTAATATCCAAAATACGGAAAAAACCGAATCCGAATCCGAAAAATGGAAACTGTACATCCGACTCAGCGTCCTTCAAAAGCACTGGAATATCATGTTTGGTAAATGGATATTTATGGATGAGTTGGGCTCCTTGGCGGTCATTATCTTTCGACTATTTGAAGTCATCATCTTTGACAAAGTTCAGAGTTTGGTAGTTGCCCTAAGTTTCCTTGTAATTCTCCTACCTGCTTACAAGAAGTTTGCAGATGTTCATGAAGTCAGCTGTGAAATATTGCGCTCCTGGAAAATTGATGTCATACGAAAACAAATTGAGGCTGACTATTTGAAACAACAAAAACCAAAACCAAATCCTTTGAATTCAAATGACGGAAAACAAAAAAAGATTCAAATTATGATAATACAGCCTGGCTTGAAATCAAAAATTGCCCCAAGTTCCAGTTCTTGTGAACTTGGTCATGAGAAAAATTTGTCATGGAAATTACTTCAAAAATTTGAAAAGTCCTGCTGCCCGATTAGCGTTGTGGTTGGAAGTTTCTTTTTTGTTGATTCGAGTTTTGTCCTTACCATGATTTCTATAATTATTAATAACACAACAAGCTTGGTACTCACGTACAGGGAGGCTTAGTTATTGTTTTCAGTGAAAGTTTTGTTCTTTACTATTTACTTTTAATAATTTATTATGTTTGGCTATATTTATTTTGATAAGTAACTACACCTATTCCATTTGTACAATTCTGTGAGCAGAATAATATGTAAAAAGAAAATTTTACCACAGCTGTATTTAAAAATCATAACGCTTCCTTTTCTACTCGCTTCGATAGTTTACTCGATTAGTTTGGATTTAGTACATATTTTTCTACATGGTCAGTAAGGGTTAAAAATCTACATGACAATCGATTGGGGGTTATTTATGGCCTTCAAGGGACATATTATACACGATGCTGATGGGAGGTTATTTATAACCTTTGAGGGTCCAAATTACGTATGCTGCTCGTAGGAAGGTATTTATGGCTTTCAAGGGTACAAAATATGCACTTTATTGCGGGTACTATTCTAAAGCTTCGGAATTATTTCAGGATTTCCTCGCCAAGATTTAACTAATGGAGTTATTTAGAAAATTCAAGATGCAAAATAATACAATACGTCTAAAAAAGCATTAATTTGAGACGCGTTCCACAAAAAATCAAAGACACATACACCTAGTGTCCATAAGTCTTCGCGATTTCGCTCGTTATGAGCAATTAACCGAATCGCGAAGACTTATGGACGCCAGGTGTAAGTGCCTGCGCGTAAAGTTATGCTAATACAGTCTGTACTGAAATCAAGCATGGGCATAGTTTCCCATTCTCGATTGCCCAACCGTGAAAATTACATGCCATGGAAATTGCTTCAAAAATTTGAAAAGTCCTGCTGTCCGATTAACGTTGTGGTTGGAAGTTTATTTTTTGTAGATTCCAGTTTCGTCCTCACCATTATTTCTATTATTATTACTAACACAACGAATTTGGTTCTCACGTACAGGGAGGCACATCGGGAATAACTTTTATTTTCAGCCTGCGTTTCTTACTTTAGTGCATGTGCTTTTACCCACAATCACTTTATTAAGACTGCTGTCGACAAAGTAAAAGCATTTTAAATAGGTACTCCTATTTCAAACAAACCTTACCACAAATGTGTTTTATACCCCAGAGTGTAGTGTGTTTTGTGAACAGTATACTGTTATTATTTTTGATGACACCTTTCTCAAATTTAACGTCATTTATGGACAGCCTTTTCTTAATACTAAGCTCTAATGTCCTATAAATTGTATGTAATAAAGTTACTTTATAATATTAGTTTAATTATGTTCGCATATCTATGTTATCTAAACTATTTAAATGTAAACTATTACTCTCAATAAATCATCACATTTTATGAGTTTTAGACACCCTCAGGGTTTAAGCTGTCCTCGAGATTTTAGATATCCTTAGGGCTTTAGACATCCTTGAGGTTTTAGACATCCGTGGGTTTTTAGCCATGCTTGGGTTTAGGTTCTTAGCTCACCTTGAAATTTACATTATTGGGTTAGCTCATGTGAATTACAATTACAACTGTACGGGCCGCCACCCCTGTGTCATGGCATGCTGTCCCTTACACAAAACCTGTGGATCTCCTTTCTTCCTGTTCCGGTTTCCGGTCGTTTTAATTTTGAACCTACTTTGATAATTTTATTTTAGTGTCTCAAGAATTTTGCTCCATTTAAACCAGTTCTTTACATAAGGTAACGAACTACGTGAAATATATAATAGTAATGATAAATTTTGTCAGTAAGACCTTGATTTATTTAGAAATTGTTAACCTTTAAGGATCTCGCTTTCAGATTTGACCATTTTAAAATAAAAGAGTGAATTACCTTAAGTCAAAAAATTGTTTAACTTTTCTATTGAAATCAAGGTCTAATATTTAATTACATATAATGCATCATCAAGTAAACCAACAATTAGTTGAAATTTCTGTTACCCCAGTAGATACATCGGTTAAGTAAACTCTAGCAGCAGTACCTGCTAGATTAGTAGATTACTCTTTTACAGATTTCAGATTTCTCCACACTCGAAGAAATATAAGTGAAAAGACTAATATGTTAAAGTTTGTAGAGCTGCTGCTAATATTTGATAACCGATAATCTGATATCATTTTTTCTTAGCGTGTACACCCTCAGTTTTCGTTCCATAAGTTACGTTTTAGAAATTAACAATCAACCTTTAAACGAGGAAAACTAATAGAGTATAATATATATACGTACAGTAAACTAAAATTCCCTAATAATATACTTTTGAGTGTTTGCACAACTACATTTTCCTGAAGCACTAAATGTTTTGTTTATGCATTAACTTACTGTTTTTTAACTAAAAACTTTTTTCCTTAAAGCTGTTAAGCTTCATGAGTTGTTCAACATAGAGTTTTCCTTATCATAACTAACGTGACGACCATGAGAGATGAGACCTTGATTTCACTCACTTCATCACTAACTTTAATCTATACGTAAGTTATCCATGGATAGGCACTAGTGAAATCAAGGTCTGAGACGGGTTTTCAAACAATAAAATGACGTTTTGTATATTTTAGTTGAGGGGGGGGGGGGGGCGTTGGTGGTTTTGAGTGTTTGTCTTCAAGAAGAATTAAATATTTATTCCTACCTATCTACATAATTTACCGGATTTTTCACCCATTTCAACGTGTGATGTACCCATGTACTTACCATGGAAGCCTAAAACAAATTACTGATTTTCTTAGTTTTTAAAGGGCTTTAAAATGATATGTCATGCATTAACATCGGTAAATTTTGATAAAAACTTATTTAAGTATTTTAATTACAATTAAAAATTAATCATGATCTGAGCTGGAACTACAAGTTAAATAGGTTTGCCTATTCATTCCGGTTTCAATAATATATCATTCATGTGTACTTGCATTGACTAACTTGTCGAAATTTTGGTTTTAATATTTGGCGAGAAATATACAAAAAGGGAATTTTCAAAAGCTGAAAATCGCCTATAGAGGCATTTTCGCCTGAAATATTTTTTATTAAGATTAGACTGCATTGACATTGCCACTACTTACTCTTTCACGACTACCTCCCCTTAATTTAAAGACTATAAATTGACTGTTAAGATTTGCCGGCAAGAACTGTCTAACGTTACTGTTAAGGGCTTTAGCCCATTAGCCCTCGTTTAATTTTATTTCATATTTTTAAGTGACTGTTGTAGTGCCATCTGCAGCAGCCCATACATTATTATTATTATTTTGACAGGGATTTATGAATTTCGTATTGGTGTGCGCCTGTGCGTGTGCCTAACCTATATATTTTAAATGACTTTATTTTGTATGTGGTGGGTGATTTTGTTATGTATTCCAAGCTTCTATTTAATTACATGGAAACGTTCTAAAATAGACTCACTAACTAGTAGGTCGTAGAAATTTTTTTTTCTCCTTGATTAGTACGGGAACGTAATTTTAACGAAATAGGACGTTTTGGTGTCTCGTGGCAAGGTCTGTCATCTGTTGGTGTGTTGAGATGTGGGAGCATTTTTCTTTGTTACAATCAGTTGCAATTGGGAAGCAAGACAGGCAGAAGTACAAAACTGACCTCCCGTATTTAAGATTTAATTAATTGCTTGAAGTAACTTAAATTAGCTATGTTGACCGGTCGTGGTAGTATTATATGGGGTTAAATCGAAGAGGGAATAAAGTTAGCAATAAGTTTTATAGTTAATCCAGTTTCTGTGTGTTTTTGCAACTCCCTCGGTTGTACATTGTAAGCCAGGGTCATTTATTTGTTGTTTGTGCATCGCCGTTGTCAGTGGTTTCGCATATGATTTATGGTGTTGTGATTTAGTGCTAGACGTTTTCCTAATTCAAATTTTTGACGAACAATTTTATTATTGTCTATTTACACGGCAAGAAGGTACTAATTAGTTTTACATGCATTTATTTATAAGTACGGAGTACGGATGCTCTCCCCACACAGTTTAGCATAGTAGATGAAAAAGGTAACTCCGGTCACTGTTGTAATTTGTGTAGTACTACAAAGAACAATTGTTCTTTTCGTTTGTGATAGTGCTTTCACAATCACAACTACAAACAAACTAGTAAAGTTGGATTGTGCACAATCACAATGCAGAACACACACCCAGGACGACAAACAAGAACAAACCTGTTTTTGTCAGTCGTCGGCACAGAACGTTTTGTGTACAAACACAAAATCTATCACAATAACAATCCTAGCTGAGAAAATACTTTGTGAACAACGTACATTGTGGTTGTTTTTTTATTTGAGAAATAACAATCTTTGAAGTTGTTTGGTATAGTGCCGTAATATTGTAAAACTATTGTAAGAAAAATATTTGATTGTATTGTAAATTAATATTGTATTGTAATTGTAAATTACAATACAATTACAATATACAATTACAATTCATACTTTTGGAACCTTAAGTAGACCCCTAATTAGGATTAAATTACTGACTTGATATTTACCATGATAACCATCATGTACATACACGATTTTAGAGTAAAACAAACGACTCAGAACACACTCAAGAAAATAAATTTGGTAGTATATTATAATAATAATAATAATAAATGTTTCCCGGGAAAAATCCTTAAGGATTTGAGACAAGTCTCTTGAAAAACCCGGTTGTCACTATTTAACACTTTGAAGCTTGAGTCACTCAGAATCACGGCCAAAACTCCACCCTTTAAACTTGTCCAATCTGTTTTTAAACGAATTCACCGAATACAAATCCGATTTGTCATTTTTCACCTCACTTGGAAGACTATTCCATTCTGACACTACACGCTGAGTAAAAAAATGATGTCTAGTGTTGGTTTTCACTATTTTCTTTTTCAAAAACGGGGCATGCCTGCTTTGCATGTCAATATCAAAAAATACAGAGGGGTCAACATCATATTTATTGTTTATTAGTTTGAAAGTCTCGATTAAGTCTCCACGTCTTCTTCTATCTTCGAGGGAAATTAGTCGAAGTGATTTGAGTCTCTCAGCATAATAGTTATAATGGTAGTGACTATATGATGTATTAGTGAGTATGAGAAATAAGGTGAAAGATTTCTCGTGTTCTAAGTAGTTAAGTTGCAATAGGTGAGACAGTTGTAAACTGATATTTATTCAGAGAATTGGTGGCGTTTATATAGTCGCAGAAATATAGGAAATGCTTACAGTTATACTAATGATGTTAATAATTAGTGAGTGACTAACTTAGATGTAATTAACTTATAGGAAATGTACTGAAGTTACTAATGAGTTAGTGACTAACCTTAATGAACTTATAGGAAATGTACAGAAGTTACTAATGAGTTAGTGATTAACCTTAATGAACGTATAGGAAATGTACTGAAGGCACTAATGAGTTAGTGACTAACCTTAATTAGCTTATAGGAAATGTAATGAGTTAGTTATATATTAATACTCATGACTAACCTAGTGATGGTAGTTAGTTAGTGGAAAATTAGTCATATGTGAAAAACATATTATATATACTACTTAGGTAGATTCTTAATTACGTAGTTTCTTAATTGGGTTTTAAGGAAGAATTCCCTAATTACATGACTTAATTGCTTTTACGGAAGTTATCTAAAGATAGAGTTCATTAGTCTATAATCGTAATTAACAAAGGGGAAATGATTAGTAATTAGAAGTGCATGCGTCATTAGTATATAATACTAATGACCCGTCAAACGTATATATTGTGATGAGCAGTATAGATAAACCATAACTACACTCCCACCCGTTGAACGAATAGGTTCAAGATGTGGATGAAGGTCCCGTCCTAGGTTGTTATTCTTCCTCTTCATCAGAGGATACAAGATTAATGTGGTCCAATACGATGGTATTGGTAGGACTGGCAGGAGAAGACCGACGGGAATGACGATCTCGGGTTACACCGGGAGGTGATGGTTGTCGAATGTGGCGGGATGGTTCGAGTATAGGTGGTTGAGATAAAGCCTGGACCAGTAGATTATAAGGGGACACCGGAGGAGGATCCCTGGGCCGACGCATTTCCAGCGTGAAACGCGTGCAGATATTCTGAAGCGTCTCCGCTGCGCGGTGAAGCTCGTAGAATTCATTTACGCTCAAGATCGGTATCAGTGAATGAATCGAACGTGTGGCCGGAGCCGTCGGTAAGTCCGTTGCGGCGTCAGGAAGAGGCGGTGGGAAGCTTGGCGAAAACGGCGGACCCGGCAAAAGGAGCGAGGGCGAGGCCCGATGGAGTCCCAGGGGCACGGGCCTTCGAGTAAACGGAGGCACCAGGTGTGCCGAAGGAGCTGATGTTGTCGCAGGAGCGTAGCCAAGGGTGAGGGTTGGCCGTGGTCCATCGGAACGAGAAGAAGTCGTGTTAGATTGCTTGCGGAGATCCATAGTAGAAATGATGTGAAGACAATGAAAAGACTGAGCTTTATATATCCGACGAGGACAGAAGCAGGAACTGAACATAATTAAGATTAAGTTTCTAAAGAACTATGGTTGGTAATAAATCTGGACCCGGAACCGGGCGGTTTTAAATCCAATGAAACTTGGGCTAGGAGCTAGTGTTGATAAAATAGGAAGTGATATTAGTGCTAATTGTATCAAGCTAATTATAAACTAGGAAATGACATTAGTGTTAATTGTATCAAGCTAATTATAAACTAGGAAATGACATTAGTGTTAATTGTATCGGACTAATTAACTTAAAATCGAAAATTACATTATGGGTCAATCAGGAAGACAGTGTGTGTTAAATTAGTTTTCTGACTACTAATTTCATACTTCCATATAACGTAATAATAGTAATGATGAGAAAGGCGAGAGATATGGCTCCTCGGGTTATCCAAGAGAACCAACTGAAGCCGGTGAGGGATAAAATGTGAAATCCCGTATCCGTAGTAGGCGGTTCGTAGAAAAATGTCATTTGATTACTTTGGATCGCTGCATTGGATAAATAATCCAAATGCCCAATCACATGTAGCTCAATCGTATTTTGTGAACATTGTAATTGGCATACCATATCAATTTCTGGAGTGTCAAATTTGACTCGTAAGGGGTACGTAACTAGTTCGTTGGTGAGATGAATGGGAATTGTGAATCCGGCTTGTCTACATTCCAGTATTGCAACGTTGGATGGTGTGTTGACTTTGGCTTGTATAAACAAGGTTGCTGCTGCAGCACTATTGTAGGCCCCTTCCAGTTTAATGAATTCCGCAGTACAGATTGAGTCTTGCGTTTGCTTTATAAGTTGTAAATTATCTGTAGATATCTGGACTTCTAATAGAGAACTGCTGGAGGACTCGAATATGACAGTATTATTTTTTGGTACTAGAACTCCGTTCTCCAAGTGAAGGGGCAGAGGATTGATCTGCATAATTTTATCTGGGTCGACAAGAGAAGATATGCACTTCACTCCGCTGGAATCTGCGATGGTCCGGATGAGGTTCATATTCGCTATACAATTAGGCGTAATGGAACGAGCGTCGGTGATTGTATTGCAGAGAATTTCCCCTACTTTATTTAGAGTAGCTTCACCTCGTGAGTTACATGGGGCTAATGAAGTTAAGTTCCCTTTAGTGATTATACATTGAGATAGTATGGGAACAGGGGGGGAAGATATAGAAATTAGTGTAAAATCGATTCCGTGGAGTGACGTCGGAATTCCGGCCTTTAACGTGGTTGTATTGTGATACTTGGTATTACCAAAATGTGAAGTAATCGTGATTTCCACAGCATAGATCCATTCGGGACATGATGAGACTTCAAAAATTTCGTTAGTTGGATTGTCGAGGTAGACACGTATGAAATGACAGTCGCGAGTCCAGGGATACCAACAATGTACATGTCGGAGGTATCTACAGCTGCTCCATCCTAGATGATGTTGAGAATCTTTAAATTCAGGAATAGTGGAATTGACTTGAAATTGCTCACATTTATCTCCATGACAGGCAGCTGAAGAGTATAGATTGTAACATTTGAGCGCACTTTGACATTTAGCTACTGCTTTTGGGATATAATATAGGAGTTGTTTTTTGCACTGTAATGCCACTGTTTTTGTTTGCATTATTATAGTTCCCATGACAGCGTGGTGAGAGTCCTCAATTTTAAAACATGAATCTTGTCCTATGGCACTGAGTCCGAGTCTAGTATTGACTCTGATTGCACATGTGGTTTGATCTCCAGACTGGTGGCATTCTCGGCTGGTGGCTGATAAGGTAGCTGAGTTTGTGCATGCATTAGCAAGGTATATACCAGAGAGAATGATAAATAGAGACAGTCGGGCTCCTGGTAGAAACAGTGATGGACGTGGTATCGTAGCACGTTTGTTAATGGGTTTGCTAGTAGATTTGTAAATGGGATGCGAATATTCCAGCAATGGAAGTCCGGTTTCTTCATCCAATTTTGATTTATTTCCTTGCCGGCGTTTTTGTGCTTGTTTTCTTCGTACAATCTGAAGGCAGCATCGTATTGGCCAACTGAGATACCATGATACTGTCATCATACAACGAGTAACATAGATGACTGATACTATGGTAGTTGTTATAGAAAGTCCAAGAATAGAAATAATTATCCAGTGGTAGGAATAATAGCACGACACGTTGATCCACCGGTCCGCGCATAAGTGACAATCGATTAATTTGCAGATGCTCACTCGAGCGCAGGGTAGTTCTTGGATGATAGGATGATCCACATTAGGTAGCCAAACTTCAATGGTAGTGTTTCCAACTGTAGCTAACATATGGTTTGTAAGTTGAAGTTCACTTTCTTCGGATTGAGGTATCATGGAGACATATCCAGGAGTACGCATAGCCTTGATATATCTGGGAATTACTCCTGGTGTCACGATTCGTACTCCCTTAGGTAGGCAGGAATATTCACATTTGTCGCAATCAGATCTTGCTTCATCGCGAGTTAAATCGATCTTCCGAGTCATGAAGTACATAGTCCCCCAGCAGTCTGCTGAAATTGGTTCCTTTAGAGTCTGTATCTTATGAAGTAGTGATGTCGAATCATATTCGCAATGGCAGGGATTATCTCGCTGGAGGATATTAGATTCGGGTGGACATCCGATATTGCGGCAGAACGTATCATCTCCAGAGCATTGACGTCGCTTGCAGCGGTTTTCGATACACTGACCAGTGCAGTTATAAGAGCTGAGTGAGTTGATCTGCGCGTCCTGAGTAATATGCAGGGATGAGAGTGGGAATAACTGGTTTCGGGCGATAGCCACTGGAACATATTCCAGAGATGTGGTGAAATGAGTGCAGGTTTGTAAGGTATACTCTCCTACTGCACACAGGGTGGATTTGATTCCGGAGGTCTCCAATACAGATGTATCCATGAGTGTATCTACACTTTGACATTCGAGGTGATCCAGATTTAATTTTGTTGTATTTTTACAGCCAGTGGATTGGGGTACGCATGACCGAGCATCCGAGGACACCATGTTGCCTTGAGGACAGCTTTGTTTTCGTGAGCAGATCTGACCATTGTCTAGCACATGAAGCCAGTTGACGTCGTCGTGACAGGTAGGGATTTCATGCAATGTAGGCCATGCTATATCGCAGCTAGTAAAACGAGACATAAGGTTAGGGTTGGGCTCGTATAGGGCTGATGTATGTCCAGTCGTTATCAGAAGAAGTGCGGCGGAAGTTTTCCATCTTGCCAATTTGCCATAGTCAGAATTGTTGGTTATACTGTGATTGCTTCCTAACATCTGTGAATATGCTTTGCGATAATTTTTGTTTGTCATTGTATATATAATGACATTTACAGTCGGAGAAATCCAGACTAGGGTTATGGCTATGATGTGTAGAGTGTGTGGAAGTTTTTCAGTCGGATCCAGTATTTTCATAATCATAACAGGCACAAAGCAAAGTGTGTAGGTTAACACGATAAATGCAATGGTTGCAGTTAGGTCTCCATAGGTTTTCTTAAAGTTTCTTCTATTTTTCACACGGTTGTAGGATTTTCGTACATGGATATATATTCGAATGTAGGAGTACAACATTGCTATTGCTGGTGATAGAATGAAGGTAGCGAATATGAAGGATTTAGGAGATTTGCCGGCTGCATCCTTGATGATAGTGCAGCTAACAGAGTTATCGTACTTCCTCCCAAGACTCCCCCAGATGTTGAATAGCGGAGGTAACATCATAGAAAATCCAAATATCCAGATCAATATGATCATAAGGATTACGTTCAGTCTTGTATAGATGAGACTATACATCTCAGGGTGGACGATCCGTATATACCGATTAACAGTTATAGATGTCATGATGAGGAGCGCGACAGCCGTAGTACTGTAGTGTATAAACGGGTATACTTGACACATCGTTGAGTCATGAATGAAGTTCGGAATTAAGTATTTGAAGGCATTGACGGGTACATAGAATATACTGGTAATCAAATCAGAAATGTGTAGTGATACGATGAACCACGTGGTGTATTTGGCCATGAGTGTTTTATCAAAGACAAGAGCACAAATAGACAGTATATTCCCAAGAATGCCAGTAATAGCACAAGTTCCCGCGATAATCCCAACAGGTATATTGTACTGTGTATAGTTCAAAGGTTGTAAGGCAGTGTTGTTGGAAGTATCTGTATAATTCACACCTTGTACGCTTGTTGCTTTAAGTGCCAAGAGGGAAAGCATGACGTGTATCCAGGTCCAAGGTGATATTAGAGGTTTTCTTGTAGATACTTTGAGGTGATGGATCTGAGAAATGGGTTTATCTGGAAGTTCAACGGCTTCGCAAGGGTCGTCATCTTCTAATGGTAGTTTAGCTAATCTGTTGATAGGTCTTGTATATTCTTTAATCACCCTTTGAGGTCCTTTTTTAGTGTCTTTGTATGTTCCAGCTGTTTCAATTGTAACCACTCGAACGAGTCCGTCTTTAGCAGGTAGTGTATTCTTAATTCGTCCAATCCGCCATTTCATTGGGGGTGTGTCGTCTTCTAGAATCAGCACCATATCCCCAATTTCCAGATTTTCAGTGATTGAATTCCACTTATTCCGTTTCTGTAGTGCAGTTATGTACTCTGCTTGCCAGCGTTTCCATAAGTCTTGCGCTCTTCGTTGAATGAGCTGATATTGATTCAACCGGTTGAGTTTTAAATGACATAGATCGTGTTCCGGTATGGCAGTCAGTGGAGATCCAATGAGAAAATGGCTAGGCGTTAGGACTTGTAAATCATCAGGGTCATTTGTCAATGGGGTAAGTGGGCGTGAATTGACCATAGCTTCTACAAACGTCAATATAGTCGTGAATTGTTCCCAATTGTACGAGTCTTGGGATAGCAGTTTGTGAAGTTGGGTTTTTATAAGTTTAATGACAGATTCCCAAGCACCTCCTTTATGGGGGGCTACAGGGGGGTTGAATCGCCAAGTTATCTTCTCCATTGCTAGATCAGGAAGGATTGTGTCAGCTTGAATTTTTATCTGTTGTAACTCATCATGCGTTGCACTGATAATATTGTGAGCTCCAACGAAATTAGTCCCGTTGTCAGAGTAACAGTATGCAGGTTGTCCGCGTCTTGAAATGAATCGTCGGAAGGCCAACAGAAATCGTTCATAACTCATATCAGACACGAGTTCCAAGTGTATAGCTCTTGTAGCCATACATGTAAAAAGTACAATCCATACCTTATACTTAGCCAACCCTCGGCCTTGTATGTTTTTCAAAAGGTATGGCCCGGCGCAGTCAATGCCCGTATGAAGGAAAGGTCTTGTTTGACACACCCGAGCTGCTGGTAGTTGACCCATTAATTGAGTAGTTGGACGTGCTCGGTATCGAAAGCACGTTAAACATTTATCGATGACACTTTTAACGTATTTAGCGCCATATGGAATCCAAAATTGTTGACGGAGTTGGTTATGTACGGTTTGTTTGGCTCCGTGGGCCAAACGGTAGTGTTGGTACATAATCATGGCCTGAATGAGGTGCTCATCTCCAGGAATTAGTATCGGATGTTGGGTGTCAAACGGAATGTCCGCATTCTCCAATCGACCTCGCACCCTTAAAAGCCCATCAGGGCCTTTAAATAATGATAACGCCTTGTACCGGCGATCACGAATGGTGTTATTATCATCCACAGCAAGGAGTAATTCCGGATATCGTTTCACCTGAATCCATCGTAGAATCAGCGTTTCTGCATTATGTAATTCCAGAGGAGTAGACAGTGTGGAGGCTTGATGTTTAAATGTTTTATTCTTGTGTATCCGTAATAGTAGAGTCGTGACGGCCAGAGCTTTACGCCAGGATGATATTTTGGACAGTCGATGGAGAAGAGTAGATTCTTCTGCTTGGACCGCAGCGAGAGTAAGAACAGTCTTTTTTACCTCATCGTTAACTTCTTTCGCATTAAATACCGGAATGGCATAAAGTGGTTCAGATAACCATAGGGGTCCACACCACCATAGCTGGTTGTTAGCAATCTCTTCAGGGTTGAGACCCCGGGAAGCGCCATCTGCTGGATTTTCGTGGGTTTTGATATGGTGCCATTGAGTTGAGGTCGATGTTTTGTGAATCTGAGTAATACGGTTGGCCACAAATTGTTTGAATCGATGGGGTTGTGAGTAAATCCAATTAAGACATACGGTGCTGTCAGTCCAATAATGTGTAGGTAGTGAAGGAAGTGACCATGCAGTCTTGACATGGTGGACTAATTTTGCCAGGAGAACGCATCCTAGCAGTTCCAGCCGAGGAATTGTGATCAATTTTAGTGGAGCTACGCGAGTTTTGGATACAGCTAACCTGCAGATTATTCCATGGTCCTGTTTGCCTCTGAGGTATACAGCGGCTGCATATGCCTTCTCGGATGCATCACAGAAGGCGTGGAGTTCCCAATCCCCTTTACCATTGTACATTAGGGAGCGAGGGATATTTAATTTTTCTAATTCCTTGAGGTTTGATGCGTAGGTGATCCATTGTTGGAGTAATGCATCCGGTACCGTATCATCCCATTCGATTTTTGACATCCAGATTTGTTGCATCAATATTTTGGCCTTGATAATCACCGGTCCAACGGATCCAAGGGGGTCAAAGATTTTAGAGATGTTTGATAGAATCGATCGTTTGGTTTGTTTTCCCTGTAGATCCAAATTTACCTTGAAGGTGAACATATCTGTTGCAGGCTGCCACATAATTCCGAGAGTTTTAATAGTTTCCGTTTTCTCTAAATTCAGTGGCAACTGAGTTTCGCGACACTCAGGAGGTACAGATTCGAGTAACTCTGTAGAGTTAGAGCTCCATTTGGTGAGTGTAAAGTGTGCGCCCTTTAACATGTCAATGAGTTCTTGCATCGTTTGTTTGGCAATGTTCAAATCGTCCTTACTGGCGAGAATATCGTCCATGTAGAAATCATCTTTTAGTGCGGCAGAACCAAGAGGAAAATTGTTGACCTCATCTTCAGCGATTTGTTTGAGCGTTTGACAAGCAAGAGACGGAGAAGCAGTCACCCCGAAGGAAATGGTCTTCATGCGGTAATGCTTTAACTTATCAGTAGGCTTTTTACGCCAAATTATTCTTGTTAAGTCCCGTTCATCAGGATGGACTCTGATTTGTCGGTACATCTTCGTAATGTCCGCGCTAAATGCCAGGGGTCTGAGACGAAATTTAAGTATTTGATAGGACATATCAGCCTGGACAACTGGACCAACGTACATAATGTTATTGAGTGATGTCCCATTGGAGGTCGCGGCTGAAGCGTCGAAAACTATCCGTTGTTTAGTGGAGGTACTGGATTCTTTAAAGATATCATGATGAGGCATATAATACACAGGTCTATCCGTGTAGATTTCATCATCGGGTATGAGTTCCATCTGATCAAGATCCAAGTATTCTTGCAATTGTTCATGGTACTTTCTTGCTCGTTCTGGATCCCTTTGTAAACGTTTCTCTACACTCAGCCATCTTTGAGTGGCCATTTCTAAAGAGCGTCCAAGAGGTTCATGAGACGGTATGAGAGGCCATCGAACCTCATATTGACCGGATTGGAGACGTCTCACAGTTCTGCGATAGTAGGCCTCGCAAAATTCTTCTTCTGGAGTGTAATACCGTTGGTAGGGAAGTTCTTCAATGTTCCAAAATTTTTCAATGTTAAATGGTGCAATGGTGGGTGCGTCTGTTGTGGTGTGTACGTGACTCATTTTTTGGGGTTGCTGTCGAGTACCACCCATGATAACATGACCCAATGTAGTTTCGAAACTACTAGGAGATCCTGGAAAACCTTGAATCTTCTCGGATCCCCATATGCGATCCACAAAACCAGCTCCAAGTAATAAGTCAATCGGGCCTGGTGTATTATATTCAGGATCTGCTAATTTGAGGTTGCTTAAATGTTTCCATACATGTGGAAAGAATTTTTTGCCTGGTAACTCAGATGTAATTTCCTTAAGAACGTAAGTGTCGAGTTTGTATTTTAACTGTGGGTCATGGATGGATTGTAGTGTGATTTGAGCTTGACCCAAGGCAGGTAGTTGCTTGCCTCCGGCAACACGAAAGTCCAGTGAACATGGTGTGAGTTGAATGCCAAGATCCTGTTGAAGATCTTTAGTAATAAAAGAGCTTTGAGAACCCGTGTCAATAAGACATCGTCGGGTCACAGATCGTCCTTGATGGAGAATATTGACCATAGCGGTAGGAAGTAGAGCATGTCCTTCGACGGTTTCAGGTGATAATTCAGTTGAATGGCTGTGGTTGATAACCACATTGACAGCAGAATGTAGCTCAGTATGACGTTCAGTTGGATGTAATAACGTATTGTGTTTTTTGTGACATTCCGAGCATGTGCGTTTGGTAGGGCAGTCACGACTCTGATGGTCCCCAAGGCAATTCCAGCATTTCTTATTGTCCTTGACCCAATCGGTTCTTTGCTTGTAATTCATACTGAGGAATCTGGGGCATGATCTGGTCCAGTGATCCTTGGCAGCGCATACTTTGCAGAATGGATCACGATTAGCAATTCTGGAGGATTGAGAAGTGGGAGATTTACTCCTTCGATTGGTTTCTTGTCGTTTTCCTGGTGACTTTGGACGACTTACTCGTTTTGTGATAGTGTTAACCGAGATGCGTCGTGTCTTGACTGATGTCCGTCGTTTACGTCTACTAATGCTGGATGTTGAAGAATCCCGTGATGGTTGACTCATAGTGGAATCGCCGGAGGTATATCCGTCCAATGCTGTGTGTATGTGTACACGTCGTGCGGAACTATCGCGTCGGGAACGGTTGAACTGTGTACTAGGTGGTGCAATAGAGCTGTTATCCTTGATGCCTTTGGTCATTCCACAGTTTTTTGCCATCTTCAATAGAAATTGTATACAAGTCTCAAGACTAGGAATTGAGTTATCCGGAAGACTCTGATTGAATTCAGAGATCGTTCGACTGTCCAGGCGTGCCATAATAAAGTGAATATAGAGTACTTCGGCTTCAGATACAGTGCCCAAGTTAATCTGAGATAATTGAGCACGAGTTGTTCTGACCACATTGACAAGTTTATGAAGTCCTCCTTCTGTTTGTGACATCAAGGCACGCAATTCAAGTAGAGGTTTGATTGATAATGTGGCTTGTTCTCGTGGAGAGTTGTAGCGTGTCTCCATTCTTGTCCATGCGATAGGCCAGTTACCTTCCGTTATTTGAAGGTCGGAAATATTTTCTATGGCTGTGCTATCCTTTAGTGCGTCAATGAGAAGGCGTAATTTATCCACTGCAGCGTAATTTGGTGAAGATATGACCAATGCTGTGAACTGACCCTTGAACGCGGCCCATTCGTTGTGAAATCCAGAAAACTTAGGGAGACTCAGTTTGGGTGTCTGCAGTTGGGTAATCACGGTCGCTGATTGGAGATCGTGTGAGATTTTGACTAATTCTGTTCTGACCTTGTTGTATGCAGTGTCTAAATCCGTTTGAGTGTTGAGAGCTCGAGTGAGCTGAGGGTCTGCATCTACGCCAGTTGAGGCCGGAATGTTTTTGAATAATTTATAGCAATTCGTCATTTGGTTGGCGATTTCCGGTCCCATAGCTTTAAGGTCTTCAATGTAGAGTGCCACGTTAACAGTTGTTAGAAGTTGAGGAGGATCCGCGCTATGTGCGGTCACCCGGGCTTGAATAGCCGCAATCCGGGTTTCCAAGGCATTATGAGTTGCTAGATGAAGTTCTTTAGCCATTGTTGTACCTGTTGGCGGAGGTGGAGGCGGTGGCAGAGGCGGAGGCGGAGCTGTTGGCCCTGGAGGAGGCGGTGGCGCTGGAGGGCCTGGAGTATTGCCGTTCCCTGTATTGTCTTGTTGGTTATCTGGTGTTGATGGAACGTCGTCTGACGATTGCCTGTTTTCTTGTCTATCCGGATTTGGTTGCTCTGAGCCGTCGTCAGAGCCTGAAGGATCGGAATCTGGGTCGCCTGGATTACCTGAGGTCTGTTGTTGAGTAGTGTTAGTGTTTGTAGTATTGGTTGTATCGATTATAGTGATGTCAGCAACGTCGATATCTTCGAGAGTATCTTCGTCGTCTTCAGTATTAGATGACTCAGAGCTGTTGCTGAAGTCAGGTAGTTCAGATAGTGTAAATCTAGATTTATATCCTGAATCCTTTGTTGGTGTGCTGGTTCGTGGTGTTTTTGGAGCAGGGGTATCGTAACTGTAAAACGATGTTACTGCTGAAGTTGATGATGCAGATGATTGTGAGGATGAGGCTTGTGCTCGAACAGGTGACAAAGTAGAAGGACCGACTCGTGGGTGAGCTGGTAAAGTAAGTGATTTAGCAATTTGCCGTTCGCGGAATTCTAGGTACTGATATTTAGCGTCTTCAAGTTGCGCATTGGCGTATTGTTCATTAAATGCTGTTGCGATTTGAAATTCGAATCTGTTAAGGAGTTGATATGGAGTAACAACAAAGTTAAGGTTGCGTCTCTGATGGACTTCAGAGACGATCTGTTGAAATCGTTCAAGATTGCGTTGTCTGCGGGCAGCAGCCTTTTCCTTGGATGCTTGTGACGTCCCTCGACGACTTGAGGAAGAGGTGTTTAGGCTGTCTTCAAAGTCTGGTAAAAGTTGTCCGGACTCAGATGTCGGTTGTTTCTTACGACCTCTGGGTTTATATTCTAATGGGGCCGGGGCCACTTGAGGTGATCGTTCGTGATCCTTGGGGTTATTGCTACGTAAAAGCCGTATCTGAGGAGGCGTAGGTTCATCTCCTGGTTGCATGATCCATCATGGTGGGGTAAGTGATGGACACGAAAATAGTGGGGGGGGATAGTGTGAAGGAGAGTGTACGCTAATAGGGTACCGTAACTCTTTATAAGTCGTATTTGTGTACGAACCTGGTGTTGCCCTGATAGTCAAATGGTCCTAGACTGATCAGGAGAAGTGTTGGATAGAGTGTGCTGTACGTGACACAGAACAAGCCAGAGTAGTCGAAGCCAGAATGTCAATCCCACGATGTCCACGACGCGTCGACTCGAGGTGAACGGGTAGAATCAGCCTGGTCCAGTCGAAGAAGGGAGTCTGGTCCGTAGAGCGGAGTAAAGATGGATGGAAAGATCGCTGGAGCCGTTTAAAACGCACGAGCAGTCTTCCACCCCCAAAAAACAAAGAAGAACACGAAGAAACCGAGAACCGGGTAACGAAGGTTCGTTCGGGGAGCCAATATAGTTATAATGGTAGTGACTATATGATGTATTAGTGAGTATGAGAAATAAGGTGAAAGATTTCTCGTGTTCTAAGTAGTTAAGTTGCAATAGGTGAGACAGTTGTAAACTGATATTTATTCAGAGAATTGGTGGCGTTTATATAGTCGCAGAAATATAGGAAATGCTTACAGTTATACTAATGATGTTAATAATTAGTGAGTGACTAACTTAGATGTAATTAACTTATAGGAAATGTACTGAAGTTACTAATGAGTTAGTGACTAACCTTAATGAACTTATAGGAAATGTACAGAAGTTACTAATGAGTTAGTGATTAACCTTAATGAACGTATAGGAAATGTACTGAAGGCACTAATGAGTTAGTGACTAACCTTAATTAGCTTATAGGAAATGTAATGAGTTAGTTATATATTAATACTCATGACTAACCTAGTGATGGTAGTTAGTTAGTGGAAAATTAGTCATATGTGAAAAACATATTATATATACTACTTAGGTAGATTCTTAATTACGTAGTTTCTTAATTGGGTTTTAAGGAAGAATTCCCTAATTACATGACTTAATTGCTTTTACGGAAGTTATCTAAAGATAGAGTTCATTAGTCTATAATCGTAATTAACAAAGGGGAAATGATTAGTAATTAGAAGTGCATGCGTCATTAGTATATAATACTAATGACCCGTCAAACGTATATATTGTGATGAGCAGTATAGATAAACCATAACTAATAAGGTAGATCCTTAAGCGACGGAAGAATACGCGTGGCTAGTCTTTGAACTTTTTCTATGTCATCACAATCACTTTTTAAAATAGGACACCAAATACTATTACAGTATTCTAGTAACGGGCGAATAAAAGTTACAATAAGCGTACGAAGTCCGTACTTGTCAAGATGTTTAAAAGTTCGCTTAATCTGTAAGCACATGGATTTTGCCTTTTTTATGGCCTGCTGACAGTGTTGCGTTGATTTCAAGTCGCTATTAATATATACCCCGAAATCTCGTTCACAAGTCGAGCTTTGAAGCTCAGCATTATTGCAGGAGTATATAGGATTTTCACTTTTCCTCACACTGAAATGAACAATATGGGTTTTCCCAATATTCATCTCCATGTGATTTTGGTTACACCATATTACTAAATTGTCTATGTCGTTTTGCAGAGCATGAAAGTCGCTATCTGTATTCCTGGCTCGATAGATTTTCGAGTCGTCAGCGTACTGTTTGAGCGAGCTGTGGATGACTTCTCCCATTTCATCTACATAAAGTAGAAACAAAATCAGTCCCAGCACAGTTCCTTGTGGTACACCACTAATCACCTTCAATTTCTTTGACACTTCACCACCTACAACAACTTGGAACGTTCTATTTGTCAAAAAGCTGTTTAACCATCTAATTAGATATGGCTCAATGTGATGCCGCTGACTCAACTTTTGAAGTAGCTGCTTATGAGGAATCTTATCAAAAGCTTTCGAAAAATCCACATAGACGCAATCAACTGCGCTTCCTTCATCCACAAGTTTAGTTAAATCCTCGAAAAACTCCAACAAGTTAGTAAAACACGACCTTCTTGGGAGAAACCCGTGTTGCTGCTTTGCAAATTTGCACTTTGCAAAAATCTTCTCTCGAACAAATTGTTCTAACAGTTTGCAGCAAATCGACGTTAAACTAATCTAATCGGTCGATAGTTCTTGGGATCACACTTCGACCCACCTTTGTGAATACATGTAACATTGGCACTTTTCCAGTCCACAGGAAGTTCCGAAAGGTCAACTGAGGCTTGAAAGATAATTGAAAGTGGGGAACACAACACACTAGCACATTCTTTCAAAATTCTAGGATGGATCCCGTCCGGCCCAGGGGCTTTATAGGGGTTAATTTGGGTCAGCTTCTTAAACACATCGATGGAATTAATTTTTAATTTGCACGGGCTGGTAAATTCTTCCGGGCATTCGACTTCAGCGTTATCACTGCATTCACTTAAATCACTTTCGCGCACAAATACCCTTTCAAATTCCGCCGCTAGTGTGTCAGCTGTTTCCGCATACGATGTCGTTACTTCACCATTGTGTTTGGTTAACAGTGGGATTGGGATGCGGTTTTTCTTAACACTACAGTATCTATAAAAGGCCCTGGGATTCACTTTTGCACTTTCACACAACTTTCTTTCTATTGCTATCCTGTTTTGCATTCTTAGGTTTGATTCCTTATTTCGAAGTTTCTTATATGTAAGCCATAATTTGTACTTTTGAGATTGGGAAGAGTTAAGATATCTGTAGAAAGCATACTTCTTCTTACGCATTAGCTTTTGAAGTTTTGCTGGAATATTACTTGCTAATTTTGGGGTGGAAGATGGAATAAATCTTTCAACAGATGTAAGAACCTTTGATTTGAAAAATTCCCACTTCAAGTCTACACTTGGCATTTCCAAGAGTTCATCCCAGTTAACTTGACCCAAATATTCGCGCATGCCTTCATAGTTACCTTTACTGTAGTTTACACTAACGGTATTGCTAATTGGAGAGCACTCTGGCAGCAGTTGGACGCTACACTTAATCAGCACGTGATCGCTTTTTCCGAGCGGGGGCAAAGATTGGATGTCAGTTACAAGTTGACTTTTTGATATAATAAGGTCCAATGCACTTTCTTGGGTTCCTCTAATTCGGGTGATAAAATCCACATGCTGCTCAAGGTAGTGGTCATCCAATATATTTAGGAACGCCTTCGCAGCGCTTCCGTTGCTTGCTGTTAATGATTTAGTGTGCCAATGGAGTTCCGGGTAATTAAAATCTCCAACGACGAGACATTGTTTATGTTTCACTGTAAAATCTACTATTAGCTCTCTTAGTTTAGTTTCATCAGGATTGTTTTCTGATTTGTCAGTCTGAGGAGGCTTATATATACACAGTAAAGCTAGTTTCTTTTTCTTAAAATTGCAAGATACACCTACACTTTCGATTATATTGTAATTGTAACTGTATTTACAATTACAATTCCAATTGTAAATGTAATTTTATAAAAATACAATTACAATTACAATTTACAATATTACGGCACTAGTTTGGTAACAAATTACAATAGTAGTCCGGTCCTTCTCTCGCCATCACCATACTTAGTTAGTTGCACAGTTTTTATTTTCTGGAGTGGGAGAGCTTCCGAAGAATCTCCCGCGAATTTATACGAAAATTCATATGTGTATACGTATATTGTATACACATTATATTTTCAGAAATCTATAAGTATGATGTATCGTAAAGCTTCACATTAAGTCCCGGGCCTTCTTTAACCTTTAACACCCAGGGTTTTTATCATTAAATCAAATAGGGAAGATTTTGTGCTTTTATACTCTGCGGTTTCAATAGCATAGTTTGATGTAACTTCCCCCGTGGTCCGTAGCTACTTGGAGTTTGACGGTAGTTTTTTGTTACATAAAATTATCTTACTGTTTTTAGTTTGTTGCGGTTGAACGTTGAACCTGGGTTTGGGTTAATCTATCAACCAACATTTACTTTGTTTGAAAAAGCATTTGATCCGTCACGTTGGGAGTGGGGTCTATTCAGTGCTAAAATATGAATCTGGAGAAGCACCGCCGGAGTCAAAATAGTGACCTAATGTGTACGAACGGAGCCATTCCAATGAAAATTCGACAGCAAATTCAGCTAATGCTTTTGCTAAGGCATAACAAGGTCTTGCAAATATTTATTTTTACAGTTATCAATTATTTGATTCAAAACTAGAAGTAAAATGTATTTCTAAATGTCTCTGCTAATGACAATTTTTGGTCTTTTCAGATCGGCTGCGTCATGACCTCTCTTCAAGACGAGTACAAAGTTCATTTCGGAAGCGATATTTGTCCAGAACAATTCGGATACAAGTCGTGGCTGGAAATGTGCAAAGCCATGCCTGATGAAGTCAGGATTCAAACAACGAAAGGATTTACTATGGTCGAGGGAATGCGGGTCCCTCATTCACTAGCGCTGGGTTATCTGAAACAAATCTTTAGCTCTTCGCCGTGTTCAGAAATGTCGTCATCAGCTACCCATGACAGTGCTTCGGTGTATCCTCAGAATTATGTTTTGGGAGCCGCTGCGAGTGACTTTGGTATTGGTGAAAGAACCACTGCAGTTGCACCTATGGCCTTACCAGGAGACTTAAAGATGAAAAACAAGAGTCAGTCGGAATTATGGACCGGGCAGCCTGGGATGGCTTCTAAAAAATATATGAGCGGTAAGAATGTTCAAGTGAAATATAATATATAATCATAATATACCAAACCTTACTTTGGCAGTGCTAGATTGCTTCATTGCAGCGCTCAATATACCTACTAAACGGATGTGATTGTGATACCAAACCGCTTCATTTTCTAACATGTATTTTCATTCATTTGTTTTTTAGATCCAGACTCGATCAGATCCAAAAGTGCAATCAGCCAGATAGCAATCGGGGGTCTACCACTGCACATCAAAGCAGAATGCAGTGCTATTCATGTTGGAACGCATAAAATGATCGGCGAAGATGCTCTTGTTGCTGATTTCTTGTACAAAGGAGTCATGTTTAAAATGACGCGCCTCAACAAATGTACCAAACGAAAAAATTTTTGCAATTTTTTGTATAATTAAGACTATCGAATTTAGGTACCTACATAAACTTTACACGTATTTCTCTTTTTAACTAATCAAACCTTATTATTTTGCAGCATCTGGGCGAGCTCCTCTGTTCATTCCACATGATTCAATTTTAGCGGTGACATGTCACCCTGAAATGGGCGCCTTACTTTTTCTGATGTTTAGAATTGGTAGCGAAGTTGCCAACACGCTTAGAGAAGCGTTGGGAATGAAGGTTGAAAATAGCAAGCTTGGTTGGTTTGATCCACACCAGGGATGTAAGTTCAGATCTCATTTAACTCATGTTCTAATAATTATATATATAATGAATTATTTGGTCTGATGTCCATGTATAACCATTACTGAAGAAATTTAAAATCCCGTGATCAATGGTTTTGCATTGTGGTAATGTAATCCGTCTATTTGTAGATGCCCCGGAGCGAAATGTATTGTTCATGCTGAAAAGTCTCACCAATGACCAGTTCCAGAAGATCAAAGCAATTTATGGAAAAAAATTGCAAGTGGTCGATGGCTGTGAAGCCAGCTGTATCCTGCAACTTTTACACTCACTTTAAGTAGCAGAGTTTTTATCCGTGGAATGTGTGCCCCTCACTTCTAAACGTCTAGCTGTTTTCCTGGTTATAATATAAATATTATAATATTTAGTTTCAGCATTTTTTTTCACATATTTTCTTTTTAAAAAAGTCTGTATGATAATGGCATTCATATCTCGTGCTTCTACTTTTAATTCTTGAATAATAATACAGTTATAGCATAAGTGATTTTTACATTTTTAACAAATAAACTTTTAATCATGAATTCCAAATTTTTGTATGAAAAACAATGTGTGTGCGTGTTTTGACTTTGGAAGTGTTTCTTTTGTCCGGGAGAAAAATTCCGAGGGGGTAAATGTAAATGTCCGGGTCAAAAATTTCCATTTACCAGTAGTACAAGCTAATTTTGAATAGAGATCTGAAATACTGCTAATAAAAAAATCATAACAACAGCCAGTGTAACTTATTATGACATTTTACTGAATCTAACAAAACGTATATAGGAGCGTCCACAAATGAGGTAATCGAAAATTCCCCACTTTTAGGACCCTAGGGCCCCATGGCTTAACTATTGCGTGAATGGCAATTTTTAACATGAGATTTGTCATCAGTGGTCAAGTAGATCCATCATGGATTATCCATCGACCCTTCCGATGACTTTATTTATGCACTCGATCCCTATCTGCTTTAAATGTGCTCTGGAGTAGTATTTGGAGCTAAAATTTAATATAAAACGATGTTTTCTTACTTTTATCGATACACAGATAATCTGATTTTAAAAATTGTGACGTTTGGTGCCTTGATTTTCCCACATAAAATTTAATATTTTTTGAGTTTTGAATTCCCAAGAAAATTTTCAAAATATCCCGGGCTTTAGTTGCTTAGCAACCAAAATTGCACTCAATTGTCTATGCTAGCTTAAGTGTCTAGGGTTGGTAGAAGACACTTTGGTCATACTTGGCCAAAACCCGCAGGGTTACACCTGAAAACGTTTCGAATTTATCACAGTTAAGCAGAAAAAATAGTTTGCGCATAAAGCATACAATATAGTTAATTCCAGTCACCAGTTTCAATAGACCTAATAGAAAATAGACCTATTGAAAATTTATTTTTTCGTCCTTTTTCGTAAAACAAAAGTTCAAATTATGAAGTGTAAACATAACAGTCAAACAGGGGTAGGAAATTAAAAAAAAAATGTTAGTTTTAAAGCGTAAACTATTTTTTTAAAAGCGCGAAATTGACGTTTTACACATTTGTTTTAAAACCGCATAAAAGATAAATATTTAAATGTGTTTGTAAGTGGTGCATTTTGAATTTAGCGAATGTGGATCAACATATTACTTTACTGCCGCTGTTGAAAAATTGCTGGTAGTTTCAATTGAACATGGTAAAATATGAATACAAAAAAACGGTTTTTTCTGGGTCAGACGAATCAAAAGACAATTTACAAATTACACAGAGCATACTAGGGGAATCCACTTTGACTGCGCTGTGTTATCAGATTGTGAATATAATATACAAACGGTGTAAAGATCAGGCCAACTCTTAGAAATGGAAGCCGTAACCATAAGAAAATGTTAAAATTAAACAGATGACAGTGATTTAATACAACCATACACCACTTAAGTATGCATGTCGTTTACTTTAAGCATATGATCTAAACGTAACTAGTAAACGAGCAGTATTTCGCAAAACAAACGTTATAAAATTTGGCGTTGATTTCCTTTCCAAAGTATGAAACGATCCCACTTTGATACCTACAGTCCTCAATGATCGAATTGACCTTATCAACCAACCTCTTTCAGACCCATTAAAACGTACAGTATTATTTAATTTTGAGTGGCGTACCGCCAGCCTTCGAATAGTTTGCATTCTCTGCGGAATGCGAAAAGGTGCGTTGTAAATAAACACGTAACCCACAACGGAAAAGACTACCCCGTTTACACTTAAGGCACCTACAAATGGTTGACGAGTAGAAAAAAGCGTCGCATAAACGATGTTCACAACTGACACAGAAATACACACTATTTTCATGCTTAGCACAATGTATGCGTTGCTCTGGTTAAAAAATGTGATAGACAGCTGAATTTGCTTGCAGGTTTTTATTATTTTTTCCAATTTTCCAAATGGCAGGATTGGTCCTGATGTTGTCACTTCATTCTCATTTCTCTTGACCGATTTTAAAGGTTTAGTCCTGCACAAAGAGGTTATGTAATGTCATGGAATAATTAGTTGTTACTATCATTGATTAAATTATGTTTGTTAAAAATTAGCACACCTTACCTTTTTATTTGCAATTCTGACAGAATCCTCACACTCAATTCATCCGTTTTCAGGAAATACATCGTTTGTAAAAAGACTCCGAACATTAAGTTACTTGCCCAGAAACAAATAACTGCAAACTCAGCAACTAACAAAGTATAGAAACTAAAAAAGGACTTTGGGTCATTTTCATCAAAATGTTCTTCTATTATTGAATACAACAGCATCTTCATTCTTGGCTCTATGATAAAAAGCGCCGTGCAGATAAATTCTGAACAATGTACACAAGGTAAGAACATTGCCCATAATTCAAGTATCGAGTACTGGGATAATTGAGAAATTTTAAACTTTCGGGTTTCTTGTTTGTTATACCTAATACCTGACCTATTATGGGGGTTTGAGGAGTATCCGTTTTGAAAAATATGATTACAAATAGCGATTGTCGTATCTGGCCAGAAGTCAAATAAAATTAGCGCCCATAGAAAACCCGTAGCTCCTCCGAGTGAGATGGAGAAATGCATGGGAAAATGATAGAGCACAAGGTACTTATTCGGCCATTTTATGGACTGCACAAGACGAATAATTTGAAACACGAGACAAAGCCCAGTTATGGCAAAATTGACCAACCAATGGAGGATTCTCCATTTTGATGTGGATCTTGTAAATTTTCCTGTGTCTGAATCTACTTGGATCGGCAAAATATTCAATTTTCCTAGAACTTGGAAAACAAGCAGGTTGAATTTATTTTCCTTTGAGAGCATTTTTATTCGATTTTACTTGAATAATTTTTAACGCAACGCACTTTACAGGATCCAAAACTCCCATTTATACACAAAAATGTATTACGTACTTTTGATAAGCTTCGAAAACAAAGTTAAAGTGTTGCTGAAAGAACGATTAAAACTGCTTCGTAACTTTGCATGTTCAGGAATTAAGGTACTAAATTAATTTTCAGAAGCCCATTGTAGGAGACTTTTAATTATTTTCAGATTATTATAGGTTAGACCAATTTGAAAAGAAGTAATTGAACACAACATTGCAGGGTATTGTTTTACATTATTCAATTATCTTCCACTGTATTGTAAAGGTTTGGTAGTGTCAATAAAAATGGGATGAACATATAGACATTTGCAGTAAACAATAACTTTTTGGGATTAGAAAAATCGATAATTTACGGTGGAATCGTGACAATTCTGACTTGACGGTAAAAGGCTAAAATTCCATATTAAAGAAACTATAAATTAAGAAAAGCTTGCTAAAACATGTGTAAATAAAGTAAATAAGCATTTATTGTGTTCAGTATTATGCATGTAACATAAAGTACTTGAGTTTAACTGCACAGTACTTTTAGGTTCATTTAACAGTTTTCTAAACATTCCTATTTATTTAAAGATTGCGAATACGAGTACGAATTAGACAGATTCCACTGTACTATGTATGTATGTATTTTCATAAAACGATTAAAAATAAACAATTTAATGGATATTTACTATTCTTAAAATTAATGGCAATTGGCAATCAACAAAATTAATGGAGGTGGAAGTTTAATTTTGAATTAAAAATTTAATAAAGCATTTAAATAGCACAGTAATAGCTAACCTTTTTTGCTACATATTTGTTTACTCCAGTTTTAAATGTCCAATTATAACCTATACTTATATTAACTAACTGCCACGTAAAATAAAACTATTAACACCATTTAACTAATTTTATTTGTTTACTGGGAGCGGAAAGGATGTGCTGAACTTTGACCTGACCCATGTGTTTGGCCCTTGCATTATTCCACAATACACTACAAAAGTCCAATTTAATCGAGCTATATACCACTCGAAAGGTAATTACTAGTACAATTTAAATAACAGAGCGCGCCATCATTATTACAAAAAGGCTATACACGCGACTGTGCTTGCACAATCCACTTATTGGGTATGTCCTAGGTGAAAAATTTCCATACAGCAAATTATTCTAATTGGGATGGAAATGGGTCCATACCGGCCAGGTCCAATGATTATCGAGTGCGAAACTGTGAGCGTGCTCGATATGAAACCCAAAAGATACATACATCATTATTACAAAACGTTTTAAAGATAACGGTATTTTAATTTTGCAATTTCGCCTCATTTAAAATTTCCAATTCTGAATTTTTGGTTTTATTGACAATATAAAAATGCCTGTATGTAAATCGGCACAGCTAACCATTTCACAGCTTGATCCCCTGAATATACAATCTGTAATTTGTCAGCTTAAATTTGGCGGCCAATTCAAAATGCCTAATTTTGCTGTTAAGGCTGCCATGCAGTAATGTACTGTAGGGGCAACCGAGAGTGAGGTCTAGCAAGGATAAAGCTGTCGTTCATTTGCATGCAAAATTTATCCTTGCCAGACCTCACTCTCGGTTGCCCCTACTATAGTTTCTAATGTTGCAATTGAATTCCGTTGGATATGATTGCTTCAAATATTGTATTGTATTTAGAAGTTATGTTATAGGTAAACTATTGGCGGTTGTATTCTATGAACAAAAACGTTTAGAATGATGGTAAAATTGAATTTTAGGGTTTCAAAATTTAAAACATATTATTAACTTCATACACACAAACCTTACTTTTTCCAGGGGGGTGTCAAACGCCTTAAATTAAAATTTTTAAAGGGGGTGTCATTTTTACTTTAAATTTTAGTTTTTTTCGTCAATTATGTCTGCAACCTACATTTTTCATCTCATTCGAAAAAAATATGATGTTTTAAATCGCTACCATACTATCTTAAAAACAATTTCTGGGATTTAAAAATTCGAAAATTTTCACTTTTCGAAAATTACTTTTTTATAAGAGCTCTCAAAAAATAAAAATTTTCACTATTTTGTAATCTTGTACCCTCCGCCACTTTTCATCCCATTTTCGAAAAATTTATAGTTTTTTGATGTTCATATTGTTATCTAAAATGTAACTTCTGGGTTATTCAAAATTCGGAAAAAATATCTTTCTGAAACAATGAAGTACCATAGACCATAGTTTTGTTATGAAATCACCCATTTTTTAAGAAATTGAAAATTTTCGAATGCTTAAAATCCCAGAAATTACTTTTAAGGTAATATAACGATCAAAAGCCTTAAATTTTATTACAATGAGATGAAAAATGTAGGTTGGAGACACAACTGAAGATTCAATAGGAATTAAGATAAAGTGTCAATTTAATTAACATTAGTAAGTTTTTTTTTCAAAAAATCCGAGAGCAAGTCAGATGGCCATTTGGCATACGTTTTTACACCATTTCTATTCTTTGACGTGCTCTTTTCAGAAAACAATGCAGGGTGAATTTGGCTCTTATTGATTGTATCCAATTTCTCGTAAGTTGATTTCAGCACTGACTGAGTGACTGCCTCTGCTCTCCTAAAAAGGGATTTTTTTACTAAAAACCAGCAGCATTATTATTATCTTTTAAATTAAGCGTTTACTCTAAGTTTCAAAAATGGGACACGTTTTGCATAATAATGCTCACTTTTCTTTTGTCAGCATTCTTTGTATCTTTAAGAGTGCTGAATTTTCCATCGCAGATCGCAGCCAAAGCTTAGCTTATCGTTAGAGCTTGCAAAATCAATGTCAAGCTTTTTTAAATGTCTAAGAGTGTTAATAAGCCTTGATTTTCAAGACTAACTCTAAAAGAAAACATTTTGAAAAGTTCAACAAAACTCGAAAAGAGACAAGATTTGATTTTTCCAAGGCTTTTAAAAGTCGCGATTTCAAGAATTTTTTCATGCTACTACCTATTTTATGCATCTCAAAAACTAATAAATGTGACATTAATAAATAAATAAATTCCCTTTAAATTTAAAATTGACACCTCCAACATATAAAAGGTTTTCAAGAAAATTTATTTTTTAAATATTAAAATCATGATCGCTTAAAAATTAAAAATTGAAAAATGGGTGTCCGGCCTTCGGCCGGCCACTTGGGGTGTCAATTTTTTGGCTTCTCCAGAGGGGTGTCTAGGTAACCCCGGCATGTGAGGTTTGTGTCTATGATTAACTTATTTGAAATTATAATGCTTAAAGCACTCGTTCTTAAAATTAATCGCAAATCCATGCAATAAAGCCTAGCTAATTAAAATGTAAAGTAGCTTTTAAGTAACTTGCATGAACACAAAAAGTTACTTGAATTCCCTTTAAATCATTTTTACAATTAGTATACAAATTAATTTCCTGCGCTAAACAAAAGCTTTAGGATCCTTCACTCCATTTCTAGATGAATATAAGTACAATAAAGGCGGACTGGCCGCAGTATTAGAGAAAATACTGGCCTAATTAATCTTGTTGTGACGAAACATACAGGCAAAATAAAAACATTTAATACAATCAGTAATTGCTGTTGTTAGTAAAGCCAAATCAAACAAACCATATCCTTCAAGGTTAGTTACTATATCTTGCAATGTTTGCACAATTTTATTTTCACACAAAAAAGGCATTACAAAAGTAAATAATATATAGGTACCTACATTGATTTTTGCTATATTGCCATCCGAAAAGTCGATTTCGTCATCACCTTTGTGAAACATGTCGAGCTTTGCTATCCTACAATGAACGTAAGGTAAAATACGACGATGGGAGTCACCAGGACGAGGCAGCTTTGTACATGATTTCAAGAGATATTTCCTTCAGCCACTCTATAATAATTGTGAAATATTATTCGAGTGCAAAATATTACATGCTAAGCAATCAGCCGTTCAGTAAATTCCTTCTTGTAAATACAACATAAACTTATTTTTACTAGGCTGCAGGTGATTTGGCAGTATAAATGCTCTATCTGGCAGTTAGAATTACAAATGGCGCCCAAACAAACGATGTGGCAGTATGGGTGGTGAGGCAGTATAGTGTTAGAATTATTTCTGTAATAGAGTATGTGGCAGTTTAGTTGTGTGGCAGTGTAATCTTTATTTAACACACAAATTGTAAGTGATAATGAAATGTGATTCGAAAAAAATTGTCAGAAGTATTAAAAAAAGTAAAAATATTTAGATAATTATATGCTATTGCTTAAGCAAAGGATTTCGAATTGCTTGTTTGGGTCTTCCTCGCTTAGGTCGTAGCACGTTCAATTTGATTGCCTTTGCAGCCAGTGAAAACTGAATGAAGCCATTCTTTACAGCTAAGCCATATGTAAACGACTATAAATTACAAGTGTCGCCACAGACGATAAATTGTGCAATAAATATTACAACGTAGCGTAGTAATATTTAAATAAAAATAAATATTAGCGATTTATTCAGCAGTTCACTTTTCACCATAACAGGACTGAGAATTACAATGCGAAGGAAAAGCATGACCACATGTCACATTCCAAATTTCATTGAATTCTAATTTTCACAATATCATGAGAATCTCAGGTCAGAGGAAAAGCAATGACGTCTGTCACTTTCCAAGCCTCAAGCAGATCTGTCAATATTTCTGTCGTTCAGTCAATCGTTCATTGCTATTTCCTCTTTTCCTATGCTTCATCATTACAGTTCATCAGATTGTACTTAAATTTTAACTCTCATCAAAAATTAAATCAATAATTTGTTGATTTTTAATTATTCAAATTAAACAATAAATCTTGAATAATTCTTCATTCGTTTCTCTTGTAACACCATATACGTGTTTGCACACGTATTGTTTTAAGAAAAGCGGGCAAGAGCATGTAGAAAATTTCCAGTTAGCAAAATTAAAGGCAACAGTGTAGGCAGCAAAACAAGTTTTTTCAAAGGTGGCAAATGTTCGACAGCGACGTTGTAATTGTGAAATGGTTGTAGAGTTTATCGCAGCTCCTTTTGAGGGCTGACCTCAAACCTTCAACTAACTGCACTTTAGCTTTGCAAATCTTTCCATGCAATGCACAATAAAACACTGTAGTCGATATCAAAATATTGCCTACCACAACTTTGTTGGTGTACCGTTTCTTCCACTTGTCGACAAGAAAAAGTTGAGCTTCTTCAGATTTTGAAAACAATTTAATTAATTTCCAATTTATTTTGCTTTTTCGAACTGTCGCAGCACTTTGTGACGCCATGTTACTACCTATACAGCTCAACTCGACTTACGATAAAGCCATCAGATAAGACAGCATGAATACGATACAACTCTCAATCGTATGCAAATGCAAAAAATATAAATAAGATAAAACTATGAAACTTATGCAAATGCAAACAAAAGGAATAAGTTATACATCTGAGTTGTATGCAAGAATGCACAAATTCATTATTTTGCTTATACTGCCGAAACCCCTATGCGGATGACCACCAAACATTATCGATTAGATTATACTGCCACATACCCTATTTCGACTATACTGCCAGACCACTCACTTATACTGCCACATAGATTTATGCCATTTTTACTATAGTAATTTAGAAAGTTTTGTATTGATATATTTGCTTCAAATATCAAAGGAACCCGAAAATCATCAAATAAAGTATGAAGTATTGAGAGCTTTTAACTACTAAGCTCAAGAAATTAATCGCAAAGCTGTTCACGTATGAAGTATTTATTGTCCATGCTTCCGAGGTACCACCACAGTTTTTGTCTTGCAAGAATTAGCAATTGTTTTTAAATAAAAACTAAATTAAATTCAAAATTAATTAAGGAAAATAATTGTACATCAACGTTGTCAATATATGCTTTTTTGGTCTCTGTCGAGCTAGCTATAAATTAAATTTTTTTAAATATAGAATTTTAATTAAATTTTTCAATTTTCGAGGTTAAAAGTAAATTAAAGTTTGTCAAAACTCTCAAACCTCCTTCCATAGACCAATTAGAAAACACCTGTGGAAAAATATTATTATTTTTATTGCAAAAATACGACATCATTTTATGTGCATAACAAAGTACAGAACCAACCTTGGGTTTCAGTTGTAATTAAGGATTCCTTTGAGTTACGTAGAACTAATCATCAATGATTGTTATTACGTATTAACAAAATTTTTAATACATTGGCTAGCGACCCCATTTTAATGCAATTAAGGATTTATTTTGAAAAGTAGTAGCCATCAAGTTGAGAAGAAGTTGAGTTTTGTGTCATTTAAAATATTCAAAAATGATTTCCAGACACACTTTAAAGCTCGTAGGGCGAATTATCAATTTTGGGAAACATTTTTCATTTGTTCCGTACAGCTATTGTAATGAAACTAATGCAATTTCGTTAGTAAAATCTAAAATTTTGAGAGCTAAAATTTGGATGAATTACACTCTGCTTGCAATCTACGAAATATTTCTGTTCTATCGTTGGATTAACATCTTGTTGGAAAGTGAAAACGGAGAAGGTGAGAAGTTAACTGTGGCGTTTATGGTCGGAATATTTTCCTTGTTTAACTACAGTCATTTCGTTCTCCTTCAAAGCTACGAGGAGTATTTGAATTTGATGAATGCTATCTCACAAATGGCTACTGGATACAACAAAAGTAAGTTCAAATAAATATCAAAACCAAAAATTCACATCTTAATTATACACAGAGCTCCAAAATGATGCACAAAAGTAAGGATAGAAGTCACACAGGTGTTTATACGGTTCTAAGGAATGAATTACATTCAACAAGCTCTATTAGCACGATAGCAGCATGACGTGGCAATAATTAATTCGTTAAATGAAATTTAAATAGTAATATAATCAATATAATAGTTTCAATCCGCTAGTCTGTCAACACATAAGTTCAGTATAAACGTACGTAAGGCATATGTTCGACGCCCTACTAGCGCGATTGCACAAGTTTTTGAATTTTGTTTCCGAATATGTACGTAAATGTAATTTTTAAAAGTTGACAGATTTCAACGAGTGATGCATTATTTTGAAGCTCTTGGGAGAAAAAATACATTTTATTTTTGTTTTCAACTTTTGGCCTATACAGCAGTTTTTAAGCGAAATTTAAGATTCAAACAAAGCTTTATTTAAACAAATTCTAACAATTTTGGAAATAGCGCTAGGCGCGTTTTATTATATTTATTATGTATATTCTATTAATCATTATGCTTCAAATCGTATCGTATATTGGTCAAGTGTTTTAACAGTATGATAAATTATGTACAAGGATAATAATTATATTTTATTTCTATGCACAGGGGTCAATAGTGTGACAGCAAAGAAAGACAATTGCGGTAAAATCGTTAAAGTATGCGCTTTTGTATGTGGATTCGGAGCACTTTTGCGAGCTTTAGGAGCCTTGAGAAAACCACAGTCTCCAATTTTTTTCACCTCTCTCGCAACCAATCCAAAACTACTTCAATTCTGGATCAAACTTCTTTGCTCGCTACTTCACCTCAACACGTTTGCATTTCACTACTACGTGGTGATTTTTAACACGATCATTGTTCTCCTTCATGTCTTTGCAACTTCCATATTTATACACGAACATATCAGGAGCAATGAAAGGAACCACAACAGCAGTCACATTCAAAATGAGGGAAAATCCGAGTCCGAATCTGAAAAAAGGAAACTGTACACCCGACTCAGCATACTTCAAAAGCATTGGAACGCCATGTTTGGGAAATGGATATTTGTGTCGGAGACAGGCACCATAGCAGTCATCATCTTTCGACTATTTGAAGCCATCATCTCTGAGAGTGTGAGGAGTTTGGTGCTTGCCCTGAGTGTGACTGCCATTACCTTACCTTGCTTCAAGAAATTTGCAGAGGTTCATGACGTCAGCAGTGAAATATTGCACTCCTGGAAAATTGATATCATACGAAAACAGACAGAGGCTGATTTGAAACGACGAAATGCTTTAGCTTTGATGCTACAGAAGATCCATGGAAACCGAGAACAATCCCAAATAATGTCAGAACCAGGATTGAAATCAAACATTGAGGAAATTTCCAATTTGCGGTTGCCAGATCGTGAGAAAAATTTGGCTTTGAAATTACTTCAAAAGTTTGAAAAGTCCTGCAGGCCAATTAACGTGGTGATCGGAAGTTTCTTTTTTGTAGATTCCAGTTTCGTCCTCACCATTAGTTCCATTATCATTAATAACACAACAAGTTTAGTACTGGCGTACAGGGAGGCTTAGATTTTAGGATTAAATTTTGCTTTGAGTCTGAGGTTTGTACTCTACTGGGGCCTATAGGAGCGCCAGATTTGTTTTTATTGGGCCGGAAGTAGATGTTGAGTTTTTGGCAAATAGATGTTTATAGAAAAGAGCCGAACCTCCCTGCAGCATCGCTTAAATATAACCCAGTAACCATTTATTGCACTCTATACAGGTAATTGCAATACCCAGGTAGTTAGATTCAACTTATTTTGGTTGATTCTAAAGTATGGTTGTATTCGTAGTTATTGTTCTCAAGCAAAGTAGCACCAAACGTGAATGAGCCATGAGCAAAGAGTAGTTTCTGGATAGTACAAAACAGTGTCTAGCAGGTAAAAATGCGACAAAAGTTTTAATCGCACCCTTTCTGTATTGTTATTACATTTATGCTGACAATAAAAATAAAAAATAAAAAATATCTCCATAATAATAAAATCCAAATAACGGTGTCCGATCTCCACCGTCCGCTGTCCGCTGTCCGCCATTATATACTTACACTGGCCATTATACTACAGATCTGAATAATCTAAGTAGTAATAATATATGTACCTGCATAATCATAAAATTCTATGCAAAGCAATCGGATTTTGAACGAAGGGAAGGGGGGGGGGGGTTGAAAGCGGATAGGCGACAGACGCCGGAGGGCAGAAATATTTAAATTGTGTGAATTGTGTAGATAATTCAGTTATTTCAATATATCAAAAAATTAACTAACGATTTGCTTCCGTTCGCAGAACGGGCCGGTTTACTGGTAACTAATAATAATAAACTGATGTTAAAGTTGAAATCATGAATACGTAGAATTTTCGTGATAATGTACCTATAAACAATTTATTTAACGAGCCAATTGACTACAATAAAATAAATAATAAAAAAAAGAGCTAATTAATATCTATTTATAACTGAAAAATAACAATTGTGACGTAATTTTAGACTTAATAGTTTCATATGATTTAGGTACCTGCCAAGAAATGCAATAAAACAATATGTACACACATACATATATTGTACATTAGTATTAAAACAATTTTAATAGAAGCCCAAAATGTTTTATTAACATTGAAAAGATCAAAATGTTATTATTAAAGCACAAACTATTTTTTTAAAAGCGCGAAATCTACGTTTTACATGTTTTTTCGACAAACGCAAAATGTTTTAATTATTGCGTGCTCTTAAAGTATTATTATTTAACTGTGTTTGTTAGTGGTGCAGTTTGATTTTAGCGCAACACAAATGGGGATCAATTTGAAACTTCACTGCCGGTATTAAAAAAATGCAGGTGGTGTCAATATAATATTATATAAAACAGTAAAGATATATTTTGGGTCAGACAAATCAAAAGGCAATTTACAAATTAAATTACACAGAGCATAATAAGGGAATCCAATTCGACTGCGCTGTTTTATCACATTGTTGATATTATATACAAACGTAGTGAAGATCAGACCATCTCATAGAAATTATGACCTTAACCATAAGAAAATGGTAATACTAAGCGGATGACAGCGATATAACTGCACACAACTTAAGTATGGCGTTTATTTTAGGTATTTGATCGGAACGTAACTAATAGACGAGAGGAATTTCGCAGAACAAACGTTATAAAATTTGGCGTTGATTTCCTTTCCAAAGTATGAAACTGTCCCACTTTGATCCCCACGGTCCTCAATGATCTAATGGACTTTATTAACCAAGCTCTCTCAGACCTATTAAAACCTACAGTATTGCTTAATTTTGAGTGGCGTACCGCCAACCTTCGAATAGTTTGTATTCTCTGCGGAGTACGAAAAGGTGCGTTGTAAATAAATACGTAACCCACAACGAAGAGGACTACCCCGTAAACACTTAAGGCGCCCACAAATGGGTGGTGTGTAAAAAAGAGCGTCGCATAAACGAGGTTCACAACTGAAACAGTAATACACACTATTTTCATGCTAAGCACAATGTATGCGTTGCTCTCGTTGAAAAATGTAAGGAAAAGCTGAATTTGCTTGCAGGTTTTAACAATTTTTCTCAATTTTCCAAATTACAGGATTGGCCCAGAAGTTGTCTCTTTGTTCCCTTTTCCATTGACCGATTTTACAGGTTTAGTCCTGCGCAAAGAGTATGTGATATTATGTAATAATTTCTCATTATTGTTATTGATAAAATTCGTTTTTTTAAATTAGCGCTAAAGGTTTAGCGCACAGCGCACCTAACCTTTTTAGTTGGAATTCGGACAGACTCCTCACGCTCAATTCATCCGTTCTTAGGAAATACATTGTTTGCAAAAAGTTTTTCAAACATTAGGTTACTTACCCAGAAGAAAATAACTGCAAACTCAATGACCAACGAGTTGTAAAAATTAAAGTAGAAAGGATCACTTTTATTAAAATGCCCTTCTATTATTATTGAATACAACAGCATCTTCATTCTTGGCTCCATGATAAATAGCGCCGTGCAACTGCATTCAGAACAATGTATACAAGGTAAGAGCATTGCCCATAATTCAAGTAAAGTGTACTGAGATAAGTTTGAAATTGTAAACTTTCGAGTTATCATTTTGTTAAATTTGAACTGTGACCTATTAAGGCGCTTTGAGAAGTATCCGTTTTGGAAAATATGATTACAAATAGTGACTGTCGTATCCGGCCAGAGGCCAAATAAAATTAGCGCCCACAAAAATCCCGTAGTTTCTCCGAGTGAGATAGAGAAATGCTTGGGGAAATGGTATAGTACGAGGTACTTATCCGGCTGTTTCATGGACTGCAAGAGACGAAAGACTTGAAAAACGAGACAAAGGCCAGTTATGGCGAAATTGAAAAACCAATGGAGGATTTTCCATTTTGATGTGGGTCTTGTAAATTTCCCTGTGTTTAGATTTACTTGGATTGGCAAAATATTTAATTTTCCTAAGACTTGAAAAACAAGAAGGTTTTTATTTTCTGTCTGTGAGAGCATTTTTATTCGACTTTATTTATAAAATTATCAACGCATCTCACAACAATACAAAATTCACATTCATATACAAAAATATAATACTCACTTCCGATAAGCGTCAAAAAAAAGTTGAAATGTTGCTTAAAGAATGATTAAAACCGCTTCGTAACTTTACATGTCAAAAAAATAAGGTTAATCAAAGTCTAATTTAATTCTCATAAGCTTATTATAAGAGACGGATCAATTGTCTAGATTATTATAGGTTACACCAATTTTAAAACGTATAAATGTAACATTGCGGGGTATTATTTAACATTATTCAATTATCTTCTGGTCTATTATAAACGGTAGATAATGTGAATAAAAATGAGATAGACATATTAGATATTTACAATTTACATTCAACAATAACTTTGCAGGATTACGAAACCATAATTTACAGTGGAATCAGGATAAATTCGACTTGACAGTGGACGGCTAAAAGCTCAAATTAATGAAACTGCGAATTATTCAAAGAATCTTTATCTTTTATATCTACATTCTTGCTGTGTTTTACATATTGTATATAACATTTTAAATCGCTTATCAACATTTTGTAAATTTCAAAATCTCTCTGAATTTTAAACCGTCACACTTTGCGTTATATATATGCATTGTTGACGCGGACTTAGCCGATATGCAGCAGTTTTTCTATTTGTTAGTTGCACATATTCATCGCTTAAAAAATTATAATTATGAAAAGTAAATAAAACACAGTCAAACAGTGATACTCGCTCAGAAAAATACGGGTGAATTTACCACTTTACAGTTAATTTTAATAGGAATTTCAGTTAGAGATTGGCTGATAATGCAGGTATACATTATGCTTTCAGAAATCACTGTTAGATCACCCAACAGCTAATCTTGTTGAATGATTGTATTAGTTAAAAAATAGCACCAAAAGGTGGATTCGAGCCCTCAACCTTCTTCATATGTATCATTCAGCCTTACCCACGTGACTACCACAACACATTTAGTAATGGACCACTATACTAGACTATTTTTGCTTAAATATACAGTGACATAAATGCTTTACCATGTTGACTACTGATTTCATTAGACTTGCTGTTGGGCTATGTAGCATACCGTGCTGTTAAACGGGACTAACTCATTTCCTCACTCTAAAGTATTTTATAATGTACCTATAATCATGTTAACGTTAACATTTAAATCTGTTATACAGCTCTATCGTACAGTATTCTTGTTACGATCTTTCCTAAGCGGGCAGGTTATTAAAACAAATCCGAATTAAAAAGTTATTAAAGTACGAATTAGAGAAAATAAATAACATGCGTACATAAAGGATTTGAGAAGAGGCCGACTAAAAGGTACGCAATACAGGGATGTCAAAACTATCCAAGAACGAATTAGACAGGTACCACTGTACAATGTATTTTCATACAACAATAATTACAAATAACCAATTAAATTGAAATTTACTAACCGTCGAATTAATGACAGTCAAGCAAACTGATGGTGGAAGTTTTATTTTGAAGTGCAAAATTTAATTAAGTAATTAAATAACACAGTATTAGCCATCCTTTTTTGCTAAATGCTTAATCCAGTTTCAAGTGTTCAATTATAAATTATAACTGCGCAACGTCAAATAAAACTAATAACACCATTTACTCAATTTTAGGCTTCTGATAAATCGATAGTGAAGAGGGGAAATTCCTATATCGATGAAATCACCCCGTAGTACCCGCTGCAAAACAGCCCTGCAGTGCTCCCCGCTCCGTTCACCCCGCCTACTTTCCTGCTATTGCCGGTCCGGTATCCTTATCTACAGGAGTGCTCCAGAATACCTTCATGCTCCACGCTAGCTGAGCAGAACCGCGGTCGTTGGTCAGGTTGCCCCGGTACACAGTCCGACTGGATCGTATAGAATGCCTGAAGCGATGGTCTGCTGCGTCTCGTACTCCCCCTGCTATGCACTTTACCCACCTTATTCACTTCTACGATCGTGGCTCTACCACCACCGCCTTGGCTGACATGTGAGTATAAAGCCCGCTGTCGAGCTGATGAATAACTTTGTTTTATTTTGCGGTATAATAGAGCGATGTAAGATGTATTAACTTTACCATAAATAAAAGTCAATAAATGATATTTCAAATTTTTGTACATTTTCTATATGGTTTCCGTGTGCAAAGAATAAATATGATAGAATTTGACTTTTTAGGTTACCAACAGTATAGTTAAAACTCATTTTAACTTATCGCCGACTATGGTTAACTAATGTGGGTAGGACAGCTTGATATATTGATTATTGAACTTCACTTTGACATGTGAGTCACGTTGAATATCCTGGTGAATACGTTGATACTTAAAAGCTAGGTTGAAAATAAACGCTATGTATATCGCTATACTTGCTCTTACTATGGATGTGTCAACAGTTGTTTTGCACCATATCCCAAAATTCCTGCCCACTAAACTTTCGTAAGCTGTAAACTTAAATAATAATCCAGAACCAAGCAGCAATATTCTGAAACAGTTAAAAAAAAGTGGAAATCAAGAAAAAAAATAAAACAAAAGATGTATGCAATAGTCAGTATGAAATATTATTGTATCGATTAAACCTTTTAAAATACTTTTAAAGCGGTTTAATAATCCATGGAGAGAGTAGTTTCATAGAATCGTTGCAACATTTAGAGCTTTTCTATCATATAATGGGCGTTAGGTGAGAAACAAGGTTACCTACATATTAAACTATAAAGTTAAGAATTTAAATATTTCTCAACCAACCATGCCACGCCGAGTTGTGATATATTTGCTAATATACTGATACATATACGATGGGAGCTATCAGCACGAGGCAGCTACATATGTACATCGTACATGATTTCAACAGGTCTTTTCTTCAGCCACTCTATAATAATTGTGAAATAATATTTGAAAGCGAAATATTAAATTCTTAGCATTCAGTTGTTGGGCAAATTCCTTCTTGTGAATACAACATAAACTTATTTTACTATTGTCGATTATTAAGTTTTGTATTTATATATTTGCTTTAAACATCAATCATCAAATGACGAATGGTCAGATTTTAACTCTTAAGCTCCTGAAGTTAATCGTAAAAGGGTTTACGTATTGGGAATACTTCTAATGCCCCAATAAAGTATTTGTCTTGCAAGAATTAGCAATTGTTTTTAAATCAAAATTTAATAAATTTAAAATAACTAAGGAGCTTAATTGTTCATAAACATTAACATTGTCAATATATGCTCTTTTGTTCGTGTTCGAGCTAGCTCAAAATTCAATTTAAATATTTCCATATAGAATTTAAAATAACGTTTTCAATTGTCAAAGTTAAAATTCAGTTAAAATTTGTCAAAATTTTCAAAGCTTATTCTATAGACCAATAGGAAAAAGCCTGTGGAAAAGCAAATTTTAACTTTTTATTAATCATTATTTATTATTACCTAACACAATTTCTAGTACATTGGCTAACGACGAAATTGTACTTCAATTTGAACTTTAGTTTGAAAAGTAGAAGCCATTAAGTTGAGAATAAGTTAAGTTTTGTGTCATTAAATATTCAAAAATGATTTCCAGATCCACTTTAAAGCTTATAAGACGATTTGTCAATGTTGGAAAAAATTTTTTGTTTATTCCGTACAGCTATTGTAAGGAAACTAATCAAATTGTTCTCGTAAAATCCAGAAGTTTAAGAGCTAAAATTTGGATAAATTACATTCTGCTTGCAATCTACGAAATATTTCTGTTCTATCGTTGGATTAACATCTTCTTGTTGGAAAGTGAAAACGGAGAAGGGGAGAAGTTAACTGTGGCGTTTATGGTCGGAATATTTTCCTTGTTTAACTACAGTCACGTCGTTCTCCTTCAAAGCTACGAGGAGTATCTGAATTTGATGAATGCTATTTTACAAATGGCCACTGGATATAACAAAAGTAAATTGACAACGAAGAAGGACAATTGCGGCACAATCGTAAAAGTATGTGCTTTTGCATGTGGATTTGGAGCACTTTTGCGATCTTTAGGAGCCTTGAGAAAACCACAGTCTCCAATATTTTTCACATCTCTCGCAACGAACCCAAAGCTACTTCCGCTTTGGCTCAAATTTCTCTGTTGGCTCCTTCACCTCAACACTATTGCTTTTCACTACTACGCACTCAATTTTAACGCGATCATTGTTCTGCTTCATGTCTTTGCAACTTCCTTATTTATTCACGAACATATCAGGAGCAATGAAAAGAACCACAACATCAGTCACATTCAAAATGTGGGAATATCTGAATACGAAAAAAGGAAACTTTACATCCTGCTCAGCGTCCTTCAAACGCATTGGAACGCCAAGTTTGGAAAATGGATATTCGTGGCAGAGTTAGGAAGCATGGCGGTCATCATCTTTCGACTATTTGAAGCTATAATCTTTGACAGTGTGAGGAGTTTGGTACTTGCTCTGAGCGTGACTGCCATTCTCTTATTTCTCTTCAAGAAATTTGCAGAGGTTCATGACGTCAGCAGTGAAATTTTGCACTCGTGGAAAATTGATATCATGCGAAAACAGATGGAGGCTGATTTAAAACGACGAAATGCTTTAGCGTTGATGCTTAAGAACGTCCAAGGAAACCGAGGACATTCTCAAATAATGTTAGAACCTGGATTGAAAGCAAACATTGCCAATTCACGATTGCCTGATTGTGAGGATAATTTGTCATGGAAATTGCTTCAAAAATTTGAAAAGTCCTGCTATCCAATTAACGTGGTGATCGGAAGTTTCTTTTTTGTAGATTCCAGTTTCGTCCTCACCATTATTTCTATTATTATTACAAACACAAACAATTTAGTACTCACTTACAGGGAGGCACATCGGGAATAGCTTTGGTTATTTGTATGCGTTTATTCATTTAAGACATGCTTTTTTTTCATTTTTCTTTCAAAAATTACAAAAAATGTGTATTTCTGAAACCAAATTTTTAAACTCTTTTTTTCAAAAAAATGAAAATTTTCGAATTTTTCTAAATCTTGAAATTTTTTATAGAATACAGACTGAAGATCATAAAAAATCAAATTTCATCAAATTTGGAGAACTGTAAAAGTTATAGGGCGCATACCTGGGCGCACTCAGTGAGTGGAGTGCAGCACTCCGCTCTAAAACTGCACTCCGCTCCGCTCCACTCAGTGAGCGGAGTGCTAGTGCAAGTAATTTAGATTGCACTCGAGGGAGCGCAGCAGATTGCACCTTGACTGCACGCAGAGTGCAGCGATTTTTAAACGTCGCGCCACACCAAGGATGTATTTTTGTATGTGAATGTCTCAAAAGAGTTGCACTCAAAGAGTGGAGTGCAGAAACTATTGCACTCATAACGAGTCAATAGCTTGAGTGGAGTTCGAGTGCAAAACTTTTTAGATGCACTCAAGCGAGTGGAGTTTGACTGCACAAGATTTGAACTGCACTCTTACGAGTGGAGTGCGAGTACAAATTAAATGTCCAGCTATGCCCTAATAGGGCGGCAAAGTTTTGAAATTTGAATTTTTTTTAAACTTTGGCTGGCTGCTGTAACCAAACAACGCAAAATGCACTCTAGTTACTTTGGATCTGTACCATTCAAAAGTAGCCCGATTTTTTGAAATGGGTCTCTGTGAAATCTGGGTGTTGCATGTCGCGTCATTCCCTTGTAAGAGTAGTTTTTAGATAATGTAATACTGTGTTGTGTAGCAGGTAGTAAAGCAAAACAAAAGTTATAATTTACCCCTTTTGACTTTGACGTTCTTGTAACTGTTATGCCAACAAAAGAAAAAAAGGTGTTAAACATATTATCGATATTAATAAACCGATGAATGTTAGAAATAAGCATATCGTCAGCGAAGAGGCAAATCTGACTATCTCCTTTTGGTGCTAAAAGCGAAACTGACTACTACCATTTTTTGCTAAAAGCGAAAATGACTATCTCCATTTTTCTCGAAATACCATTAAAGGAAGGCACAAAAACTATATGTACCAATGCAGCATGTTATGAAGGAGACGGTTTTGCTTAAGGGTCGTCCATAAATGACGTCACAAAAATTATTGCTTTCTCAGAAAATACCTTCATTTATAAAAGCTTAGCTATCGCAAGGAATTTTATTATTATAAAATATGTGTCATAAGCCATTAGTTAATGATTATATTGATGCGCCAACCGTGCTGTTTCCTGACACACAGAAAGCAGTAGTCACTAGAAAACCGCTAGTTACTAGGAACATTACACACTTGTTAAGTGGAAAATGAGAATCTGAAAAGAACGTTACGCTGAGTTTAGTCAGTAAAAGGCACATTGATTTAGATTACCAATAGCTAATGATAAAATCAATGTCTACAAATTTCAAGATTGTAATATTAATATTGGGTTGTCTATAAGTGATATCACACTTTTAGCGTGTGTGGGTCTTGTCTGGTATTTATGACACGCCTTGTTACAGTTGAGCCGTTATAATGTGAGTAGGTGGGTTCTTGAAGAGCAATAATTTTTGTGACGTCATTTATGGACGACCCCTTAACAAAAACGTATGCTTTATAACATGCTGCATTGGCACATATAGTTTTTTTGCCTCCTTTTTATAGTATTTTGAGAAAAATGGAGATAGTCATTTTCGCTTTTAGCAAAAAATGGTAATAGACAGTTTCGCTTTTAGCAAAAAATGGTAATAGACAGTTTCGCTTTTAGCACCAAAAGGAGATAGTCAGATTTGCCTCTTCGCTGACGATATATGGAAGTTATATGACAATGTACTGATTACCAATTTATTTAACTTGCCAATTTACTGCAATGAATGGAATGCATGAAATGTAAAGAACTAATTATATATTTTTGCAAATTGCAAAATGTTAGTTTTAATCTAATTTCTGACTAACAAGTAAGTATTAAAATATGGTTTGTAAACAGTCGTCTTGTCAAAAAGGCAATAAATCATTCCTAACATACACATATTAGTATTTTTATTATTGTTTTAAAATAGCGCAATGTTTTAATTATTACATGCTTTTGGAATTATAAAAACTTAATTTGTTGGTAGTGCATTTTGGTTTTAGCTAAAAATAGATATGGATCAGTTGGTACTTCACTGACTGATTTACATCGAAAATTGCAGGTAGTCTCACTTTAAATATAATATAAAGCCCAACCAAAAATGCAGATGTTATTGGATAAAATAAGTAAATGGACCAACGAGCTACATATGGAAATTAATCCACTAAGAGGTGCAGTAATTATTATTGATAATAGAAGGAAAAATAACCCAGCCAAATCAACCGATAATCTAAACTTAAATATCAAAAATGTAATCATTCCAAAAATCGACTGTAGTAAACTCTTAGGAATCCACATCAATAGCAAACTAACCTGGAAAGAACAAGTTGACTTTGTAATTAAAAAAGCAGGAAAAAAAAATTTTATGTTATCAAAATTACGCCACTTCGGTTTCTCAATCCAAGAATTATTAAATGTATACAAAACTTATGTTAGATCAAAAATCGAATACGCAATAGCAGTATGGGGCTGCAACTTAAGTAAAGCTGATATAAATAAAATTTGCAGAATTGAAAAACGCTGCCTAGCAATCATAACCAATAAGAAAAATAACTCTGTCAATTATAAAAATACCTTAAAAAATGCTAGTATGATTTCAATTATAGATAGGATTAAATTGTTGAATCTCAAACTGGGCAAGTCACTGTTATCATCTAATAGATTTAGGCACATCATAAATGTGCAAAAGAAAACCTACTGTACAACAAGATCTACAAACCAGTTTAAGTATATTAAATGCAAAACAAAAAGATACCAAAAATCAGTTGTACCAACTATAATAAATCAATTAAATAAGTTAGAACCTTCTGTCATAGCTAAATTAACTAACTGTAAGCAATAAGTGAATTGTGTCTTTTGTAAATCATGCATTTTGTGTTAGAACATTATTTTCTTAAGCTTTGTCTGCTATATTTGAAACACTCTACTATTTACTAATAACCTTGCTTTGTGTAAAACCTACTGTGTTTGTTTCATGTATGCTTTCCTGACAATAAATTATTATTATTATTATTATTATAAAATGAATATGAAAAGATTTCTTTGGGTCAGTCAAGTCAATACACAATTAAATATTCACACATAGCGTAAAAATGGTATCAACTTTGTCTAAGCTGTGTTATCAGATTTTTAATGTAACATAATATATATGGTCAGACCTGCTCTTAGCAATTAACATTTTAACCATCAAGAAATGTTAATATTAGGCAGATAACAGTGATATAACTACACGCTACATAAGTATGGCATTTATTTTAGGCATTTGATCTGAACGTAACTAATAGACGACAGGAATTTCGCAGAACAAACGTTATAAAATTTGGCGTTGATTTTCTTTCTAAAGTATGAAACTGTCCCACTTTTGACTTTGATCCCTACAGTCCTCAAAGATCGAATGGACCTTATTAACCAACCTCTCTCAGACCCATTAAAACTTACAGTATTGTTTAATTTTCAGTGGCTTACCGCCAGCCTTTGAATAGTTTGTATTCTCTGCGGAATGCGAAAAGGTGCGTTGTAAATAAAGACGTAACCCAGAACGGAAAAGACTACTGCGGTTACACTTAAGGCACCCACAAATGGTTGACGAGTAAAAAAGAGCGTCGCATTACCGATGTTCACAACTGACACAGAAATACACACTATTTTCATGCTTAGCACAATGTATGCGTTGCTCTGGTTGAAAAATGTAATGGACAGCTGAATGTGCTTGCAGGTTTTAACTATTAGTCTTAATTTTCCAAATGACAGGATTGGTTCTAAAGTTGTCACTTTATTCGTATTTTTCTTGAGCAATTTTAAAAATTTTGTCCTGCAAAAAGAACGTAAATGCATGGTAATGTGAAATAGAAAATTATTACTATTATTCATAAGAATTTTTTTTTAAACTAGCAATTAAAATTTAGCGCACTTTACGTTTTTAGCTGCAATTCTGACAGAATCGTCAGGCTCAAGTCATCTGTTTTCAGAAAATACATTGTTTGCAAAAAGATTCCAAACATAACGTTGCTCGCCCAGAAGAAAATAACTGCAAACTCAATAACTAACAAAGTATAAAAATTAAAGAAGGAATTCGGATAACTTCCATTAAAATGCCCTTCAATGACTGCATACATTAGCATTTTCATGCTCGGCTCCATGACAAAGAGCGCCGTGCAAATTAATTCAGAAAAATGTATACAAGGTAAAAACATTGCCCATAATTCAAGTACAGTATACTGAGATAATTTTGAGATTTTGAACTCTCGGTAAGAGTTAAAATTTGAAGTTTTACTGTTCAAGGAGTATCCTTTCTGGAAAATATAATTACAAATAGTGACTGTCGTATCCGGCCAGAGGCCAAATAAAATAAGCGCCCACAAAAATCCCATAGTTCCTTCAAGTGAGATAGAGAAATGCACAGTGAAATGGTAGAGTACAAGGTACTTATCCGGCCGTGTCATGGACTGCAGAAGACGAAACACTTGGAAAACGAGACAAAGGCCAGTTATGGCGAAATTGATCAACCAATGGAGGATTTTCCATTTTGATGTGGTTCTTGTAAACTTTTCTGTGTCTATATTTACTTGAATTGGCAAAATATTTAATTTTCCTAAGACTTGAAAAACAAGAAGGTTGAATTTATTTTCTTTCTCTGATAGCATTTTTGTTTGTTCTTTTTAATAATATCTTATGCAGCGCAGGTTGAAAAAATCACATTTATATACAAAATTCTACTTACTTCCCATAAGGGTGGAAAGAAATGTTAAACTATTATTGAAATAAAGACTGAATGAAACCGCTTAGTAACTTTGCGTGTTAATAAAGTTAGGTGCTACATAATTTAATTGTGATAAGGTTATCGGAAGAGACGGATTAATTATTTCTAGATTATTATAGAATAAAAGGAATGATTAAAAACAACATTGCGGGGTAATATTTACCATTATTCAATTATCTTTTATTCTATTTTCTGAACGTTGGGTAATGTCAATAAAAAATGGGAAAGATATTAGCAATTAACATTGAACAATTACTTTTTAGGATAAACAAAATAATTTACAGTGGAATCGAAATAATTCTGACTTGATGGGAAAAGGCGTAATGTCCAAGTTAATGAAATTAAAAATTAGGGAAAGCGTGCTAAAGCATAAGTAAACAAAGTAAAGTAAATATGCATTTATTGTGTTCATAATTATCTATCTAACATATTGTACTCCACTTAAATTTGACAGTACACTCTCAAGTTTATATGACAGTTCGTTTAAACATTCTTATTCATTAAATGATAGAAAACTCTAACGACATATTACATGTGTCAAAAACGTATTTTTAATTTTATTACATTTTAGTTTTTACAGGCTTTCACTCTTCTACTTCAAGAATTCCTTATATCTACAATCTTGCTGTTTTGTTGTTTTGTATTGTAGAAAAAAATTTAAATTGCTAATCAACATGTTTTGAATAACATAATTTATCTGAGCTTTAAACCGTCATACTTAACAATATCCATCTGCATTTTTGACACGCAATGGGCTCCTTTGCAACAGTTTTTCAATTTCCAAGTGGTACATATATATTCAAAGCTTAAAAAAATAATAATTATAAAGGGTAAACGCAACAGTCAAACAGTGACAGGTAATTTTTAAAAAAACTAAATTAAAAAGATTTCCGATCAAAGCAGGAGGTAAAAAAAATTAAATACCAATCGTACATTTGTTAAGGGGCTTATTAAAAGGTACGAAATCAGGAAAAAATCGCAAGTCAAAATTATATAAGTACGAATTATACAGAAACCACTTTTATCAACCTAATAAAGGTGGAAATTTTATTTTTAATTGCAAAATTTAATTAAGCAATTAAATAACACAGTAATAGCCACCCTTTTTTTGCTAATTGTTCACTTCAGTTTTAAGTGTCCAATTATAACTTATAACTTCGCAAACGCCAAATAATACTATTAATACCATTTACTCAATTTTAGGCTTCTGATAACTCGAAAGGTAAGCGACAATTGCCCACAAAAAATAATTGGATTTGTTCACTGGGAGAGAAGAGGAGACGATGATGAACCTTGACCTGAGCCATATGTCAGTCAGTGTTAAATTCTGAAAAAAGTCGACTTGTGACTGTTATTTAATGTTATGAATTTTATAAAATGATTTTATTCATAATATTTTTAATCTACGTTAGCTGGGCTAAGCATAAAATATATGTGACCTATTTCAAAAGCGTTGTGAAATCAACAGAATCGCCAACTATTATTTTAAAATATTTAATATTCAGTACTGTATTGCATCACAGTGGTAAAATACGAAGGGACAGGTCTCTATAGACTTTAAAATTTTGAACTATCTAAAAATACAATTCATCTTAATTATGTTTAAATTGTAACTTACCATTTCTATCTATTGTGCCCTCTTCATAGCTATATTTTTTGTAGGTGTGAATTGTTCTTTCTTAATTTCCTATCTAAATAAGGTTATTAATCACATCATTGAATTAATGAACCAAATAACGCAACATTTCTAACGGCAAAATACATATTATATCACGCCCATAATATTTCATTAATTGGAATATCTATTTGACTGAAACTGCATTCATTTAATAATTATTTTCGCTCGCTATATTAAAATTACAAAGAAATTGAACGTTGTGAATTATTACGCAACAGAGGGGAAGAGACACAATTAAATTTTTACAAACATTAAATAACCAACGTTATTTATACTATTTAGGATTTCATAAAAACACTTAACCACAATAAGATAACTTTAATCAATTTTACATAATTGTGGCCTGTCTATTCGTTGGCACTATTGCTGTATTAATTTACTATTGACATACATTATATATACCTGTGTCAGTTTTGTGTGTATGTGGCTTAAAATTGGGATTTTGATGCTAACAGTGCCAACTGTTTTTTCAGTGCCAACTTTATTCTCGATCAATAATACCGTCATCCCAAAAACTAACTGTAGTGAATTATTAGGTGTTATGTTAAATAATAAACTTAGTTGGGCTGACCAAATAAATTCAGTGCTAAAAAAAGCAAGTAAAAAGTTGTACCTACTAACTAAATTACGTCACTTTGGTTTTTCTGTAACTGAACTCAAAAATGTCTACACAACTTATATACGTTCACTAATTGAGTATGCTATAGCTCTCTGGGGCTGCAACCTCAACAAATGAGATATGAATAGAATATTAAACTTTGAAAAAAGATGCCTATAATGTTAAGTTTAAAGTTAAATCGGCTAACTATGAAAATGTGTTAAATAATCTTCAAATGCCATCCATTTCCGAAAGAATGTATCAGCTCAACCTCAAATTAGGCAAATCCTTGTATAAATCCAAAAGGTTCAGACATCTCCTCAATCCTCAAGCAAAAATTATGATACAACCAGATCAACCAATCATTTTCGAACTGTTCTTTGTAAAACAGCTAGATACCAAAAATCTGTTGTTCCGACTATAATTAAACAATTTAATAGCCTTAATACCAAAGAAATTGTTAAACTTAATAACCTAGCCCTAGTATAAAGTACACCGACTTCTTATTAAACTAGTTCAAGCATAATTCTGTTATTTAGTTTGTAACATAATCAATTAGTCCGTTTCAATCCCTGAGACAAGATTCCTATTTGTTATCGCTCTAGTAATAATGTTGTTAATTTCTCTTTGTCGTGCTATCGTTGAAACCTTTACTGTTTACATATCACTCTCGGTGTCGTGTAAAATTTCGGTGTTTGTTTCACGTATGCTCTTATTGACAATAAATCAAATCAAATCACACAGTGGACGGTAGAGTGTTGACAATACACTCTGGAATATATCATCGCCTATATAATAAGAACAGTAAAAAAATTATTATATTCCTCACTCACTCTACAAAACAAACTCATAATCAAATACATAATTTGCTGTTAATTTAGTCTCGAATAAAAGATATAAAAATGATTTCCAGATCCACTTTAAAGCTCTTAGGACGATTTGTTAATTTTGGGAAACATTTTTCGTTTATTCCGTACAGCTATTGTAATGAAACTAACGTAATTTCGTTTGTACAATCCAAACGTATGAGAGCTAAAATTTGGATAAATTACGTGCTCCTTGCAATCTACGAAATATTTTTGTTGCATCGTTGGATTTAAATTTACATGTTGGGGAGTATTGGGGACAGTTACAAGTGGGGAGGTCAGAAGTTAACTGTGGCGTTTATGGTCGGAAATAATCGGAATATTTGGATTATTTGATTAAAATCACGTCGTTCTCCTTCAAAGCTATGAAGAGTATTGTAACGTAATGAATGCGGTTTTACAAATGGCCGCTGGATATAAAAGTAAGTTAAAAAAAAATTAATCTTACGGCTTCGAAAACCACAGACCCAGTACCCGTTAGGAGTACACCCAAGAAGAATTTCGAATAATCCATACAACTAAATACTAATTACCTTTTTAATTCAAATATTTGTACGCACATGTGTAGGAAGCGTGACAGCGAAAAAAGACAACTTTGGTAAAATAGTGAAATAGTCACACTATCTGCCTTTGCATTCAGCTTTGCCACATTTATCCAATCATTAGGAGTCTTGCGAAAACCACAGTCTCCAATATTTTTCACATCTCTCGCGACCACTCCAAAACTACTGCCATTCTGGACCAAACTTCTCTGTTGGCTACTTCACCTGAACATTTTTGCTTTTCACTATTTCATGATGATTTTCAACGTGGTCATTGCTCTGCTTCATATTTTTGCAATTTTCTTATTTATTCAAGAAAATTTCAAAAGGAATAGAAACTGTCATATTAAAAATTATGAAAACACCAAATCCGAATCTGAAAAAATTCTCGTTTGCCTGGACAGCCTTTTCTTAGTACTAAGCTTTAATGTCGTATAATTTGTATGCATTAAAGTTACTTTATAATATTAGTTCAATTATGTTCGCATATCTATGTTATCTAAGCCTCATTGAATGTAAACTTTTACTCTCAATAAATCATCACATTTTATAAGTTTTAGACCCCCTTAGGGTTTAAGCTGTCCTCGAGGTTTCATATATCCTTAGGGCTTTAGACATCCTTGAGGTTTTAGACATCCGTGGGTTTTTAGCCATGCTTGGGTTTGTAGAACTCTTTGGGTTTTTAGGCATCCTTGAGTTTAGTGTTGTATTTTGTGCGCAATTGCTCGGACTTAATTGCTCACAGGGAATTTTAATTGCGCACAAATTAGAGTTGCGCACAGCGTTCGAGCAATCTGTTTTCCCAAATTGCTCACAATGTAAATTGCGCACAATTTAGAAAAAATTCTTTTAAAACGCTATTGGACCACGTATAACACACTTTAAGTATTACTGCACAGGAATAAGACAGTATTTCATAACTTACCAAAACAAATCAATACACACAGTGTATTATCGATATTGAAGCATGTTTTTGGTTTTTCGGAGAGTAAAATAAATGTATGAAATCCCATCAATATAATACAGTAATATAAGTTGCTAATTTCTAAGGGAGTGCTTCAATATTTCAAACTTTCAATTACATTCCAACTTCGCACGTTCACCATTTCACTATCACTATTTATAATTTACAATATAATTTACGTGATAAGGTCAGTCAGGTCAGTTGTCAGTATCAGTTGTTAGTCTTAAGATGCTAAAACTTTTTAGTTGTGAACTGTAACGAAGGGGATTTGCAAATACTCCCAATAATGTGTTGTTAATGAAATGTAAAACCAACCAAAACGGACTGTGACTGCCGTATATTTTGTCAAAACTAATAAATCATGTAATTCGTACTGCAGACAGTATGCAGTTTTCTACTAAACACTGTCCGCCAAAGCAGTTTAAATACTTTGCACGTGGGAACATAGGAATCAAAATATTGTAGTACTTAGGGGTGGTCCATAAATGATGTCTCCAAAATGATTGCTCGTTTAGAACCCACCCATCACTAACTAGTCATTATAAAATTGCCTTAAGCCAGCTATCCTTATGTCATGTATGTCATCAATTCCTGACTAGATTGAGTCACCCTACCCATGACATCATTTATGGACGATCCTTCATAATACTGTAGAATCGTCCGTAAATGACATCATCGGCAGTATCAGTTAAGGTCTGGTTATGTTCAAAATCGCAATTTACGTAATGATATAGGTGGCTTCGGTGGGGGTCCCAAACGAGCGACAGTTTAGGTAACATCATTTATGGACCATCCTTACATTCAGCACTAATGACTGACTGACCGAGAGTTAGCTATGACGATTGTTAAGGGTCGTAGGGAAGGTGAATAATTTTCAGGCTGACTTTGCTTGTAGGTTGCTCAGCCAAAATTGCTCGCTCATTGCTTTGCGAGCAATCTGTTTTAAGTTGCTTTGCTCAGGAGCAGGAGCAAAGCAATTAAGCAGTGTTAAATTGTGCACATAATACAACACTACTTGAGTTTTCAGACCTCCGTGGGTTTGTAGACATCCTCACATCCTTGGGTTCTTAGCTCACCTTGAAATTTACACTATTAGGTTAGCTCAAGTGTATTACAACTGCACGGGCCACCCCTGTGTCATGGCATGCTGTCCCTTACACAAAACCGGTAGATCTCCTTCCTTCCTGTTCCGGTCGTTTCAATTTTGAACCTACTTTGATATTTTATTTTAGCGTTTTAAGAATTTTGCTACATTTAAACCAGTGCTTTACATAAGGTAACGAACTACGTGAAATATATAATAGTAATGATAAATTTTGTCAGTAAGACCTTGATTTCTTTAGAATTTGGTAACCTTAAGGATCTCGCTTTCAGATTTGACCATTTTTAAATGCAAAAGTGAAAACCTTAAGTCAAAATATTGTTTAACTTTTCTGGTGAAATTAAGGTCTAACATTTAATTATATATAATGCATCATCAACTAAACCAAAAATTATTTAAAATTTCTGTTACCCCAGTAGATACATCAGTTAAGCAAACTCTAGCAGCAGTACCTGCTAGTTTAGTAGATTACTCTTTTACAGAGTTAACAGATTTCTCCACACTCGAAGAAATAAAAGTGAAGAGACTTATATGTTAAAGTTTGTAGAGCTGCTGCTAACATTGGTAGGTAACGGATAATCTGCTATCATTTTTTCTTAGCGTGTACACCCTCAATTTTCGTTCCATAAGTTTTCCCTAACATAACTAACGTGACGACTACGATACCTTGATTTCATTCACTTGCATTTCACTTGTTGGAAAAAAATTTAAAGTTAGAAATGGTGGTGCTTTTAACTATAATATTTGAAGGACGTCATTATGGACGATCCCTGACTATCTATAACCAATATAGGTAAGTTTATTACGTGTTGGTAAAACAGGTTGGAAAAAAAAATAAAGTTAGTAATGGGGGTGCTTTAAACTATAATATTTGAAGGACGTCATTATGGACGATCCCTGAATATATATATATAATATATTTATTCATTGAGTCGATTTGGCCGCAGCCCATACAACATTGGTTATTTACATGTTTGACTTTACAAAGGTAATTGATCCTTGGTTTGATATGATAATAAGCATGTTTGATTTAGTATATGTATAAAGGTTATTTCTTGATTATTTCTTTGCTGAAAAGAGAGCATGTTAGCAATTATTCTTGCAGTATATAATAGGCATTGATTAGAGTCATGTTACGAAAATATTCATGGTATATGATATAATATATCATGGAATATGATATAAATATAGATGTAGTATAGATTATTTCTCCTGGTGTTGCGGTAGGAAAAGGGGGTAGTCTATTTTGTAGCTTAATGAGATGTGTAGGGGGCGGGGGGTGAAGTTAATCAGGCTTCTCCGATGCATTTGTAGTAGAAATTCCGAGTCCTTATGGCTGTATCCCAGAAGTTAAAGAGTAGTTCAAATCCCTCGGCGTTGTGGTATTCGTAAAAAATTTGTTCCATGAGGCTCTTCCTAGTTGGTCTTGCGTCGCTTAGTTTTCTCAGAAATTTGGTTCTCGGATATGCGTAGTGTGGACAGTTGAGCATCACATGGAAGGTGTCTTCCTCTTCTCTCCCACACAGGTCGCAGTCAGGTGTCTCCTCGCGCTTCCATAGTCTGTTCATTCCGTTGAGGTTAGTGGCCTTTCCCCTAAGGACAATTCTGGGCAGTCCAGATCTTAGATTCAGTATGAACTTCACTGTGTTCCATGCTAATCCCATTTCAAAGTATTCCGATCTTAGGGCGTGGGTCTTTAAGCGGCTGTAGTACTTTAATGTGCTGCAACTTTGCATTCTGATCCCTGAATATGTATAACCTATATACTGAATATCAATAATGCATGCGTGCCTGCCGCAACAGACCACAGACCATTGAAATTTGTGGATGAGATTGGTTGGGTCTGTACTATAATATATACTTGTATTCGCCGCGCAGAACTTCAAAATTACTTGGTATGTACATGCATTCTCTATTTGTTTACACGTATTTATCTGTTTTTCACACTTTTTGAAAAGCTTACTTTTCTGAATTTTGACATGGCTCCAGTTAACTGTCAATTGTGAAGAAATGGCCAGCCCGGCCAAAGTAAAAAAACAATACAGACCTGCCTGCTCGCATTTCTGATCGTTTAAAAGTTGTTCAAAGTAAATGGCTTCAAAACTGTAACCTGTAGTGTATGTATGTATGTATGTATGAGTTTAGAGTTTCAACCTTAGGGTTATATCTCACTTAATTTAATATGTGATTTGAAGGATCCCACGAAGTAGTATTATACTAAATCGCATTGGGCTTCGCATCATTTACTTAATTACCTACACTTGTAGAATTTGGTTTTCGTCGCTTATCTTATACGCGGACCACTTTGCGATTCATTAGATTTTCAATGCTAATTAAACAATACTACTTGTTGCTTTCCGATAAGATTACTCTTAGTCGAGGAGAGGCAGTTGGATATCGAACAAATAGGCAGAGGTCATCACTCTCTGACTAGATGAAATAAGTCCGCTCGCCTACCCCGCCAGTTAGCCCTCCAATCCTCCACGAGGGAAAGTAACAGCAGCTACTTGCAGGATGGATTGGAAAGATATGTTGAGTTGTCATATTATGTTCATGCTCACGCTCGGCATTGAGCTGACTCATGAGTAACCTGTAGTGTACGTCCAACAGAGGGACGGACGGACGGACTTGACCAGTTCATTAGATGCCTAAGCTCAGCATCTAAAAACCGTCACTTTTTTTAAAAATTCCGCCTCAAAAATTTTGTATGCGTCGGAAGCCTAAAACAAAATACCCATTTTCTTTGTTTTCAAAGGGCTTTAAAATGATATGGTATGCATTAACATCGGTCAATTTTGACAAAAACTTATTTAAGTATTTTAATTACAATTAAAAATTAATCATGATCTGAGCTAGAACTACAAGTTAAATAGGTTTGCCTATTCATTCCGGTTTCAATAGTATATCATTCATGTGTACCTGCATTGACTAACGGGTCGAAATTTTGGTTTTAAGATTTGGCGAGAAATATACAAAAAGGGAATTTTCAAAATCTGAAAATCGCCTATGGAGGCATTTTCGCCTGAAACATTTTTTATTAAGATTAGACTGCATTGCAAATTGACTGTTAACATTTGCCGGCAAGAACTGTCTAACGTTACTGTTAAGGACTTTAGCCCTCGTTTAATTTTATTTCATATTTTTAAGTGACTGTTGTAGTGCCATCTGCAGCAGCCCATACATTATTATTATTATGTTGACAGGAATTTATGAATCGTGATGAAATTTCGTATTGGTGTGCGCCTGTGCGTCTGTGCGTGTGCCTAACCTATATATTTTAAATGACTTTATTTTGTATGTGGTGAGTGATTTTGTTATGTATTCCAAGCTTCTATTTAATTACATGGAAACGTTCTAAAATAGACTCAATAACTAGTAGGTCGTAGAAATTTTTTTTCTCCTTGATTAGTACAGGAGCGTAATTTTAACGAAATAGGACGTTTTGGTGTCTCGTGGCAAGGTCTGTTGGTGTGTTGAGATGTGGGAGCATTTTTCTTTGTTACAATCAGTTGCAATTGGGAAGCAAGACAGGCAGAAGTACAAAACTGACCTCCCGTATTTAAGATTTAATTAATTGCTTGAAGTAACTTAAATTAGCTATGTTGACCGGTCGTGGTAGTATTAATTTGGGTTAAATCGAAGAGGGAATAAAGTTAGCATTAAGTTTTATAGTTAATCCAGTTTCTGTGTGTTTTTGCAACTCCCTTGGTTGTAAGCCAGGGTCATTTATTTGTTGTTTGTGCATCGCCGTTGTCAGTGGTTTCGCATATGATTTATGGTGTTGTGATTTAGTGCTGGACGTTTTCCTAATTCACATTTTTGACGAACAATTTTATTATTGTCTATTTACACAGCAAGAAGGTACTAATTAGTTTTACAGGCATTTATTTATATGTACGGAGTACGGACGGATGCTCTCCCCACACAGTTTAGTTTAGTAGATGAAAAAGGTAACTCCGGTCACTGTTGTAATTTGTGTAGTACTACAAAAAACAATTGTTCTTTTCGTTTGTGATAGTGCTTTCACAATCACAACTACAAACTAGTAAAGTTGGATTGTGCACAATCACAATGCAGAACACACACCCAGGACGACAAACAAGAACAAACCTGTTTTTGTCAGTCGTCGGCACAGAACGTTTTGTGTACAAACACAAAATCTATCACAATAACAATCCTAGCTGAGAAAATACTTTGTGAACAACGTACATTGTGGTTGTTTTTTTATTTGAGAAATAACAATCTTTGAAGTTGTTTGGTATAGTGCCGTAATATTGTAAAACTATTGTCATTGTAAGAAAAATATTTGATTGTATTGTAAATTAATATTGTATTGTAATTGTAAATTACAATACAATTACAATATACAATTACAATTCATACTTTTGGAACCTTGAATAGACCCCTAATTAGGACTAAATTACTGACTTGGTATTTACCATGATAACCATCATCTACATACACGATTTTAGAGTAAAACAAAGACTCAGAACACACTCAAGAAAATAAATTTGGTAGTATATTGTATTGTAATTGTAACTGTATTTACAATTACAATTCCAATTGTAAATGTAATTTTATAAAAATACAATTACAATTACAATTAACAATATTACGGCACTAGTTTGGTAACAAATTACAATAGTAGTCCTGTCCTTCTCTCGCCATCACCATACTTAGTTAGTTGCAGAGTTTTTATTTTCTGGAGTGAGAGAGCTTCCGAAGAATCTCCCGCGAATTTATACGTTGCTTTAATTTACATATATTCTGATATATTGTATACACATTATATTTTCAGAAATCCATAAGTATGATGTATCGTAAAGCTTCACATTAAGTCCCGGGCCTTCTTTAACCTTTAACACCCAGGGTTTTTATCATTAAATCAAATAGGGAAGATTTTGTGCTTTTATACACTCTGCGGTTTCAAAAGCATAGTTTGATGTAACTTCCCCCGTGGTCCGTAGCTACTTGGAGTTTGACGGTAGTTTTTTGTTACATAAAATTATCTTACTGTTTTTAGTTTGTTGCGGTTGAACGTTGAACCTGGGTTTGGGTAATCTATCAACCAACATTTACTTTGTTTGAAAAAGCATTTGATCCGTCACGTTGGGAGTGGGGTCTATTCAGTGCTAAAATATTATGAATCTGGAGAAGCACCGCCGGAGTCAAAATAGTGACCTAATGTCTACGAACGGAGCCATTCCACTGAAAATTCGACGGCAAATTCAGCTAATGCTTTTGCTAAGGCATAACAAGGTCTTGCAAATATTTATTTGTACAGTTATCAATTATTTTCATTCAAAACTAGAAGCAAAATGTATTTATAAATATCCCTGCTAATGACAATTTTTGGTATTTTCAGATCGGCTGCGTCATGACCTCTCTTCAAGACGAGTACAAAGTTTATTTCGGAAGCGATATTTGTCCAGAACAATTTGGATACAAGTCGTGGCTGGAAATGTGCAAAGCCATGCCTGATGAAGTCAGGATTCAAACAACGAAAGGATTTATTATGGTCGAGGGAATGCGGGTCCCTCATTTACTAGCGCTGGGTTATCTGAAACAAATCTTTAGCTCTTCGCCGTGTTCAGAAATGTCGTCATCAGCTACCCATGACAGTGCTTCGGTGTATCCTCAGAATTATGTTTTGGGAGCCGCTGCGAGTGACTTTGGTATTAGTGAAAGAACCACTGCAGTTGCACCTATGGCCTTACCAGGAGACTTAAAGATGAAAAACAAGAGTCAGTCGGAGTTATGGACCGGGCAGCCTGGGATGGCTTCTAAAAAATATATGAGCGGTAAGAATGTTCAAGTGAAATATAATACATAATCATAATATACCAAACCTTACTTAGTATTAACCTGCAGTGCTAGATTGCTTCATTGCAGCGCTCAATATACCTACTAAACGGATGTGATTGTGATACCAAACTCCTCTATCGCTTCATTTTCTAACCTGTATTTTCATTCATTTGTTTTTTAGATCCAGACTCGATCAGATCCGAAAGTGCAATCAGCCAGATAGCAAACGGGGGTCTACCACTGCACATCAAAGCAGAATGCAGTGCTATTCATGTTGGAACGCATAAAATGATCGGCGAAGATGCTCTTGTTGCTGATATCTGTGACATAGGAGTCATGTTTAAAATGACGCGCCTCAACAAATGTACCAAACGCAAAAATTTTTACGATTTTTTGTATAATTAAGATTATCGAATTTAGGTGCCTACATAAACTTTAAACGTATTTCTCTTTTTAACTAATCAAACCTTATTATTTTGCAGCATCTGGGCGAGCTCCTCTGTTCATTCCACATGATTCAATTTTAGCGGTGACATGTCACCCTGAAATGGGCGCCTTACTTTTTCGTCTTTTTCTGATGTTTAGAATTGGTAGCGAAGTTGCCAACACGCTTAGAGAAGCGTTGGGAATGAAGGTTGAAAATAGCAAGCTTGGTTGGTTTGATCCACACCAGGGATGTAAGTTCAGGTCTTATTTACCTCATGTTCCAATAATTATGTGTTTATATATTGAATTATTTGATCTGATGTCCATATATAACCATTAATGAAGTAATTTAAAATCCCGTGATCAATGGTTTTGCATTGTGGTAATGTAAATGTAATCCGTCTATTTGTAGATGCCCCGGAGCGAAATGTATTATTCATGCTGAAAAGTCTCACCAATGACCAGTTCCAGAAGATCAAAGCAATTTATGGAAAAAAATTGCAAGTGGTCGATGGCTGTGAAGCCAGCTGTATCCTGCAACTTTTACACTCACTTTAAGTAGCAGAGTTTTTATCCGTGGAGTGTGCGCCTCTCACTTCTGTACGTCTAGCTGTTTTCCTTGTTATAATATAAATATTATAATATTTAGTTTCAGCATTTTTTTTCACATATTTTTTTTTATGTTTTAAAAATAGAAAATAGGATAAAGCTGAAAGTCTGTATGATAATGGCATTCATATCTCGTGCTTCTACTTTTAATTCTTGAATAATAATACAATTATAACATAAGTGATTTTTACATTTTCAACAAATAAACTTTTAATCATGAATTCCAAATTTTCGTATGAAAAACAATGTGTGTACGTGTTTTGACTTTGGAAGTGTTTCTTTTGTGCGGGGGAAAAATCCCGAGGGGGTAATGTCCGAGTCAAAAATTTCCATTTACCAGTACAGGCTAATATTGAATAGAGACGTATCTGAAATACTGCTAATAAACAAATCATAACAACAGCCAGTGTAACTTATTATGACATATTTACTGAATCTAAAAAAACATAAAGGAGCGTCCACAAATGAGGTCATCGAAAATCCCCCACTAAAAAACGAACTCAAAATTATTAACTAATTGAAATATGACGCAGTAAGTACACTATATTAGAAAGTATGTCTCAAACTTCCTCATAAGACTACATCATTCTATTTAAAACTATCGGTAAGTGGATTCTCAATAAACTTCTGCGAGTACTTTGTACTAAAACAAGGGCAAGTAACTGAGATCGTATTTATAATTTTTATTCACTTTCGTCATTTGTAGAAATTATTCGTTTTTAAGTTTTTTCATTTAAAACTCTAATTATCAGCTTATTTCATGAATTGCAGCACTAGATATTTACATTGGACATTAACTTTACATTGCAGGATTATGAATCCATAATTAACTCGTACAGTGGATTCGAAATAATAAGGACTTAGAATTAGAAGGATAAAAGTCCGAATTAATAATAATAATTTATTCATTTAATCGATTTGGCGTCAGCCCATACAACATTAGGTTTTTAGGGAATTTTTATAAAAAAGTTATTTTTAAAACGCAAACTATTTTTTTAAAAGCGCGAAATTGACTTTTTACACATTCCCTTCAAAAGCGCAAAATGTATTAAATAGAGCATACTATCAAAAGATAAATCTTTAAATGTGTTTGTTAGTGGTGCATTCTGAATTTAGCGAATGTGGATCAACTTAATACTTCACTACCGCTGTTAAAAAATTCAAAAAATGCTGGTAGTTTAAATTAAACATAATATAATATGAATACGAAAAGATAGTTTTTTTCTGGGTCAGACGAACCAAAAGACAATTTACAAATTACACAGAGAGATTAAGGGAATCCACTTGGACTGCGCTGTGTTATCAGATTGTGAATATAATATACAAACGGTGTGAAGACCAGACCAGCTCTTGGATATAAAAGCCGTAACCATAAGAAAATGTTAAAATTAAGCAGATGACAGTGATGTGATACAACCATACACCACTTAAGTATGCATGTCGTTTACTTTAAGCATATGATCTAAACGTAACTAGTAAACGAGCAGTCATCCGCAAAACAAACGTTATAAAAGGCGTTGATTTCCTTTCCAAAGTATGAAACGGTCCCACTTTGATCCCTACAGTCCTCAATGATCGAATGGACCTTATTAACCAAGCTTTCTTAGACCCATCAAAACTTACAGTATTGTTTAATTTTGAGTGGCGTACCGCCAACCTTCGAATAGTTTGTATTCTCTGCGGAATGCGAAAAGGTGCGTTGTAAATAAACACGTAACCAACAACGGAAAAGACTACACCGTTTACAGTTAAGGCACCTACAAATGGTTGACGAGTAGAAAAGAGCGTCGCATAAACGAGGTTCACAACTGACACAGAAATACACACTATTTTCATGCTCAGCACAATGTATGCGTTGCTCTGGTTGAAAAATGTAATGGACAGCTGAATTTGCTTGCAGGTTTTTATTATCTGTTCCAATTTTCCAAATTGCAGGATTAGTCCTGAAGTTGTCACATCATTCGCATTACTCTTGACCGATTTTAAAGGTTTAGTCCTGCACAATAAGTGTATGTGATATTATGAAATAATTAGTTAATACTATTATTGATTGAATTCTGTTTTTTGAAAATTAGCACACCGTACCTTTTTATTTGCAATTCTGACAGAATCCTTACACTTAGTTCATCCGTTTTCAGGAAATACATCGTTTGCAAAAAGACTCCGAACATGAGGTTACTTGCCCAGAAACAAATAACTGCAAACTCAATAACTAACAAAGTATAGAAACTAAAGCCAGAATTTGGGTCACTTTCATCAAAATGCCCTTCCATTATTGAATACAACATCATCTTCATGCTTGGCTCGATGATAAAAAGAGCCGTGCAGATGAATTCAGAACAATGTACACAAGGTAAGAACATTGCCCATAATTCAAGTATCGAGTACTGAGATAATTTTGAAATTTTAAACTTTCGGGTTTCTTGTTTGTTATACCTAATACCTGACCTATTATGGGGGTTTGAGGAGTATCCGTTTTGAAAAATATGATTACAAATAGCGATTGTCGTATCTGGCCAGAAGCCAAATAAAATAAGCGCCCAAAGAAATCCTGTAGCTCCTCCGAGTGAGATGGAGAAATGCATGGGAAAATGATAGAGCACGAGGTACTTGTTCGGCCATTTTATGAACTGCACAAGACGAAAGACTTGAAAAACAAGACAAAGGCCAGTTATGGCAAAATTGACCAACCAATGGAGGGTTCTCCATTTTGATGTGGATCTTGTAAATTTCCCTGTGTCTGAATTGACTTGGATTGGCAAAATATTTAATTTTCCTAGGACTTGAAAAACAAGAAGGTTGAATTTATTTTCTTTCCTTGAGAGCATTTTTATTCGATTTTATTTAAATAATTTTTAACGCATCGCACTTTGCAGAATTCGAAATTCATATTTTCACACAAAAATGTATGATTCACTTTTGATAAGCGTCAAAAACAAAGTTAAATTTTTACTGAAAGAACGATTAAAACTGCTGTGTTAACTTTCCATGCTGACGAATTAAGGTACTAAATTGATTTTCATAAGCCTATTGTAGAAGACTTAATTATTTTTAGATTATTATACTTATTATAGGTTTGACCAATTTCAAAAGAAATAATTGAACACAACATTGCAGGGTATTGTTTTACATTATTTAATTATCTTCTATTCTATTGTAAAAATTGGGTAATGTCAATAATAATGGGATGAACATAGGAATTTGCCATGCAATAATGTAGTTTCCAATGTTGCAATTGAATTCCGTCGGATATGATTGCATCAAATATTGTATTTCATTCAGAAGGTATGTTCTAGGAAAACTATTGGCCGTTGTATTCTATGAACAAAAACGTTCAGAATGATGGTAAAATTGAATTTTAGGTAAAACATATATTATTAACTTATTTAAAATTATAATGCTTAAATCTTTTGTTCTTAAAATTTATCCCAAAATGCAATAAAGCCTAGCTAATTAAAATGTAAAGTAGCTTTAATGTAACTTGCATAAACAGTATAATTTACTTGAATCCCCACTCAACTACTTTGACGATTAGTATACGAATTAATTTCCTGCGCTAACAGCTTTAGGATCCTTTACTCCATTTCTAGATGAATATAAGTACAATAAGGGCGGACTGGCCGCAGTATTAGAGAAAATGCTGGCCTAATTAATTTTGCTGTGACGAAACATACAGGCAAAATAAAAACATTTAATACAATCAGTAATTGCTGTTGTTAGTGAAGCCAAGTCAAACAAACCATATCCTTCGAGGTTAGTTACGATATATTGCAATGTTTGCACAATTTTATTTTCAAACAAAAAAGGCATTACAAAAGTAAATAATATATAGGTACATTTATTTATGCTATATTGCCATCCGAAAAGTCAATTTCGTCATCACCTTTGTGAAACATGTCGAGCTTTGCAATCATACAATGAACGTAAGGTAAAATACGACGGTTGTAGGACATTTGCTACCCGGAAATTTGCTACCCGGACATTTGCTACCCGGACATTAGCTACCCGGACATTTGCTACCCGGACATTTGCTACCCAAAGCCCAACCTAGGACATTTGCTACCCATAACCTAGGACATTTGCTACCCACGGCCAAACCTAGGATATTTGCTACCCATGGCTAATGTAGAAATAAATTGCATAGACAATATTTATGAGTACACCACATGGCATCGTTGAATTAATGATATTATTGTTAATGATAAAACATGGAATTATTGTTGATAGTCGTTCAGAAATGATATTTCAAAATAATATATATAATATCTTTACAATTAACTGGTCTAATTAATATATCCTGCATATAGAAACTGATTTCTGTGTAAATGTTAGAACCAGACAACAAGCCATTGCAGAAACGATACAATAATTATTAAAAGACAAAAACGGTAACAATAAAATTATATAACGTACTCTTATACCTAATAAAATAAATCAAAATGAGTTTAAATGTAAGTACGCAACCTAAGAAGTGAATACTAAGTAGACCCTAAAACTAGAAACTGTCATTTTACCATAATTATGTCAGAAAAAATAATTTTTACACGTAAATATGTTTTGTACCCATGTACAAAAAAATTTAAAATTCCCTGAATTTTGCTATGCATTCCACACTGAATTCTATATACAGAATATATTAATTATAAAAATTAATTGTATGTTTCTATAATTATATATATTATTTTTAAATATCATTCAGTGTGTCTGCAATGGCTTGTTGTTGTCTGGTCCTGGTTCTAACATTTATACGGCAATCATTCCTAATATGCAGGATATATTAATTAGAAAAATTACCTAACTGTAAAGATAATGTCTATATAACTTTTAAACATAATTTTTGAACGACCATCTACAATTATACCATGTTTTATCATTAACAATAATAACATTAATAAACTATTTCAACGATGCCATGTGGTGCATTCATAAATATTTTCTATGCAATTTATTTCTACATTATTAGCCATGGGTAGCAAATGTCCTAGGTTATGGGTAGCAAATGTCCTAGGTTGGGCTTTGGGTAGCAAATGTCCGGGTAGCAAATGTCCGGGTAGCAAATGTCCGGGTAGCTAATGTCCGGGTAGCAAATGTCCGGGTAGCAAATGTCCGTTTACCAAATACGACGATGGGAGTCACCAGGATGAGGCAGCTTTGTACATGATTTCAAGAGGTATTTCCTTCAGCCGCTCTATAATAATTGTGAAATATTATTCGAGTGCAAAATATTACATTCTAAGCAATCAGCCGTTCAGTAAATTCCTTCTTGTGAATACAACATAAACTAATTTTTACTATAGTAATTTACAAAGTTTTGTATTGATATATTTGCTTCAAATATCCAAGGAACCCGAACATCATCAAAGGAAGTATTGAAAGCTTTTAGCTACTAAGCTCAAGAAATTAATCGCGAAGCTTTTCACATACAAAGTTTTTATTGTCCATGCTTCCGAGGTCCCACCACAGTATTTGTCTTGCAAGAATTAGCAATTGTTTTTGAAGCAAAATTAAATTAAATTCAAAATTAATTAAAGAACATAATTGTACATCTACGTTGTCAATATATGTTGTTTTGGTCTCTGTCGAGCTAACTATAAATTCAATTTAAATATTTGTACATAGAATGTTAATTACAATTTTCAATTGTCGAGGTTAAAAGTAAATTAAAGTTTGTCAAACTTCTCAAACCTCATTCCATAGACCAATTAGAAAACGCCTGTGGAAAAATATTATTATTTGTATTTCAAATTCAAATACCACATCATATTATATGCATAACAAAGTACAGAACCAACCTTGGGTTTCAGTCGTAATTAAGGATTCCTTTGAGATACGTATAACTAGTCATCAATGATTATTATTAAGTACTAACAACATTTCTAATACATTGGCTAGCGACCCAATTGTAATGCAATTAAGGATTTATTTTGAAAAGTGGTAGCCATCAAGTTGAGAATAAGTTGAGTTTTGTGTCATATAAAATATTCAAAAATGATTTCCAGAGACACTTTAAAGCTCGTAGGACGAATTATCAATTTTGGAAAAAGTTTTTCGTTTGTTCCGTACAGCTATTGCAATGAAACATGAAACTAATGCAATTTCGTTAGTAACATCCAAAATTTTGAGAGCTAAAATTTGGATAAATTACATCCTGCTTGCAATCTACGAAATATTTCTGTTCTATCGTTGGATTAACATCTTTTTGTTGGAAAGTGAAAACGGAGAAGGTGAGAAGTTAACTGTGGCGTTTATGGTCGGAATATTTTCCTTGTTTAACTACAGTCATTTCGTTCTCCTTCAAAGCTACGAGGAGTGGTTGTAGGACATTTTCCCCCCGGACACTTTCCCCCCGGACATATTCCCCCCCGGACATTTTCCCCCGCGGACATTATCCCCCGGACATTTCAGTAACCCCTGACTTTTTCCCCCCATACCCTTATTTAAGATGCTAAGGTGCATATTGTTATACTACAAAGTGATAATTTGCTAACTTGTATACTCATAAATCCAATTCAATCTAAAAATTAAACCTTAAGCGAGATCTGCGTAGTGAAACATAAAATAAAAATGTAAAACCCTCGAAAAGGATATTGAAAAAAAATCAACTTAGATCATAATAATATTCTTTAAAGTTAGTAGTTGCTAGCATACTCAAAAATTTATAAAATATTTGTACTACACTGTTTCTCCAATGTGTCTAAAAATTCTGTACATGTGTATGCTGACGTCGTAACAAATGTTTAGTTACAAGGTCGAAGGTAATAAGACAGGGAAAAACTATTAAGGTCATTAATAATGGTAAGGTGCCACTACCTCTGAACATAAAAACTTACTCGGGTATTATAAAATTATTCAAACAAATTGAATTAGAAGTCAAAATTGATAAGTAAACCTTGCAGTGTCGTTAAAATTTTTGTTACCACCTTTACCAGTTTTAAAAATTTCTAATTCCATGTTAGCTTTAATAAATAGGAAACTCACAAAACAGAGTGCTGCAATCGACTTTCGTGAGAGTCAAACTGCTCTGACCTCTTGAAATAGACAGGTAAAATGAAATAGTAACCGAAATCTATTAGTGTACAGTGTGTACACTAATTTACCTGCTGATCCGATGCATAGATAATATGGTAAATTAAAGTTTTGTAGACTGTGGAGCATAATAATATATTGTTAAATATTAATGACAACGTTAATCATGAAAAAATGCATCAAAGCTTAGATCCCCTTAGATTACTATAAATATAAATATTAACTATATTTTCCAAAAAGATTTACCTTAACGCGTAAGTGTACTTGTCTATACCATTAGTTTCATTTTGGGACCGGGGGGAAAATGTCCGGGATTACTGCATGGGGGGAAAATGTCCGGGGGGATAATGTCCGGGGGGATAATGTCCGGGGGGAAAATGTCCGGGGGGAAAGTGTCCGTATACCACGAGGAGTATTTGAATTTGATGAATGCTATCTTACGAATGGCCACTGGATACAACAAAAGTAATTTCAAATAAATATCAAAACCAAAAATTCGCATCTTACATAATAATTATACACAGAGCTCCAAAATGATGCACAAAAGTAAGGATAGAAGTCACACAGGTGTTTATACGGTTCTAAGGAATGAATTACATTCAACAAGCTCTATTAGCACGATAGCAGCATGACGTGGCAATAATAAATTCGTTAAATGAAATTTAAATAGTAATATAATCAATATGATAGTTTTAATCCGCTAGTCTGTCAACACATAAGTTCAGTATAAACGTATGTAAGGCATATGTTCGACGCCCTACTAGCGCGATTGCACAAGTTTTTAAATTTTGTTTCCGAATATGTACTTAAATGTAATTTTTAAAAGTTGACAGATTTCAACGAGTGATGCATCATTTTGAAGCTTTTGGGGAAAAAAAATACATTTTATTTTTTTTTCAACTTTTGGCCTATACAACAGTTTTTAAGCGAAATTTAAGATTAAAACAAAGCTTTATTAAAACAAATTCTAACAAGTTTTGAAATAGCGCTAGGCGTGTTTTATTATATTTATTATGTGATCAAGATTATTGATCAAGTGTTTTAACAGGATGATAAATTATGTACAAGGATAATAATTATATTTTATTTCTATGCACAGGGGTGAATAGTGTGACAGCAAAGAAAGACAATTGCGGTAAAATCGTTAAAGTATGCGCTTTTGTATGTGGATTCGGAGCACTTTTGCAAGCTTTAGGAGCCTTGAAAAAACCAGAGTCTCCAATTTGTTTCACCTCTCTCGCAACCAATCCAAAACTACTTCAATTCTGGATCAAACTTCTTTGCTCGCTACTTCACCTCAACACGTTTGCATTTCACTACTACGTGGTGATTTTTAACACGATCATTGTTCTCCTTCATGTCTTTGCAGCTTCCATATTTATTCACGAACATATCAGGAGCAATAGAAGAAACCACAACAGCAGTCACATCCAAAATGAGGGAAAATTTGAGTCCGAATTCGAAAAAAGGAAACTGTACACCCGACTTAGCATACTTCAAAAGCATTGGAACGCCATGTATGGGCAATGGATATTCGTGTCGGAGACAGGCACCATAGCAGTCATCATCTTTCGACTATTTGAAGCCATCATCTCTGACAGTGTGAGGAGTTTGGTGCTTGCCCTGAGTGTGACTGCCATTACCTTACCTTGCTTCAAGAAATTTGCAGAGGTTCATGACGTCAGCAGTGAAATATTGCGCTCCTAAAAAATTGATATCATACGAAAACAGACGGAGCCTGATTTGAAACGACGAAATGCTTTAGCTTTGATGCATCAGTTCGTCCAAGGAAACCGAGAACAATCCCAAATAATGTTAGAACCTGGATTGAAATCAAACATTGATGAAATTTCCAATTTACGGTTGCCAGATCGTGAGAAAAATTTGGCTTGGAAATTACTTCAAAAATTTGAAAAGTCCTGCAGGCCAATTAACGTGGTGATCAGAAGTTTCTTTTTTGTAGATTCCAGTTTCGTCCTCACCATTATTTCTATTATCATTAATAACGCAACAAGTTTAGTACTGGCGTACAGGGAGGCTTAGATTTTAGGATTAAATTTTGCTTTGAGTTAGAGGTTTGTACTGGGGCCTATAGGAGCGCCAGATTTGTTTTTCGTGGGCCAGAAGTAGATGTTGAGTTTTTGGCAAATAAATGTTTATGGAAAAGAGCCGAACCTCCCTGTAGAATCGCTTAAATATAACCCAGTAACCATTTAGTGCACTCTATACAGTTAATTGCAATTACCAGGTAGTTAGATTCAACTTATTTTGGTTGATTTCAATTATCGTTGTATTTTTAGTTATGGTTCTTAAGAAAAGTAGGACCAGAAGTGAATGAGTAAAGAGTAGTTTATGGATAATACAAAACAGTGTCTAGCAGGTAAAAATGCCACAAAAGTTTTAATTTAACCCTTTCTGCATTGTTATTACATTTATGCTGACAATAAAAATAAAAAATAAAAAATAATACTCTAATATACTGATGTTAAAGTTGCAATTAGGCATACGTAGAATTTCAGTGATAATTTACTTTAAACAATTTATTTAGCTAGCCAATTGACTGCAATAAAAGAAGAAATAAAAATAGAACTAATTATATCTATTCGTAAATGAAAAATAACAATTATGACCTAATTTCTGACCTAAAAGTTTCATATGATTTAGGTACCTGCCTAAAAAAGCAAAAAAACAATGCACACATATGTACATATATTGTACACAAGTATTTAAAAAAATTTAAGAAAAGCACAAAATATTCTATCTACATATTGGAAATATCAAAATGTTATTATTATAGCAAAAACTATTTTTTTAAAAGCGCGAAATCTACGTTTTACATGGTTTTTCCACAAACGCAAAATGTTTTAATTATTGCGTGCTTTTAAAGTGTTATTATTTAACTGTGTTTATTAGTGGTGCAGTTTGATTTTAGCGCAACACAAATAGGGATCAACTTGAAACTTCACTGCCGGTATTAAAAAAATGCAGGTGGTGTCAATTTCAACATAATATTATATAAAACAGTAAAGATGTATTTTGGGTCAGACAAATCAAAAGACAATTTACCAATTAAATTACACAGAGCATAATAAAGGAATCCAATTCGACTGCGCTGTTTTATCACAGTGTTAATATTATATACAAACGTAGTGAAGATCAGACCATCTCTTAGAAATTATGACCTTAGCCATAGTAAAATGGTAATACTAAGCGGATGACAGCGATATAACTGCACACAACTTAAGTATGGCGTTTCCTTTAGGTACCTGATCTGAACGTAACTAATAGACGAGCAGTATTTCGCAGAACAAACGTTATAAAATTTGGCGTTGATTTTCTCTCCAAAGTATGAAACGGCCCCACTTTGATCCCCACAGTCCTCAATGATCAAATGGACGTTATTAACCAAGCTCTCTCAGACCCATTAAAACCTACAGTATTGTTTAATTTTGAGTGGCGTATCGCCAGCCTTCGAATAGTTTGTATTCTCTGGGGAATGCGAAAAGGTGCGTTGTAAATAAACACGTAACCAACAACGGAAAAGACTACCCCGTTTACACTTAAGGCGCCCACAAATGGGTGATGTGTGAAAAAGAGCGTCGCATAAACGAGGTTCACAACTGAAACAGTAATACACACTATTTTCATGCTAAGCACAATGTATGCGTTGCTTTCGTTGAAAAATGTAAGGGAAAGCTGTATTTGCTTGCAGGTTTTAACAATTTTTCTCAATTTTCCAAATGACAGGATTGGCCCAGAAGTTGTCTCTTTATTCCCTTTTCCATTGACCGATTTTACAGGTTTAGTCGTGCGCAACTAGTATGTGATATTATGTAATAATTTCTCAATATTGTTATTGATAAAGTTCGTTTTTTTAAATAAGCGCTAAAGGTTTAGCGCACCTAACCTTTTGAGTTGTAATTCGGACAGAATCCACACGCTCAATTCATCCGTTCTCAGGAAATACATTGTTTGCAAAAAGATTCCAAACATTAGGTTACTTACCCAGAAGAAAATAACTGCAAACTCAATGACTAACGAGTTGTAAAAATTAAAGTAGAAAGGATCACTTTTATAACTTTTATTAAAATGCCCTTCTATTATTGAATACAATAGCATCTTTATTCTTGGCTCCATGATAAATAGCGCCGTGCAGATGAATTCAGAACAATGTATACAAGGTAAGAACATTGCCCATAATTCAAGTAAAGTGTAGTAGGGGAGTGCGTATGTGTGATCGGGTTCATTTTTTTTCAACTTTGAAAATCTGTAACTTTTTTTGTACTTCCTCCAAATTCACTGTTTATGTACTTAAATACTAGCCAGTTCATTCTCTATGTACCCTTAAAATATCAAACCGATAAACTGAAAATTCGAAGACTTATACCGAATTGTATGAAATATCTTCGATAATTTTCGATATTACAAAAATGCTGTAAATGTGATCACCGTGTCCCAAAATGTGATCATGTTAAAATTGCATTAATATTATAGTGAAAGTTAGTGCCTTTTATGTGATCACTCTAGAAAACTTTCAGATAAGATGGAAAATGAAAGATAATGCGATATTAGGTTCCATTTATGAGAGTTTAAATAACACTACATGCGTAAAATACAAAATCACATGTTTTGGGGTGGTCTGCAAATGGCGTCACAAAATTAATGACATTTTGTCCCACCACTATTTTATTATTTTAGGGGTTGCCCATAAATGATGTCATCGAAATATCTCCATTTCTACGACCCCATGATTACCCTGTCATCAACCGAACCATTGTGTAGAATAGTTGGATATCTTTAACATACGTTGTCATCAAGATCCTAGCTGACCCACTAACCGTACCCCTGACATCATTTACGGATGATCTCTTACCATTGAGTAAGCGACTATTTTAAAATGGAATGTCATCAGTCATCAATATCTGGCTAGACCAGCTGACCCGAACGATGACATTCTTTAAGGACGATTTTTAAGGGGTTACCCATAAATGATGTCAAAATCTTGGTGGGTAAAAATAAAATAAACGATAATTCGGCATCTGTAACAGCAATTGCGTAAATGATCGAGGAATTCCTGAACTAGTGGATTTATCTTGAGCTACACACCACAATAATGCTAACGATACACTGAATTTTAATACCCACCCATTTTCCTAATTTACAAAAAATCAAAATTTGCTGTAAGGGATGGTTCATAAATAATGTCACCCAAATTAAAACTTTATTAGGACATAACCCATTCACCTCTATGTCATGATTGTCATGACATCAACATTATTTAAACCGCTATATGTAATATGTCTTCAAAATCTGACTGGACCCACACCCATCCGGACGACATCATTTATGGACGATCCCTAATGATGTAAAACAGCATTGTCAACTTATTTTAATAAGCTGTTTGATAAACTGAGTTGATTCGATGCTTTTAGCCATCTGCAGCTCTGATCACATTTAGAGCTCATAGAATGATCACATTATAGCACAACTCCCGGATTTGACACTTTGACCTTTCATCTATTTTAGTGGGAACTCTCCGTACGAAAATCTCAAACAGTATCTTCAACTAGTTGGTAATGAATGTATCAATCACGGTGCACACGTTGTTTAATTCTAAAATGTACAACACTAGAAATTTTGAAATTTGAAAACTCGGAAAAAAATTCGGAATACGAGTTATTCTGATATTCGGACTTCGACGATTTTACTCTGCCCAGGTTTTCAAAGTTTCGCATTCTAAATTATACTGTCGTTAGTTAAGAGTACAAGCTATCATTACCGGCTAGTAAAGGATTTCTGATGCAGCTTGTGCTTTAGCACCAGCCACTGATCACACTTAAGGCATGATCACATATACGCACTCTACTGCTACTGAGATAAGTTTGAAATTGTAAACTTTCGAGTTATCATTTTGTTAAATTTGAACTGTGACCTATAAAGGCGCTTTGAGGAGTATCCGTTTTGGAAAATATGATTACAAATAGTGACTGTCGTATCCGGCCAGAGGCCAAATAAAATTAGCGCCCACAAAAATCCCGTAGTTCCTCCGAGTAAGATAGAGAAATGCATGGGGAAATGGTATAGTACGAGGTACTTATCCGGCTGTTTCTGTTTCATGGACTGCAAGAGACGAAAGACTTGAAAAACGAGACAAAGGCCAGTTATGACAAAATTGACCAACCAATGAAAGACTCCATTTTGATGTAGGTCTTGTAAATTTTCCTGTGTTTAGATTTACTTGGATTGGCAAAATATTTAATTTTCCTAAGACTTGAAAAACAAGAAGGTTAAATTAATTTTTTGTCTTTGAGAGCATTTTTATTCGACCTTATTTATAAAATTATTAACGCATCTTACTTTGCAGGATACAAAATTCACATTTATATACAAAAATATAATACTCACTTCCGATGAGCGTCAAAAACAAAGTTGAAATGTTGCTTAAAGAATGATTAAAACCGCTTCGTAACTTTACATGTCAAGAAATTAAGGTTAATTAAAGTCTAATTTAATTTTCATAAGCTTATTGTAAGAGACGGATCAATTATTTCTAGATAATTAAAGGTTACACTAATTTGAAAACGTATAAATGTAAACATCATTGCGGGGTATTATCCTACATTATTCAATTATCTTCTGTTCCATTATAAACGTTAGAAAATGTGAATAAATATAAGATAGACATATTAGATTATTAGATATTTACATTCAACAATGACTTTGCAGGATTACGAAATTTACGAAACAATAATTTACAGTAGAATCGGGATAATTTCGACTTGACAGTGGAAGGCTAAAAGTTCAAATTAAAGAAACTGCGAAATATTTAAAAAATCGTTATCTATTATTCTTGCTGTGTTTTACATATTGTAGATAATATTTTAAATCGCGTATTAACATTTTGTGAATTGCAAAATCTCTCTGAATTTTAAACCGGGCCGTCACACTTTGCGATATATATTTGCATTGTTGACGCGGACTTAGTCGATATGCAGCAGTTTTTCATTTGTTAGTTGCACATATTCACCGATTGAAAAAAGTACGAATTATGAAAAGTAAACACAACAGTCAAACAGTGATACTCGCTTAGAAAAATACAGGTGAATTAAACACTTCACAGTTAATTTTAATAGGAATTTAAGTTAGAAATTTGCCAATAATGCAGGTATACATTATGCTTCTTGAAGCCACTGTTAAATCACCCAACAGCTAATCTTGTTGAATGATTGTATTAGTTAAAAAATAGCACCAAACGTTGGATTCGAGCCCTCAACCTTCTTCATATGTATCATTCAGCCTTACTCACTTGACTGCCACAACACATTTAGTGATGGACCACTATACTAGACTATTTTTGCTTAAATATACAGTGACATAAATGCTTTACCATGTTTACCACTGATTTCATTAGACTTGCTGTTGGGCTATGTAGCATACAGTGATGTTAAACGGGACTAACTCATTTCCTCACTCTAAATTATTTTATAATGTGCTAATAATCATGTTAACGTTAACATTTAAACCTGTTATACAGCTCTATCGTACAGTATTCTTGTTACGATCTTTCCTAAGTGGGCAGGTTATTAAATTAAATCCGAATTAAAAAATTATCAAAGTACGAATTAGAGAAAATAAATAACATGCGTACATTAAGGATTTGAGAAGGGGCCGACTAAAAGGTACGAAATACAGGGATGTCAAAACTATCCAAGAACGAATTAGACAGGTACCACTGTAAAATGTATTTTCATACAACAATAATTACGAATAACCAATTGAATTGAAATTTACTAACCGTCGAATTAATGACAGTCAAGCAAACTGATGGTGGAAGTTTTATTTTGAATTGCAAAATTTAATTAAGTAATTAAATAACACAGTATTAGCCATCCTTGTTTGCTAATTGCTTAATCCAGTTTCAAGTGTTCAATTATAAATTATAACTGCGCAACTTCAAATAAAACTAATAACACCATTTACTCAATTTTAGGCTTCTGATAAATCGATAGTGAAGAGGGGAAATTCCTATATCGATGAAATCACCCCGTAGTACCCGCTGTAGAGCAGCTCTGCTGCTCCCCGCTCCGTTCACCCCGCCTACTTCCCTGCAATTGCCGGTCCGGTATCCTTATCTACAGGAGTGCTCCAGAATACCTTCATGCTCCGCGCTAGCTAGCTGAGCAGAACCGCGGTCGTAGGTCAGGTTGCCCCAGTACACAGTCCGACTTGATCGTATAGAATGCCTGAAGCGATGGTCTGCTGCGTCTCGTACTCCCCCTGCTATGCACTTTACCCACCTGATTCACTTCTACGATTGTGGCTCTGCCACCACCGCCTTGGCTGACATGTGAGTACATTAGTACAAAGCCCGCTGTCGAGCTGATGGATAACTTTGTTTTCTTTTGCGGTATAATAGAGCGATGCAAGATGTATTAACTTTACCGTAATAAAAGTCAATAAATGATATTTCAAATTTTTGTACATTTTCTATATGGTTTCCGTATGCAAAGAATAAATATGATAGAATTTGACTTGTTAGGTTACCAACACTATAGTTGAAACTCATTTTAACTTATCGCCGACTATGGTTAACTAATGTGGGTAGGACAGCTCGATATATTGATTATTGAACTTCACTTTGACATGTGAGTCACGTTGAATATCATGGTGAATACGTTGATACTTAAAAGCTAGGTTGAAAATAAACGCTATGTATATCGCTATACTTGCTCTTACTATGGATGTGTCAACAGTTGTTTTGCACCATATCCCAAAACTCCTGCCTACTAAACTTTGGTAAGCTGTGAACTTAAATAATAATCCAGAACCAAGCAGCAATATTCTGAAACAGTAAAAAAAAGTGGAAATCAAGAAAGAAAATAAAACAAAAGATGTATGCAATAGTCAGTATGAAATATTATTGTATCGATTAAACATTTTAAAGTTCTTTTAAAGCTGTTAAACCAAGAAGGGAGTATTTCCGTAAAATTGGTGCAACATTTAGAGCTTTCCTATAATATAATGGACGTACGGTGAAAAACAAGGTTAAATATTAAACTATAAAGTTAAGAATTTAAATATTTCTCAACCAACCATGCCACGCCGAGTTGTGATATATTTGCTCATATACTGATACATATACGATGGGAGTTATCAGCACGAGGCAGCTACATATGTACATGATTTCAACAGGTCTTTCCTTCAGCCACTCTATAATAATTGTGAAATAATATTTGAAAGCGAAATATTAAATTCTTAGCATTCAGTTGTTGGGCAAATACCTTCTTGTGAAGACAACATAAAATTATTTTACTATAATCATTTAGAAAGTATTGTATTTATATATTTCCTTTAAACATCAAAGTAACTCGAAAATCAGCAAATAAAGAATGGACAGATTTTAACTCCTAAGCTTTAGTTTGAAAAGTGGTAGCCATCAAGTTGAGAATAAGTTCAAAAATGATTTCCAGAGACACTTTAAAGCTCGTAGGACGAATTATCAATTTTGGAAAACGTTTTTCTTTTGTTCCGTACAGCTATTGCAATGAAACTAATGCAATTTCGTTAGTAAAATCCAAAATTCTGAGAGCTAAAATTTGGATAAATTACACTCTGCTTGCAATCTACGAAATATTTTTGTTTTATCGTTGGATTAACATCTTCTTGTTGGAAAGTGAAAAGGGGGAAGGTGAGAAGTTAACTGTGGCGTTTATGGTCGGAATATTTTTCTTGTTCAACTACAGTCACGTCGTTCTCCTTCAAAGCTACGAGGAGTATCTGAATTTGATGAATGCTATTTTACAAATGGCCACTGGATATAACAAAAGTAAGTTCAAATAAATATCAAAACCAAAAATTTCCATCTTAATTATATACAGAGCCCGAAATGTTGCATAAAAGTGAGGATAAAAGTAGAAACTTTCTGCACAGGTGTGTATACTATATTCAATACATATACTACTAATTATATTACAACAGATTCTAACATGTTTCAATATAGCGCTAGGCGCGTTTTGTTATGTATATTCTATTCATCATAACGCTTCAAATCGAATAGTATATCACTCGTTAAAATTGATCAAGTATTTTTAAGAGATGATAAATTATGTGAAAAGATAGTAATTATATTTTATTTCTATGTACAGGGGTGAACAGCGTGACAGCAAAGAAGGACAATTGCGGTAAAATCGTTAAAGTATGCGCTTTTGCATGCGCATTTGGAGCACTTTTGCGATCTTTAGGAGCCTTAAGAAAACCACAGTCTCTAATTTTTTTCACCTCTCTCGCAACCAATCCAAATCTACTTCCATTCTGGGTCAAGCTTCTCTGTTGGCTGCTTCACCTCAACACTATGGCTTTCCACTACTACGCCCTGATTTTTAACGTGGTTATTGTTCTGCTTCATGTCTTTGCAGCCTCCATATTTATTTATGAACATATCAGGAGCGATGGAAAGAACCACAACAGCAGTCACATCCAAAATGAGGGAAAATCCGAGTCCGAATCCGAAAAAAGAAAACTGTACATCCGGCTCAGCGTCCTTCAAAAGCATTGGAACGCCATGTTTGGGCAGTGGATATTCGTGACGGAGTTAGGCACCATGGCGGTCATCATCGTTCGACTATTTGAAGCCATCATCTTTGACAATGTGAGGAGTTTGGTTCTTGCCCTGAGTGTGATTGCCATTATCTTATCTGCCTTTAAGAAATTTGCAGAGGTTCATGAAATCAGCGTTGAAATATTACGCTCGTGGAAAACTGATATTATCCGAAAACAGACGCAGGCTGATTCGAAGCGAAAAAACGTTTTAGCTTTGATGTTAAAGAACTGCAAAGCAAACCGAGGACTAGCTCAAATAGTAATGCTAAATCCTGAATTGAAATCAAACATTGCTCCAATTTCCAATTTGCGTTCGGCTGATTCTGAAGATAATTTGTCTTGGAAATTACTTCAAAAATTTGAAAAAGCCTGCAGACCGATTAACGTGGTGATCGGAAGTTTCTTCTTTGTAGATTCCAGTTTCGTCCTCACTATCATTTCTATTATCATTAATAACACAACAAGCTTGGTACTCACGTACAGGGAGGCCCATTAGGAATAGGAATAGCTCTTAACAGTTGTCTGGGTTGCTTACCTTAATCCCTTCAATGTTACTCACAGTCACTTTATTAAAATAGTTGCTAAGGCATTACAAATAGGATTCTCATTTCAAGCAAAATAATTTTAAATTGTTTATTTAAAGATTCTGCGCTTTTAGGATTACAATTAGAAAATATCTTGCCTAAAATCAAGATACTGATACCGTAAAATTACTGTATATAGTATGTGACCTGTGACTGTGTTGTTTATTACAACATACGAAATATAAAAAGTACGATACATAGAGTGTCAATTTTACACGGTCATATGGCAATCGGGGAGCTATAAAAGTGCATTATAGGGAGATTAATGAATTATATTCTTACTACACTAATACTCAATAACTATGAGCGTTAATAAAAACAACTTAAATAAGCATTAGAGCATTGAGTTTTTTGAATTTACCGCCAAATCTTTAAATCGAAATTTCGACCGGGTACTAAACGAGAGTATACATAAACGATATATCATTCAAACCGAAATGACTAGGTGAATACAATTAACTTGTAGTTTTAAGTCACATTAGGATTAGTGTTTAAATGCAATTAAAGATACGTAAATAATGTTTTGTCATAATAAAATTGAACAATTTTAACAAATGATACAACATTTCAAACCCTGCAAACAACTATGATAACGGCATTTTTGTTTCAAGCTTCTACTTCAAACATTACGATTTATTTTTTTAAAAAGTAACTGGTGTTTTTTTAAAGTTGCAAATTGTTGATAAACTGACGGATATACCAATATTTTGAATTTACTAGTCATTACTAGGCATATAACATCGAAATCAGTCAAGTATTTCAAAATTGTAAAAATACACTTTGAAGGTAAACGTAGATTTCTTTAATTTAATTCCATAACTAAAAGTCTTCATTTACTTTTACAGTTAGTGAATACATGCTTTGCAGTAAAATAGAAAAGTACTCGTTCGCTACTGTTGTGTTACCAAGTACGTGAAAACGTAATAATCCACTTGTAAAACATATCGTGTCGGAGTCTGTCTGTTTGTTTTGTAATATTACCATATGTAATGACTGCTAAATATTTTATTTAAACATCGTAGCTGTGTACATTCTGAGCACAGGGCACCCATTACCAGGGACCTCGCAAACAAAATCATATCGTCTATGAAGAACCAAAATGACCTATATCCAATTTAAGCTAGAATCAAAATGAGCTATGTCATAAAAACAAAATTAGAAACATGCGTAAAATGTTAATTAAGAGTTTTTGAAAAGTGCAAAATGTTTTTTTTTCCATGTTTTGAAAAAGCGTAAAATCTTCTATTTACACGTTTTAAAAAATTGTTAAAATGTCCTGTTTACATGTTTTGAAAAGTGCAAAATATTCTACTTAAATGCTTTTAAGACATGTTTGAATATTTTTGTAGATACTGGATATTGCTTCTAGCTACAAATGGATATGTATCATTTTGGTTCTTCACAAACGATATCACACAGCTGAATTATACGGAGCTTCTATATAAGAAAATAATTACTAACAAATTAACGCAATGAAAGTACCAGTCCCATGGGCGTCAGCCCAAATGCCAAATACGATTAAATATAAAATAAAAAAAAATACATTCTAAGCACGCCCTAAAATCGAAATGATTATGTATTATCACATCAACAAAACTCGTTTTTACCGTTATTACTGTATATTTTAGATCCTAATTGCAATAAACATAGCAATACATTTACATTATCTGCTACTCTTAAAACACTTGTTTACACCCTCCACCTCTCAATAAACAAATTAATAAAAATTATTACTTGGCAGGAATTTTTTCTTCTATATCAGACACGTCTTCGTCCTTCGGAAAGAATCCTTTCTTCAAAAATAGGAGAAGGCACATAGCAAAACCATTCCAGCAACATGGATAACTTCACTATTTCCTACCTTATATTTCTAGTGGGTTTAGCATCTCAAATTTTACTTTGTTATTCAATAAACCTATATTATGATCCAGCATCCTTCTTAGACATCAAACCAATAGTTGAACGCCCACCCTTCAAAAACTGTTTTATTCAACTCTTGGCGGACAGCGACATCCTCAACTTTGCTGATCTGATAACAACAACACCAAAGATTTTATTCATCTACAGCGCTCACATTCAACAAACTTGGGAAAACATATCAATGGGTTACCCTCAGATATTTAAAAGTCGTGGGGGCTCCATTCAATGCTACTCTTTCATAATGGTCCAAGGAAATTGTCCTACATCCTGGCGGCAAAAAAGGGAATTTAAAAAAGTTGAAATATTCTGGAAGATTGTATCAGCTTTTAACTCGAAGCCGATTCAAATACACCCAATGTTTTTAACTCACATTAGAAGTGACAACTGTCTTGACACTGTCCTATCTCGCATCGCAGAGGGCGCCTTTGAAATACAAATACAGGCTAATACTGAGCAGCTCCCCATCGCAACTCTCATTACATTTAAATCAGTTTTGAAACAGGGGTCGGGTTTGCTGCTTCATCATCGCTTCACACGGGTCCAAATCGACCCATCAAATGTGTTGCCCTCATACTCGTTTGTGAATAGTAAGCGTTTCAACTACGAGCAGAGCGGTGACTACTATGAAAGTCAGGTCACTGACCCATTATCAGGTCAAGGTTGGTTTAGTAATGCCTTCAAAGGGTACACAGCATTTATCGGTAATAGTCAGGAATCGTTTTTTTGGGATTTAAATCTTCAGGATAATGATATGAGGTCTGCAATGTTAGACATTGTACATAGAAATAAAAAAATCTGTACCCCTTTTCACCGAGTGACGCCTTCTCGACTCCAAATTGCCACGTATCATTTCCTTACGATTAATCTCAATGTAACATTACCGAAAAACGAAGGGCATCGCGATAGATTCAGTCGATTTCTTGCAATTCAACTAAATGTACCCTTTGAACGGTTGTTAGAGTCTAACAAATTCCTCACACTATATGATACAAACCTGATACAGTCTATTAGAATCATACAGGTGTATCCAACAGGGATGGACAAGTTGTTTAAGTTCATCACGCCGAGCAACGTGACAAGAAATCAAACATCTTTCGACATTTTTTTGAATCCACTCGACTCCTCAGTCTGGTATTTTCTTGTAGGAGCTACGCTCCTTATTGCAATCTCTGTGTTGCTCATTATTACGAGATTAGACCAAATCACTGAAAATAGCCACTGTCAAATGATTACAAGCTTTCCTTACATTTGGCTTAGGGTTTTAGCTGTACTTGCAGAGCAGTCCGGTCTCGAAGTTCTTGTATTACAAGGAAAGGTAGAAAATCTTAAAGGATTTGGAGCTAAATTGGTTTTGCTTTGGTTTTTAATCGGCATAATTCTCTCTAACGGCTACAAGGGATGTCTCAAATCTGACTTTACTCTTGTCCATCCCTACAGAACTAGTTTGAGCTCAATTTCGGAACTGAAAAATTTTACTCTGTACAGATTGATAGACACGGAAGGGTGCAAAATAGTTTATGCAGCAAAACCTAAACGAGTAATACTTTTGGCAATCAAGGAGCCTACTTTTGAAAAACTAGCCAGAACTGTATGTGTACACACGCCTTCTCTCCTTCATGAATGCTCAGTTTTCGAGGCATTTAAAAGAACTGAGCAAGAATTAATTTCCGACGTAGATTTTGGGAGTCCTATTAACCAGATAAGGTATGTTTGCATTGAAGATTTGGAAGATGTTGTCAGGGAAATGTATTTAAAAGGTGATGTGAGAGCTGCATTCATTTTTCAAGTGGATGAAATTGGGATGTACTGGGAGCATTTTAAAGGTTTAATGAAACAAATTCCTGGGCTTAAATTCGCTCATAATTTTAGAGAGAAGGATGAATACCTGAGTCAGTCGGGAATTTTTACATTTCCGTCCGGAATGCATGCTTGCCACTCTCGAGTACCGTGTCGCATGAAAGTTCTTCTCACTTCTGGAATTTACTGGTTTTGGGAGAAGTGGGACACGTTCCGCTTTTCCCCATCGAAGACATTGAGAGCGTTGGAAAACCCAGCTTTGGAAGAGAAGCATTCGTCGCAGTTCAGTCCCATGTCATTTGGAGATTCGGACGTGTTTATTCTTTTTCTTGCCTTTGCTGTATTTGTCAGTGTATCACTCCTTGTGTTTGTGAGCGAAATCACGTACAAGTCACGTTTTAGGATCGTTGATGGGGTCTTGAATGCTTTAAGGAGTCTGTCGGTTCAATTCTGCCTGCTTAGTGGTCGTTTTAATATGGCTGCCAAGACTGTGTTGTATTACATATTAGAATATTGCATTGTTGTCTCTACTGGATTTTTACCATGTACGCACAGTCGTTAGCGTCTAGCGTTGTTATTGTGTAAAATTATTTCTGCTAGGATGTAGTTTAAATCGAATGCAAAACCAGGGCTGACGAATTAGATATCAAAAACAGTTAGCACTACCACTCATTAAACATTTGCTAGTAATAAACTTACATGTTACATTTCCAGTCACTAATATGTTCTCCAATCTTGTAGTATACTGTAGCCTTACTCACTTTAACGTACCTATTATTCATAATTATTATACTAACGCTTTACTGAATTTTATCTTGAAATAAATCTTGGTGCAAATTTAACAATGCAGTGTTGCCGTAGTAAATTTTTATTACTTGAAAAGGGCTTTTAATTTATTCTTGCGAACTAACAAGGGAATGCCGCCGCATGTACTCTCGTGATTTTAAAAACTATACCCAAACTGTATTTGTCCGCAATTGTTTACTACATATATCCAAAGTAACTCGACTGAGTTCTTCACCGTTTGCTCACAATCCCGCTCCCAAGTTCAAACAAATCAATGTTTTGCAACTTTGCAACCCTGTAGCTTCTACATTTTTGGTCCGATTTTCAAAAAATTTAAAGTTTCGTGATCTCTAGGACATTGTGTTAGACAAAACTTTTATAATTTCAAAATTGTTTAATTTTTTTTTGAATTTTTTTTTAAAACCAAGTTTTTTGAAGGCACTCAAAATACCCCAATTTTATGAAAAGAATGAACATTTTTCAACTTTTTTCAACCGTTTTTTAACTACATTGAAAAACTAATCACGGGTCAAGCTGGTACCTACCAATTAATTGGATTTATCTATGTCATTCCAGTTTAAATAGTGTACTGACAATTATAATAATCATTAATTGAGCAGTCGACACTGTGATTTTAAGATTTGGCGGGAAATTAAAAAAAAATATAATTTTTCTAGATATGGTTCATATAAAATGTCACCAAAATTACCACTTTTATGGAACCGCCCAAGCCCCATATCGTTACAATAACATTAATTAGGGATGCATCCAAGACCCAAAACCCAAGAATTTCCGCCATTTAACCCAAAAGTAACCGAAGAGTCATGGGCTGTAAAAACATTTTAATTTACGATTTTTGGTTTATTTTGTTGCCAATACTATGTTTCAGTTCAGAACAACATACAGCTCTTTCGGGCAATACTCTTGCGGTACCCAAGTCTTGGATACCCAAGGCTTTTGGTTCACCCTAGGAAAGAAGTGTGCTGCCAAAATATGCATTTTAGGCTTTTTAAGGAATTGAAACTCCACGTAATTGACATCCCTAGCATTAACTAAGCGTCAATTTTTAATATGGCAATCATTGCCCAACCATATCCCCTAATCCTAACGACGACATTATTCGCAAGTCAAAAAGACGCAAGTCGGATTTCAAAATCGTGCCAAATAGATATTCATAACCTAATAAATAGCTTCGATTTTGTATTTGTTTTGTAAGAATTAACAATTTTAAAAACAAATAAAACGAAATAAAAATCGAAATTAATTAAGGCGCGTCAGTTCAAACGTATACGTCAGTACGCTCTGTTGTTCTTTTCTTTGCCAAGGTATACATAAAAATCTAACAATATTCTGCCCACTTTTCCAAACATTTCGTATTAAAGCACGAACATAGAAAAGGAAACATATCTAAAACGTCTTATGTAAATACGTGCCACGCCTCTTGCTTCTACCACTCACAGTATTTTGTTTCGTAAGAGTTCTATTTTCTTTTATTTGTCAATAGGTTTACAATGACGCAAGCTAGATTTCGAAATCATGCTAAAATATTCATAACATATTACAATACTCTCTTCCTGTAGTATATCTTAAATCACTGGACGAGAACTTTAATCATAGTCACTTTCTTCATCGTCATTTTCTTCTTCGTAACTTTTGTCGCCGTTATTTGTTTCATCGCTAGTATCTTCACTCTCTTCACTTCCATCGTCGACACTTTCGTCATCGTCATCATCAGTTTCTTCATCGTCGCCACTTCCTTCCTCGCTGTCTCCATCATCATGTTGCAAAGGGTAAAGTTCAACTTTTCTCCGAATCGTAGCATTGGGAAGCATGCCCTTGAAACTTTGAATTAACTTCTGACCAGGGCGACGAAGCCTCAAAGTAACTGCCTTCACGTTGGTGGCAGGGACTGGATCCACATCAATGAAGATATTTGCAATGGGAACATTCTCCATGTATGTACGTCCAAGTTCTGACTTCCAGAGATTCTAAATTAGGGAAAGTATCCCCAAGGCTCAAAGACCAGAGATCCTAGAAGACCGTTCATTGCTATGTATTAAGATTTCGTGAAAAGCTCTCTCTCTCATTTTACGCTGACAAATCAGCAGCTGAGATGATGTATCCGACGGACCAATCAGCGATTAAATGATGCATGAAAACTTCCAATCACGTCTAATTCCGCTAAAATTTGAATTTGAACTGAAACTCAATTACTCAATTAAAATGTCAATTACTGAATTTGAAATTTGAATTTGATTTATTCCCACTAACACAAGGCAATCTTAATCAAGTTTATCCTTGCTGGTGGGAAGGCGTAATGTGGAAATGGGCTGGACTATTTTCCAGGAATAATAGCATTATGCTACACGGTCTTCTAGGATCTCTCGTCTTTGCCCAAGGCTCACTCCGTCACCTAAACTGTTGACTACTGCGTCAGTCACTATGTCCACGTAGTAATAAAAGGCTAAATGTTTTACTTGAGGCATTCGTGGGATTTGCAAGTTATCTACGTGTTCATTCAACACAAGTTTGAAGCACGTGGCGGAGGAGGCTTCTAAAACGTTTCGCTGGATGTTCGCTACTCTTTCGTAAAACATTCCGCCACCGTCACCATCATCCTCAAAATTTGCAGCTTCAGGAAAGTAAAGTTCACGAATCGCCAAATTTTTGTTTTCTTGCAGATGATTTGCAATAAGTTCAAGGGACTCAATAGTTACGGTGTTCACATTAACCTTCAGTTTTTTGAGGAGGTGGAGCCGATTTGTGGGATTTGCCAGGAAATGAAGATAGTCATCGGGTAAAGTGACTTCAACTAAATTTGGTGAACACTCTAAAATCTGTTGAATGAAGATATTATAAAGTCATCGATAGCTTCAGAGAATTAGGAATCGATAATTTACTTATATGTATTTTCATACAAATATTACAAATATTTTATTTAATGGATGTTTGCCAATCTAGCAATTAATGGCAATCACCCCAAAACAATTGTGGAAATAATCATATTTCAAATATCAGAATTTAATACAGGGAGTAACTAATTAAATTACTAAAAGCCTATATATATAAAATATAGTGCTAAATATACCATGAATGTACAGTGGAGTCGCTTTACAGTGGCTTGGCTTAGTATGGTTATCTTGATATAATGGTTAAAATAATTAGTCCCGGCAATAAGCCTATGCTGTGTAATGCTATTGTATTGACTTACAATGGTCAATTATACTATGGTGAACTCGATACAATGGCCAAAATACACCGATCGTAGAGTACTATTATCATTAAAATTGCACTTGTTACAATGGTTTTTGGTTTTGCAATTTTGGTTTTGACTTGGTCCCCATCTGTACAGTCAAATATTTCACAAACTACCTTGGCAGGTTTTGAATTTGATTTAAATAAACTTTTAAAGCAATGTAACACTAAAGCTGGAATAGCAGTCTGCAAGGTTGTGATAAGCTTACATGTCGAAATAATAAAGGAAACCCATGTGTCACTATACAATGGCCAAAACCCATTGTAACGTTCTAATGGTGATTTGCTATAGTGGCCAAAATTCACATTCACCTTGAAAAACCATTGTAACGAGATTCTACTGTATTAGAGAGTGACATAATTTTCAAATGGTTCACCCGGCAGAATTTAGAAAATCGGTTTGTACAGCAGATCTATTTTGAATATGTGTTGCCCGTTTGTACTTGTATTTCACCTTTCACCCGTTTTTTTTCGCTCATTTCATTTTGTTTTGACATGGGTCCATTCATGGTTGGTTGTGTAAAACTAGTTAGTCTAATAACGCTTAAAAAATAATACAAGCCTGTCCAGACCCACTTGTGGTTGTGTGAAAGTTGTTTCATGGATATCGGCTGTCGGCTAAAAACTGTGGTCTGTATGTAGCGTCGAACGCCGGACCAACAGGCAGATGGACAGGCGGATAGACGGACATGGCCATTATACATACAAAATCGATGTTTAAGCTTGTAGCTTGTATCATAATGCTAAACGGATAAACACAATTATTACAACTTTCAATGAAATGAAACTTGTTTTTCAGCTTCTTTATGAAACTACTTATTAAGTATAAACGAAAATAATTTAATAAAAGTGTGATGATATAATAAATTATATAAATAGTTGGTAATAAATTTATTTTATTAAGTGGATTCAGCCTACGCCTATAATTAGTATACCGTATTTGACCGAGTAAGCACCGGGTCGCAAATAAGCGCCGAGTTATAAATGACCGCCAGACATAGTAGAACGTAAAAATGTTATAGAATATTTTTTAAATAGCCGAATAATATAAGGGTCACATTTTGGTCGAAAGTAGTAACACACATTGTTTTTTTTTAATAAAAAAAACAACACAAAAACTTGTAAGCGGAATTTTCCTACCCGAAGTTTTTCTACCGGGACTTTTCCCTCCCATAATTATGACTACTATAGAAATAAAATTCAAGTTCAACTATTTATGTGTGCGCCGTACCGTGTGACATCACGGTCATACAGCCCAAACACTGTGTTTTAAGCATAATTATTTATAGTATGTTACCATACACTTTAAAGAATTAAATAAGCACCGGGCTGCCACTCCAAAAAAAAATCAATAAGCACCGGCGTTCATTTGAGCATATACGTTATGCTAGATTTGACCTATATTTTTATACTGATTATAGACCTATATATATCAATAGGCTTTATCGACTAAATGAAATAATTATAATGTTATTGAATTTTTTTGTTTACTAAAAGCTCGAAATAAAAATAATTCTCTAGGTATCAGTAATAAAGACATTAATTAGTTTATTTTGCAATTTTCCGCCATTGGACCATTTTTTGCAAAAGTGATAACATCCAATTTATCATATGTACACACATAGGCATTGAAGTAAAGGTAATAAAAACATATTCATTTGTAGAAAAATTCTTAAGCTGGAATATTACACAGTTGCTTTATCACGTTCGATCGAAGAACTTTTTCTGAGAAATATACTCAAGTTATAGTAGTACTTCCTGTACTTGTATAATGAAATATAAGTAATTCTTAACTGCTATATAGAAGGAGTATTTACAGTAACTCTCAAATTATTGGGCAGTTTTAATTTTATGTTGCAACTGTGTGTTCTTACACGCTGACATGCTTAGACAAAACCTTGACTATAATCTTATAAGGTCGCGCTAACAGTTAACAGTACCCTTGACAGGTTTATTAGTAAATTTAAATATTTTGATAAGTGGAGAAATCAATTAGCTGTATGTGTAGTATTGCTGAAAACCCCTTAACGGAATTTTCTGTAGTTAATATATTTACAGAAAATTCTGTAACATTTATAGAAAAGCTGTTAAAGCATTAATACCAATGACAACGTATACTAAATTAGTCAGCGATCTCTGTAAATTTATTATAACAAGACTACCAGTAAATATCCCTAACCAAAATTCCTGTTGAGATCTTTAAGAATGATTCCAAGAAGTGCGCTAGTTGCTGTCGGCAGAATGATCAACATGGGCAGATACATTGCCTTTGTTCCATATTTCTATTCAAAAGAAGATAATCAAATCATGCATCGTCAATCTCGATTGTGGACCTTCAGAAGTATCGTCGCGTACGTTTTACTTGTGATCTACCAAATCTTCTTGTTTTATCGTTGTGCCCAAATGATGAAGAGTGAGTTGACATGGCCCGGAAACAATTTAACCATTCAATACATGACTGGGATATTCGTCATGTTTGACTACAATCATGTCATTCTCATAGGAAACTATGTAGAGATGAAGAATTTGATCAATGCTATCTTCACTATGGCCGCCAAATACAAATGTGGGTTACTGATTTTTCTAGTAAAAGTAAAAGTAAAATATTAATCAATTATTTCATTGACTTCAAAACTAACAGTGAAAAAAATTTTGAAACTACTAGAATAAAAAAAACCAATACATAGATTTTGGAGCGTATTTTAAATAACTATAATTTTATTTTTTACCAGGTATTGGAACCTTGAATGACGGAAAAGATAATTTTGCAAAACTCGTTAAACTGTTTGTCTTTGCTTTTGTTTTTCCATCATTTTTGAGAGCTCTTGGAGTTATTCTAAAACCAGAGTCGCCGATTCTTTTCACATCTTTAGCATCTGATCCAAAATCCGTCCCGATGGGAATCAAACTCGTCCTGATGATTGTTCATCTTAACATTTTTGTATTTCAGTACTATAGCTTATTTTTTCACGCAATGATTTCCCTCTTGCACGTGTGTGGAACATTATCATTTATCAAGGAAATAATGCCGTAAGTTTTTAATTCACTAAATAATTACACCGTGAATTTATTTTACTTATCATAATAATGTAATTAGATTATTGGATTGTATCGTATTCCAGTTACCTAATTACATTAATCCATTAATACAGTATATTAACTTAATGAATGAAATTATTTTTATTACATTATTTTCATTCATGATCAGAGAACGAGACGAAAGGCAGCATATAAGTTGTTGGAATTCATCAAAAATCCAGTCAGTGACGGACGATCGGAGAACGTTCGCTCGACTGAGTATCCTTCAGAAACATTGGAATACAAAGTACGGCTACTGGATATTTGTAGGTGAACTCGGGGTCATGTCTATCATTATCGTACGTTTGTTTGAAGCAATCATTCACGATAATGTCAAAAGTTTTGTGGTTGCTGGAACGATGGGAATCATCATTCTGGTTTGTTTTAGCAAATTTGCACAAATTCATGAATGCAGCCGTCAAGTTCTTCATGCCTGGGACATCCTTCTGGTTCAAGAAGAAATTAAGAGATCTTCACACACACAGATTGCTGTCTATCAACAAATACAAGATCAAAGGAACTTGTCAAGGAGCATTGATTCGGGATTTTTTCATAAAAATTCGAATGTTTTCAGAAAATTGTTCCAAAAAACGAACCCAAAACTAACCAGTTCGCTAGTGATGCCTCAAATCGACACAGTGACAAAAGACGAAAGTGAAGGTGATGACTTCAACATTTCCAGACCATTTGGGAGTCAAACGAAGGTTCAAGATGACAATATAGCTCAATTTGGATTTAGTGAATCCCAAGAAGAGCATTTAAAAGTGACGAAGTTTGGAAAAAGAACCAGCTCTTCATGGCTCCGAAAATTTAATAAGGCGCAATCAGCAATCGGTGTTGAAGTTGGAAGTTTTTTCTTTGTGGATCGACAGGTCATTTTAACAATTATTGCCATCATTATTAACAATACCAACAATTTGGTTTTGACTTACCGCGAGGCATTTTGAAAAGCAAAACGAACCACAAAATATATTTACGCTGTAGGTCCCAGCTTCTTGGTATAAGTATTATGGACCCTATTTATTTATAGTCAATCGTCTTGTTTTTGGGGAGTATTGTAGAGAAAACAGGTCAAAATATAAAATATTAGGGATGGTCCAGACTATACCTGTAAGTGTAACATACTGTACTAGTTCAAACATGTTTATATTTATTGCCAACTATTAAACATATCGTCTGTGAAGAACCAAAATGACCCAGATCCAATTTAAGCTAAAATCAAAATGAGCTGTCATAAAAACAAAATAAAAAACATGCGTAAAATGTTAATTAAGAGTTTTTGAAAAGTTTAAAATGTTCTATTTACATATTTTTCAAAAGGTGCAAAATGTTCTAATTCCATATTTTTGAAAAGGTACAAAATGTTCTAATTCCATATTTTTGAAAAGGTACAAAATGTTCTAATTCCATATTTTCGAAAAGGTGCAAAATGTTCTAATTCCATATTTTTGAAAAGGTGCAAAATGTTCTATTTCCATATGTTGTATGTATGAATTGATGAAACGTGTAAGATGTTGTATTTACATATGTTTGAAAAGTGCTCAATGTTCTTTTAAATGCACTCAAGAGATATTTGGATATTTTTGCAGATAGTTGATATTGCTTTTAGCTAACAATGGATATAGGTCATTTGGGTTCTTCACATACATACGATATAGGCATAGGTATACATACCTAGTTGTGTAGGTTATTAGGTTACCGAAAAGGTTCACTTGGAAATTCAACTATTGCTATTGAAAGATGGGGCTAGTACACTATAAAGCGATACAATTAAGTTTTTCATAAGTCGATATTCTCATTATCGTTCGCTTTTTATCATTGGTGTAATTAGAGCTACAACTAAAGTTAATTTCAAAAATTCGGTTATTCCGGAAAACATGTAGGAACTTTTGTTGATGATTCTCTTACGATTATTTGCCATCAATAAAATTTCCGAAGTTCATGAAAACAGCCGGCAAGTACTTTACTCATGCTTAGTGTTAATTACGGAATACGGCCGCACTACAAAATGTACATAATATGTTAATTATTATTTATTATTAGAATTTGGCTAACTACGTTTAAGTGAATATTGCTGCTATACTCTAATAGCGCAGGGCTTGTAATTGCTTGCGATTTAAGACCAATTACCACTCGGCACTGTATATACATATTTCGCGAAAGTCACGTATTAAAAATAACATAATTGTTAGCATAATTATTTGCTTCGATAAATTAAAGTTAATGTGAGAATACTTACGTTTTTTGTAATTAATAATATGGTACCAATTTTAAGTAGATAAGTATAAATATTTATTTACCTATACTGTGTACTATTCAACCCAAAAAATAATGAAATAATACCGGGTTTCAATTTTGTAAATGTCAAATATAGCTATATATTTACGATATCATGATGATAAATATCTTAATTTTTAATACCTACCTTGTGTATCTAAATGTTGTTGATTTTTGTAATAAAAATTCCTATTAATTAGGCCAAAGCAATTATCAAAAGTGTGAAGGACAGTTATATATTGGCATTAATTGAAAACTTTTAGCAAATCACCATTAAAGGTGTTGACAATAGAAACTATAGAAAGTGGTATTTAAAATAACAATTTAGACCACCATATATTATTATATTCACCCATAATATTATATTGCCCATATATACTCACACGGGTCTCGGTTTACATATACGACACGATCTGTCAACATTGACCTGCTCCAAACAATTTTAATTTGTTTAAATATACATTTAAGTGTCGTTGTACCGTTTAATCATACATATAGTAAAATAACTCTTAATATTCTAAATTGACATTCTAATTGACATTCTAAATGAATATTTTTGACAGTTTGATTTGCGGAATTAATAGTCTTGCGGACGGATGTTATAAAACGCGTGGACGTTTTTAATTGGAGTTTTGGTGCCGTAAAGTGTGCTGCCAATTACGTTGGGCAATTGACCGTATCGTAACCGTAAGTCAAAAGCTTCCAACTGTAGGTATTAATCCTTCATACTTAATTGACATTAGTATTTAGACCTATGTTCCGCATGGTAAGCATTGCTCAAGGAAACTAAATATGTGCTCACGTGGCGTTGCTGTGGTAATTCACAATATAAAATAAAAAATCGGCAATTTTATTAACCTGGAAGTCCTTGATGAAACAACTAAAAACGAAGTATCGTTTAGCAGGGTTTTCAATCAAGTAAGTACCTCAGTAGAGACGACTGTTGAATAGATTAATTCTAATTACCAGAAAAACAGCCTTTTAAGAAACGATCACAGAATGCTTTCTAAAGCAACATTAAAAGGTGTTGGGAGAGTGATTAACTTTGGGAGGTATGTCGCATTTCATCCCTTCTACTACACTAAAGAAACTAATCAAGTAATTTACAGCAAATCTATCCTCCTCCACATCCAAATATACATAAATTGTATTTTAGTCCTCCTCTACGAAGTATTTCTCGGCTATCGATTTTCACAAACATTGGGAGTTGAACCAATGTGGCCGGGTAATCGGCTAACCATTCGCTACATGACAGGGATCTTCCTAATGTTTAACTATAATCAAGCCATGATAATTGGAAGTTTTGCGGAGGAGAAAAATTTAATTAATTCTATACTAAGAATGGCTGCGGGATATAAACGTAAGTTTTAGCAAAATATTTTTTTGAGTTAACAATTCAAAAGCGGTTCGATATAATGTACCTACTGCATACTAATAATAGGGCCGGACGAAGAGACTTTTCCGCAGCAATTTGTTTGAATACGAAAACCACCATTTTGATTTTATTGATGGTTTTCTTTGGTAAAGCAAAATGTTGTATTTGCATGTTTTAGAAAAGTGAAAAATGTTCTTTTTACTTGATTCATAAAAGTGCAAAATGTTCTATTTACATGTTTTGAAAAAAGTGGAAAACGTGTTATTTTCATGTTTTTAAAATGTACACAAATTTTTATTTTGCATCGTTTTAAAAAGTTGTGTTGTTTGAAAATTCAAGCAGCGAGGGCTGCCTGCACTGGCCGCATTATCCGGCCCTGAATAATAATGCGCATTTTTTTTATAATTTTTGTGTAGAAATGGGGACACTACGTGTTAAAAAAGATAATTTTAGCAAAATCGTGAAGCTCCTTGCATTTGCCTGCACCTTCCCAACAATTCTCCGATCTCTAGGTGTTTTTACAAAGCCAAGTGCCCCAATTCTGTTCACATCAATTGCTGACAACCCGAAGGGAGTGCCGATATGGTTGAAATTAATCTGTGGGATCGTACACTTAAATATTTTTGCATTTCACTACTACATGATGATTTTCCACGCTATAATCTCCCTCCTCCATGTTTTTGCAATCGTCAAGTTTATTAAAGAAATTCACGACACGGGAATGGAGAGGATCAGTGAAGGGCAGAGGGCTGGACCTGGAGCTGGAGTTGGAGGGGAAGAGGAAGGAGACACTGCTAACAAAACATCAACCTTACCACGGACAGCAACACCAAAGTCAGTCTCAAATACGTGGAAAATGTACTCAAGATTGAGGATACTTCAAAAGCACTGGAATGCCAAATATGGCTATTGGCTATTTTTAGCTGAAGTTGGACCCATGATTGTGGTTATGGTTCGACTTTTTGAGGCTGTGATTCATGATAATTTTAAAAGTCTTGTGCTTGCTCTAGCGTTTTTGGGCATTCTATTGCCAGCATTTAAAAAATTCTCAGAGGTTCATGAGTTCAGCTCTAAAGTGCTCCATTCGTGGAAATTGCAAATTATTCATGGTTTGGAGATAGAAAAAAGGGAAGCACTCAATGATGCTACAAATTGGGCCGTTTTAAAAAGGGGGGATTACAATTGCAAGTTGGGAGTGGTAACCGCCCCGTCCGTCCTCCCAAAGGTTTCCAGGGATCTATCAGCCTTGTGGCTCCAGAAATTTCGGAGGTCATCCTCACCGATTAGTGTGGAAGTCGGGAGTTTCTTCTTTGTTGACCCAAGCTTCGTCCTGTCCATGGTGACCTTTATTGTTGTCAATACGACTAACTTAATTTTGACCTATAGGGAGGCTCACAAGGATAAATAAAACAAGGATTATATGCCAGGTTCATTTCTCAGGGGTTGTCCATAAACGACGTAACCCCCAAATTTCAACTATTCCCCCCCCCCATCTAATCCTATTAGCATTGCGTAAACATGTGACTTTAGCATGACATGTCATCAGTGCATACCCAACTAGACCCATTGACCGTATTGATGATATTATTTATAGACGATCCCTTTTGTACATAGGTACATAACATACTGTGATGCTCCAAATAGAAGCCGGGTCTCCAATAGAAGCGAGAGATGATGTCTATAAGTTACACTACAAGCCGCGGGTCTCTATTGTCTCTAATATAGGCTGGGTCTCTAGCAATCTTAAACAAAACTTAAAATATCCTGATCCTAAAAACAAGTAAAAAGAACATTTTGAAATTTTCATAAACATACAAACATACAAAATAATTACGCACTTTTCAGAAACACAAGCTGAAAATTTTATACTTTGAAAAAAATATTCAATTAGAACATTTTGCAAATTTCAAAAGCATGCAAATAATGCAATTTGCATGTTTCAAAAACTCGTAACTAATAACCTTTATTTATTGAGTATGTCTTTCGACATAGCTTATTTTATTTCCAGCGTAACTTGGTAACGGGTCATTTTGATTCTTCACCCGTGTGTAAGTACTTATGTACCTATAGACATTTATACATACATAAATATACTTCGAATGAAATGTAAATATTGTTTTTTAATTACTACCACTTTGTAATTTTGTTATTTGCGTTGATTTGAACTGTATATTGTATAGTTTAGTTAACCTTTTAATCATTTAGTTATCACTATTAAATATAGTGATTTTCATTTGGTCTTTATTAAACGGTCTTTTATGTTGTTAATATGAGTAATTAAGCTCTTGGAAATCGCTAGGAGTGCGACATTCTTATAGTATAGTTATATAGAATAAAATTTTATACTTGTTTATTTTGCTTAATTGCATTGTTTTCAATTTGCCAATTCTGAAATATTAATTGTCATTAATTAAAAATGAAAATTGATAAGTTTTTGCTATGGCAGCGTATTTCAATAACAAATTAAATGTAATCAATTTACCAATTTTAATTAAGTACACAACTTTTAGTGCCATTTGAAATCATGTTTAAAATACTATATATAATTAACGTTATAGGTTTTAGATTTATACGCACTACCAGCGAATAATTACAAACGCAATTAGTCACCGATTTTAAGCATCTATATATATTTACATACCAGATTTTTTAAATAGTGCAAAGCGATAAATACGGTAGCAAGTGCAAATATTCAAGATTCTACTTTATGTTATTTGTGATATCCGATATCCATAGGCAAGTAAATATATGCTGCAGCAGCAACAAAATAGAAACGGGCAGGATAAAAATTAAATTCCTAAAATCTGCATGCATATATAGGGGTACGTTTACATTAAATTATATGTAGATGCATTTAATTATAAACCGAAAGTGTAATGAAAGATGCTAAGCTCGCTATAATAGAGGCAATGTTGAATGTAATTAAAAATGTAATTTTTAACTTCGCATCATATTACTATATGCCTGTAGGTAATTGAACTCGGGTTGTCGATTTGAAAGCTGTACGTGTATGCTAATTTCAAAGTAATCAAAAACGTTGTCAAGTATGTAATTATACCAATTAACAAGCCAAGCCAAAATAATGTCAACTTTCATTTAATTATATGTTTTGTCACCCCGATATTTATTGAAGATATAAATCATTTCATTTGTGAAAAATATTATTCACAAGTACAATTTATTTCACTTCATCGTACATATCTCACTCGCTCATCAATTACTGCTTGTAAGCTAAAGCATAACGGGCAGCGGACTTTTCTTAATGCCTACCCACACCCTAATTTTAATTTAATTATCGTCATAACCCATCAGTTCATCTACTACTGTGATTTCTTACGTCTTAAATGGTTTACACAGGTAAATACACATTTTTTCATTATCGCAGCGTACTTAATAATAAATTAAACACCGTTAATTTCAGTACAAAATATTGAAATATAAAAACTTAGATTTCGAAAACATATTTTTTAACGTATATTGTGTACAAATATTATATTACATAGGGAAATCCAATCCACGTACATATATAGGAGGCCTTGCATCTTTTGGCATATTTGGAGTGTATATTTGTTCTGCTAATCAAGACAGTCTCTGAGGCCTACAGTACACAGGGACAGTCACTTCTGTAAATCTATATAATCCATTGCAAATCGCTGCAAAGCTTTGCTGGACTGAATGTGAGCCTACTCCCATGATGCTGTGAATGATTGATGTTATTGCATCCAAACGTTGGTAGAAAGTAATAACACTCGCAAAATTATCGCTTTTTTTATTCGAATAATTTTATCTTTTCATTTTAAAAGTATTTGAATTGATTACTTTTTTACTGGGTTTTTATTTCATGTTGATGTTGTATGACGTTAAAACATTTTAATTTTTTACGAGTTGGTACATTTATGTGATTTAAGTTTTTATTTTACTTATTACAGTACAGCATAGGATTTTAACAAATCTTATACATATATATCTTTTGGTGTATACTTTGGCTTCAGCATCCCAAGAATAAAGGATCTTCAACTGATGAAACGTCGACATTGCTCAAGCCTTGTGTGGGTGTGTAGCTGTAAAGATCATAGAAAAACGCCGATAGCTTCCGGCTTCCTTCATGGAATGCAGTCTCTTCGCCCTGGAAAAATTAAACGCAATGACGTCAACAGAGAAGCTAATTTTGCTGTTTACTCTAAAAATAAGTGGCATGCTACTTCGATGATGGCCTTTTGCAGTTTTTTCCTACCTATCTACATAATTTACCGGATTTTTCACACTTTTGACATATTTAACCAATTTCAACGTGTGATATACCATTCGAAAGCTAATAACTTGTAGATTCCAAATAACGCAAAAGGGAAGCGTTTATCGACAAACGTTTGCCACTTTTTTTTTAAAACCGTTACTTTTTTTGAAAATTCCGCCTAAAATTGTTTGTATGCGTCGGGGGCCAAAAACAAAATACTCGTTTTCCTTATTTTTAAAGGGCTTTAAAACGATATATCATGCATTAACATCGGTCAACTTTAACAAAAAATTAATTAAGTTGTTTAATTACAATTAAAAATTAATCATGATCTGAGCTGTCACACTACGTTAATTGGATTCGCTCATTCATTTCGGTTTGATGGGTGTATCGTTTATGTGTAGTTTCATTTAGTAAGAGGTTCAAATTTGGATTTTAAGATTTGGCGGCAAATTCAGAAACATGTACTTCTACAAAACTTAAAATCACCTAAAGGCATTTTCGCCTAAAGCATGTTTATTATTTATTTAAATTTATAAGTCAGCATCGAAATTTAATAAATGACAGACTAAATTGCTATAACCTAATAAGTTCAACAAGAAATCTTGAGTTTACACAATATTTAAAGTTTTCGAGGGAAATTCAAAAATTTCAATATTGTACTTTTGGTTTTTGCTGTTAAGGCTGCCATAAAACAAGGGCTTTAGCCCTTGTTTTTATTTTAATAGTTGCCTCAGTCATGGGATGGGGGGTGAGACAGAGAGAAGGGATTCCTTCATGGACAGATGTTCTGACCCTGCTGCTGTCTTATATTATAATAATACTGACTTATTATATATTTTAACATTGTTACTAATTTGACTGTCACTGTCACGCTATAATAGTTCTTGGATTTATTTCTGATGGTTTCTATGCCATGTTTGATACTATTTTTTGCCAAACTGAGCACTTGCTATTGCCATGTTTGCAGGGCCACTCATAACTAATAGGCTTTTTTGGTTATCCTCGACGTCATTCAAATAATGGTCTTTAAGTTTTAACTGTAAAAAATACTACACATTACTATTAGTTTAGGGGTCGTCCATGAATGATATAATCGAAATATTGTAAATAAGGGGGGGCCTTAAGGGTACCCTACATTAATATGTACTTCTAAAAGTCTATCTTAATGAGTGGCAAGGTGATTATCGGGATCGTTCCTCTTGTGGGCGTATGTTCGGAGTAATGGACGCGGGGATATTAGCACCTTGACTATCTATACAGCATTGGGAGTGTGGAGGGCTTGAGGGGTAGAAACCCGTGGTTCTTTCCAAAAGGAACGCTGGGTCTTCGTTCACCTTAGTGTACGGTATTGGGAGGGCAGGGGTGAATAATGGGTACTGCTGATAGTGAGTATTTGATGCTGAATAAATTATGAGAGGAAAAGGCAATTTTATAATGAAGATTTAATCGTCTATTTATTTTATTACACAAACCATAAGTATGTATTCAATGGTCGGACAAGCCAACAGTATGGATACTTTCATGGTTCAGTACTAAAACTGTAACTGTCTCATTAACTGGAGCTGGGATCTTTTATACTCATCTCTCCAGTATGTATAACTATATAAATTATAGGTTCAAACAAAGAAGAAATGATTAAGACATTACATTTATAATTTGATTAGTCAGATTGACTATTGCGCTTAATTTACCAGAGTTCATGTTTGTTGTTGACGAGTTCATACTTGTTATGCTTACTGCCGTTGTGCTTACTGTTGTTGTGCTTACTGCTGTTGTGCTTACTGTTGTTGTGCTTACTGCTGTTGTGCTTACTGTTGTTGTGCTTACTGTTGTTGTGCTTACTACTGTTGTGCTTACTGCTGTTTTGATTATCACTGTTGTGATGAGCACTGTTGTGATTGCTGATGCTGTGACCGACAACTATTTATTTATATTGGTCACATACATTAGCCAGACTGCTAAACACAATGTTTTTACATTTTGTATAATCGCTGATATTAACAATATCTCTATTTTTAGTACCCTATGACTCCCCTGCCATCCGCTTGACCATTGCGTAAATGGCTATCTTTAACATGGAATGTCATCAATATTCAAGAAGACCCATTGAATCTACTCATCATATCAGTTAAGCACGACCCCTTTAACGCAATTAATAATTTAAGATAAATTAATAATAGAGATAAAATAAAAGTAAGATAATATAAGATTAATATGAAGAATTTATAATTTTATTGAATTGTAGATACTATATTTCAAGACCTATACATGGGAAACAGGGTTGTGAACTAGCCTGGTCTTTTTCGCCCAAGCTCGATTATAGTAAATATGGTCCGCTGTAGTTTTTCTGTAGTCCCTGTAAGCCCTTGTAATTGGTTCATAATTGTTTATGACATTTTTAATTAATTATGAATGAACAGTTTCACCGAATTGAGCCATTGAGTAATTATTGTATTTGGAGGGGGATTGTACGGAGTGGGTGGTTGCAAGCTAAGGTGAGTAGGAAAATGATGTGAGTCCGGTACGTAATTCTAGGATTTTAAGTGAATGGATGTGGGGAATTAAATAACAATCTGTCAGTACGAGATCAATTAAACTATTACCTAGGGTAGATACGTGAGTGTAGTAATTAGCGTCGTCCCCATGAACTCGTGTGAAAGCGTGGTCTCCCTAGTGCTTATGTGTGTGCTCCATGAGTACTGAGTAATATCGGTGCGAGTAGTAGGAACAAAGGAGTCTTCGTCCAACTGTACTAAGTTACCAACACGCCAGTTGAAGGTCTCCTGCATAGTACTGGGTGTTAGGAAATTAGACCTAATATAATATAAAAGGCATTTTTAACATTTGTCTCAGTGTACGAATCTGACACATATACGTTAACAAATTACTAAAGGTAAATAATTAAGTTAGAAGATGGTAACAATGAGTAGATTCGGCGAGTTCTGGAGAGTTATGACAGGTGTAGATCATGCACTAGGCGTGTTATAATGTCCCCTATGGTCGAAGATTCTGACAATACAGTCTATTGTTAATATGGTTTTGAATCAAATAATGTCTATACATGCTAAATTATCTAATGCAAAGTTCGTATTTGTTATTATATAATTAGTCCTATTTGGGCTGAAAATTTAACTGAATAGACTTGCTAATATATTTCAATGTTCATCATATTAGTTATCATACATTGCTACAGGAATCTGCCTTTTAAATCTGATTATATATAATGTAAGTACAATTTTTAAATGCAATTCGATTAGCTAAAAATAAATGGTTAATAACGAATATTATTATTTAATTATTGACGTAGCTGGATAATATTAATCAACAAATTAAAACCAAAATAGGTCAATGGGTTTTATTTTGTGCTTGTGAGTTATTTGTTTCTTGTCATGTTTTGTCCATGGGGATGTAGTTCCTTGATTTTCCAGATGCAGTATTCCATTTTGGATCTTATATTTAATTTAAGGAAAATTTTGCTTTATTTGATTTGCATTTGCAAATTGTAGAGTTATTGTTCGCCTTTCGCGTTGAGTGTATGCTGGACAAATCCCTATGTTTTAAGTTGAAGTTTTATTTTGCAGCTTTACTGCTCCTTTTATAATTCTTTCCTTGTCGTTATTTCATGAATCCAAACAAAACACGGCGAGTTATTCTTTGGAATGGATGCTTAAGATGATATTTAAAAGTTTGAAGCTTTTTAGAAAACTTTGAACTTTAGATTGTGTCTTTTCTTTGCTTTCATTTATTGTTTCCAGTAAGTTAAAAATAATCAAGTGTTTGTTGTTGGTGAGCCTTTAAGGCATTTCAATGTTTTTGGCTTTGTCTTCGTGTTGTTTTTTCACTTTTTTTATTTCAGCGTTAGCTTGTAGGAGCAAGTTGTGAATATTGTAAACTTTCGTTTTTAATAAATTGTAGGAAGAGTCCAATTTCGCCACAAGTAAACAGTGCAGGTCGTTGGTAGTTACTTTTAGCTGTTTAAGTAACGGTGGTATATGAACATTTTTAAAGTTGGCCTGGGTTGTCAAAGTAGCTGATGCGCCAGATTTCAACGGAATCTTACGTTTGCTTTTTGTGAGTGTGTTTTTTTGTAGAGATAATAAAATTCTCTTTGGCATTGCTACGGTTGTTTGTTCGTCTGTCGTGAATGTTTCCCATTAGGCGTAATAAGAAGAATATGAACCACTGGCGTTTGCTGCGACATATTAGTTAGTTTAATACCGTATGAGTGTAATTCAAACTTTTTTGCTGCTGATTTTGCTAATTGTGTACATACAGGCACGTAGTGCGTTTTTTTGATTTTATGTTATTTCAGAATATAGATATATTGTTTTGGCCTAAATGTCATAGAACTCTTTAAACTTTAGATTAAATGTATTACACATTAGTTTCATGAAAAAGGGTGAGTATACGCTCTAAAATGATATAAGTTTTGCTTTTCTATGTTAATTTATTCTTGTTTTAATTTAAATCCCTCAGTACACTTACCTCCCACACGTCCACTCTCCATCGCGTCTTAAGGCAAACTCATAAAAAATTAGTATTTACACGGCGTAAATTAGTTATTGCATTGCTATTGCAACCAATACGACTAATAGAATATGTTTACCGAAACTATTAGGAATGGTCATGTTATAAGTATTGCTAATTTTAGTACTCTCTTTAACAAAGATGATTCATAAATAATACTTAAAATACAAATTGTTCCTAGTCCTGTGTTATACTAAGTTCTACTTTTTGCAAAGCATCAGATTTTTGGGATTCAGTTGTATTGCAGTCAATTTCCAGGTTATTCATTTCTAATGTGGTTTAAAATTTGACTGTTATTGCGCGTAAATTTAAATGCAAATGTTTTACTTTGTAGTCTTCCAATGCTAAAATTTATACGTTTGTTAAAGTGTTATTGACAAACCAAAAATTCTTGGCTTCGTGCGAGTTGATCAATTTGTCGCTGCATCATAAAAATCGTTTAGCAAATATAAAAAATTTGCGTTTTAAGTTCAGTAGATATAGTTTATAGAGTTGTTTTATGTTGACGATTTTTCTCTTAAATGCGTCAGTATAAAATTACAATATTTGCAGCGGGTGTTTTTTAAAAATTGCACGTGGCGTAGTTATTTTAAAATTTCTAAAAGGATTATGTATTACGGGTCCTCGCGCTCCTTGCAATCAAGACAGAGGTAGTTGCAGTGTTTAAATCATATACAGTAGAATCTACTGGCAGTTTTTATAGATCTGTGACAGGTGTACGATTGAAAGCATGTGGCAAAGGTTTCATTGAACTGGGTCGTAGATTGCAATTATTTTTTCTGGTGAACAGTACAAAAAGTGCTGCTGCTTGTACAATGTTTGTGTTGCTACGGCTGAGTCTGGGGACGAGGATAAGTTTACGTTGGTTTAGTTGTCTATACCCAAGAATGTAAGAGACATATTTGAAAATTGATCAGCGTTTCTGTCCGTGTAATAATGAGCTTTACATTTCTTTTAATTTTTTTAACATAATTTTTAAACTCTTACGTGAGCAACAAACGTGAATAGTATATTTAAGTAGAGCCAAAATTGTGATTTAAGAACGCCAATTGGTTAAGCGTCAGCTATTAGTTATTGGAATGCTAAGTAGAACACCATGTGACTAAAAATCGTAAGAAGTATGAGCTAAAGCAGAGCCACTGTGAGGAAGCCATATTTTATTGCTATCTGGTGTTTAGCGTGACACGTCATTGTTTGGATCTGCCTAATAGTGATGAACTATTAGCTGGGTTTGGAATTTTAATTGACCACACAGTTGTTGCATTTCAAACACGAACAAATTATTTGCAAAACAAAAGAAGGTCATATTTTTACTGGCCTGGTATTTATAAAAGGGTGTATAATTTTTAAAATTATGCCTAACTTATCAAATACTAACATTATGTTTTATATTTGGTACCTTATCTTCTCTTAATAAATTGCTTTAAATTGTCACAAATCGCCTCTTCTGCTCCTACTAGTCACGCTCGGGTACTAGCTCCACGTCCTTCGTTAGTTTGCTTTGTTCATTCCTTATTCTGATAACGCGATCAATAATTACTTCAAAATGTAATACGTGAGCAGCAGGACTCAAGGAATTTTTTGTTTAAATGATAAATGCCTGCTTAAGCTGAACTACTATGTTGTTACTCAGGAATTTTACACAACAAACTTTTAATCCGCACTTAGCCTTTACCCTGACTTGTGAATACAAATAATACATAAAACCTTAACATATAGTACTAGTTAAGTTTAGTTTTACAATTAGAGCTCTGTGGGAATTATCCTAAGGCATTAAATGTAATAACTCTTTATCGTTATTTACATTTGCTTTAAATGAAATAAAATATTTTTGAGTTTAGATTGCTTTCAACCGTATATTGTAAATTTTAATCCTAATCCGTTCTTTATACTTTAATCATAATATAAATATTTTGTGTGTGTTTTTTGTACCCTGGGTATTTGTACCCTTTACATTCTGAATTTATGCATGGATTTTCTGTTTTTGAGGAAATTGTAATTGTTGCGCCTTAGACTGCTTTTTCTGTTGATGGACTGCCTTGTACTTTAGCTTTTTTGTGCAGACCTTAAAATATATGGATTGAAATGAATAATTATTAAAACAGCATGAAAACTTACAAATTCGTGAAAGGATTCTAATAATGTTTCTAATAAAAATTCTCAGCTCACTTTATTCCCACTAACGTATACTATAATATTATTGGGTGCTTGCGTAGTTAGTTATATTTATAATGTAAATGAGGAACACAAAGTGACGCTCGATTTGTTTGTTACAAATGAATTAATAAATTAGTTTTATTAATTGTTAAAACTGATACACGAATTTGACTTAACTATTCAAGATAAGGTAGGTACTAGTTTACGGTTGAGAGCTGTCGTGAAAGTGAAGTTCACAGCTCTCTTAATCTTAAAAGCTAACAATTGTTATGGTTCCGCGTTCTTAAATAAATTAAACATTTTATACATTAAAATTCATTTAAACTTATTTCCTATATTTCATCATGCTTAAATGTCTAGTCTAATGATTACTGAATGCCATCGTCTAAATTTCTATGATTTCCGCATTGCTTATTTCATTCATGATTATTTATTCATAAAATTGCTCAATCGCATGATCTATTTAAATTACTTATTTCTAAATCAATAACTCGGTAGCTTCCGCATCGCTACCTCTAATAATATAGTATGTTTTTTAAAACTCAAAATTCGTACTGATTAGTTGTTCTCTTTCTGCTTCCCATGTCGGTGTCCCTAGGTCTCTGCTTTTTATTTAAAAGATCCTGAAACATTTTACTGAAAATTCTTTATATTAGGTTTAGTAGTTTTTCAACTTTTAAATTAAATTACAGTTAAATTTAAAAGCTAGGTGTGTAATACAAGTGCAAGGTAAACGAACGGGGTTAGTGGATGACTAGTAAAACTGTGGGATAGTTGTATTGAACAAATGGATAAATGTTTAAGATTTGAATTTATAAAGTAGAGTAAAATTATAACTAATTTGGTTTCAATGATTAAACATCGGTCTTTCAACTCACTGACGTATTCATCAGCATATAATAGTTTGATTTTACACTAAGCATCCGTTATTGCACAACTCACAACATCCTCTGGTTTCTACAAAGTATGTACAATAACTATGTAGTTTTAGAGCCGTTTAAGAGCAAAGCGATTTATGTGCATTTCCATTCCACAATACGGAATGCGCTTACATCAATTAATGGACAATCATTATTTTATATCTAACAATTTAATAAAGTTAATATGAATATTTTTATATGTTCATTTCTACAAGTAATTTTTATTAAGCAGTGTCTATCCGTTTTACACTTGTAACTTATTGTAGTACCTATTTACTTCAAAATAATCAAATTCCTGCACATAGTCACTTAAATGAATTCATAGTCATACTTGCACGTATATTAAATCATATTTTATTACTATTACCGTAATATGTACCCCAATTAACACATCCAATAATACAACAATATATAATCTGATTTAAGTATTTAAGTAAAAGAAACTGAATTGTACTCATCAGTACCTAATGGTTAATTGTTCAGTTTCAGTTTAGAAAATAATTATCGTGTTAAAGCTAGTCGTGCTGATACGTGTTAGTTTAGTTGAGAGGAAGAAATGCATAGGTGGGCACAGTCTCAGGTTTCATGGGCAAGTTTTAATTATGATTTCTTTTCTTGCTGTGACTTATATTTAAGCTCAAATAAGTAAGATAACCATTATAAGACAAATATATACGTGGTACATAGGGCAGAATAATCACAGAACCAGGAATATTGGATAGATTGTTGAAAAAAATACTATATCAATATTTTTTAGAACATCATAAACCCAGATTAGTTGCTGACAATGCTGTCAACACTATTGTTAAGTACGCACTTTTTTGCTTATGGGGTGAATCGGTAATAAGTATGAGTCTACATATACTCAGCAGTGTCGTATCTTAATCGTTATTGGTTATTACTCGCTATGGCTATGTGAGAGGTTTTATTTGTACTTATTTATCTATAGTAAAAGGTCAGTCAGGAGAGAATAGCATGAATGATACAATTGCTATCTATTCCCATCGTAGATCCCAGTCTGGACTGCCGATAATTAAAACATTGCTAGTCGGTGTATTTATATCAAATGTGACGTCATTATACTTGACGTGTCTTTTTCTATAATTTCAACATAACAGGATGTCAACAACTAAACAAATGTCAATCTCATATTGTTGTGAATTCTACAATAGTATTTGCTAATGTGCTGTTCAGCACATTGGAATGCAATGTGCAACATTGACATTCTAACACTATCATAAATAATACTTTCAAGGTTTTTACAGTGCCGTGTCCTCAAATGTACCTTAATAATATGGTTACTCAATTTAAATTAGAAAAACATTAGAATCGACGACATTAAAGGAATTACTTTCATCTAATAAAGAATATGAATCGTTCTTCCATGCAAAGTAGGAGGTAATTATTAGTACTTCTGTTTTCATGTTAAAAGCGGAGTGAACACATCTACCTGCATGTACTCTCATTTTTTTACTTTTTATTTAACCGAATTACAATATTTACTGTACAGATATAAAACTGTCCAGGTGACGGTTGATCGGTTATGCGGGTAAATGCATTGAACAATATTCTATCTGTGTATGAATTTGAATGAATAAAGACAAGTTCAGAGAATCAAGTCTCGAGAAAAAGAATAAAAGTGAGATGCTTTCAGTCGCTCCTGTTTTTTTTAATGATATTTTATTTTGTAATTTAGTTCAGACTTTAACTTTCTCATATTTCATAAATAATAATGGTAAAAATTTATATTTTGGTTTAAGTCATGTTCATAATGAATGTTCCGAATTGCACATATAGTATACGTAGACCTAATGGATATATACACCTCAATGAAATACAGGAGGTGTGAAATGTGAAATTCTAAATGGAATGAGATTTCGTTATTGTAGAATGCCGATGTCGACAATAACAGAGCAATCAAATACAGAGACACGAAGGTCCTGGTAACAAGTTTTAGTTCTGTTGCAACTTACAATAAAATGTTGCTGACCGTTGTTATTTGGCTGTGTCACAATATCATATTACAATACTTAAGAATATCATAAGTAACACGAGAATTATTTTAGCATTCTAATATACTTTTATTGAATGGTCATACATTTCAGTTAAATTGATTATGTATTATAGCTATATGTATTGGTTATATATATAGCTGCATATAATAAATATATATAAAAATATATATAAATATATCCTAATATTTACTTATTATAAGCAGACTGTTTATTGTGTTAGTACACAATTAAAACAAGGAATAAATACATTGTTTTATAGTTCTAGGTATAGTCAGTGGTCAGCACAAAACCCTTTATTTATATATAACCCTACAGCTATAGCTTGCTAAGCCATCCACCATCAATAACAATATCCTCAGCAGTAATCATTGCAGACTTCTTAGACAGCAAAAACACTATCAGTTCAGCAGCTTCGGAAGTCTTGAGTTCTTTTTTTATAATTTGCTTTTTCACAACATTTTCCAGCATGAGCTGCATGAGACCTGGGTCCGGAACAATTCCTGTGGCCATAATGGTTGGGCTAATGCAGTTCACGCGGACATTGTATTCTCCGAATTCTAACGCCATGCATTTTGTAAGCATCCTGACTGCCACTTTTGTAGAACAATAGACGGATCCATAAGCTTGTGGTTTATGTGCTAACTTCAAACGATTCCATTTTCATGTATTTCCATAACAGTGTTAGTTAGGTATATATATTATGTCATTACTAATTTTACAAAAAAAAGAATTTAAAATAAAAGGAATATAAAAAATATTAAAATATTAAAATATCAATCACGCTTACCACAGACGAAACATTAACAATTGTTCCTCCTTCAGCATTGGTGTCAATCAATCCTTGAACTACCACTCTACTTACGTTCAGAACAGACTTGAAATTTACGTCTAAAATCCTATAAAAATAAATAGGATATATATATATATATATGTATATGTTAAATAAATTTTAACATTAAAATAATAATTTAAAATTTAATTAAACGGATTGTCTAAAGCACATCTGTAATAAAATAAATAATGATACGTGTTATAGAAGCTCTAAATATTTTTATAAAACATTTAAGAACCTATTAACAGTCTGTTCTTCCACATCAAGTAAACTGCAATCTCCAGAAATTCCTGCATTATTAACTAGGTGGTGGATAGGGGCAATGTTTTGTATGGTTTGTCTTGTACTATTCCAATCTTGGAGATCAAGAACAATTGTCGTCACTTGTGGTAGGTTCTTTTTAAGTTCCTTCAAAAGTTCAACTTCTCTGTCCAGAGCAAATACACAAGCTTCTAATTTTACAAAATGACGGACCACAGCTTCTCCTAATCCTATTTTGTATTGTGACCCAAAAAAAGTATAATAATGAGTGACACAGTCCCATTTAATTTAATGTAATTTAATTTAGTACATTGGATGAGGTGAAATGGTTAAGGAATGAATTGTAGGACATATAACTATTATTGCTGAACGTTCAAAATATGAAGCGGCGAGCTCTCTGAACTGGAGGTGTCAAGTTTATATTTTTCTAATCAAGTTTTCCTACTCACTATAATTTATTGAGTTATTTAGAATCGAAATAACGAATTTGTAATTTGTTGATTTGTAACTTACCACGGGCTCCTCCAGTCACCAGCACACGTTTGCCTTTGAACTCATTTCCAGACTCCATTATTATTTAATTATAATTCCTGCCTTCTGGTTTAATAGGCGATTATTTATAAAATAGAAAAAAATATTGTTGATTAATAATAATATTATTACACATCGATTGTACTGTTTTGAATTTTACCTAGTATATAACTCAAGGAAAATACTCTTTAAAATTTGTTGCAATGTCACTACTTACAATATCATATGTATGTAATTAATTAGTAGATTGATGTTGATTCCCATTGTAAAATATTCCCACGATAGTTCATCATGTGCACATATCGTCGGTGAAGAATACAATCCGTTTCCTTCCATTCTTCGCAAGAAGCTAATACTCGTGTCTTTCCAATTTCCTCGAAACGCAAACCCGTTTCCTTCCATCGATATCGCTAAGGAAGGAAGGGGTTTTGTTTTTAGTACTTTTTAGAAAAAGTGGAAGGACAAGGTTTTGCTCGCAAAGAATGGAAGAAAACGGATTTGATCCTTCGCCGATGATATGTATTACTGATAAAACCACAATGATAAATGTAGATAAGATACCTCAAGTGGTTTCAACTATTCAACTTCAAGAGACAGAATGTAAGTACAAAAAATGCGAATTATTGTGAAGCCTGCTATGACTTAACGAAATACATAATTAACAATATTGTAATAAGAAATTTTATCGCAATTGCTCACCTGTTTTTTATTCAGTTTTGGAGCAATTCAATAGATTGTGCACACTGCACACATGTGTGTATTAAAAACTATATTAAAGGCAGTAATTATAAATTTGTACCTTACCTACATATAGTATCTATTCGTAAAGTTAAGGAAAAATATTCAATTTCTATTAAATCTGCTACAATCCTTTAGGAATTATTTAATTATTTGAACATATTACAAAAGTTTTATAATACTGACCATTGTAGTTTCCATCTTTATATCGTCGTAGACCCTTGTTAATATTTAAGCTGCTAACAGGGGGGGTCTCATTGGCATCCTTTATATGTGACCAGTGACCCATTATACACCTGCTGCTCATTCATTAAAAATATTCGCTAAGGCGTCAATAAATATCTGTACCGTAAATTGAATGTATATACAACAGTTATAAGAAAATGAATGTCTAGAATAACCATATATTGATGTTAAATAGAAATGTTAAAATAAGTAGAATAGATAAAATTAAAGATGTCATATTAATAAATATATTATATTAAAAACTATTTTCTTTCATAAACTATTTTTTAAGTCAGTGACGCATATCACTTCAAATTAAAATTAAAGAAAAGTCGTGCCCCTTTATGTGCGGTGTGCATTATCTACTTATTTTTACCTCCAACCTCACTGGTCAGACCTCAGTAGAAATGAAGCCACAGTCAACTGGTTGAAATTATCACAACCAAACCACAAAGCATTGATTGATACCATTTTTTTGTCACACATTAAGTGTATAACTAATTAATTAAGTAACATTAATTGAGTATATAGCTAATAAATGACTATTGGATGCAGTGTGAGAATAAAAATTGCTTGGATTCGAAATACTTTAAGTTAACACACACATAAAAATACTAACTTGATCATCCACATCAAGGACTAACATCCAATATCAGATTTAATTAAAAAATGGAATCGATATTGCTATAAAAAAAATTGGGAAAAAAATTTCAGAAGTTCTAGTTTTCCTTCTCGGGTTTATTATTGTGTCGTCCTCGTTCACCTCGGATAGTTAGCGATAGGACAATATGGAGCTTGCAACATATTCTTATTTTCATTCTCAATTTTCTCAACCCGAAACTCATGGAATAATTAATATTGCAAGCTTTTAGAAATGAAAATATTGTTTTGGATTTACCACCATCATACGAGTCGCTCCAGAATCCACCTCCGTACTGTAGCCTATTTATGACCGAAACTTCTGCTGGGCTGTCAACTACTGATTGTGCGAGACAAGATCAAAGGTTCATCCAAACTCCAGTAGTAGTACCAAGAAAACATTCCACTGTACAAAAATTACCTTTGTTTCTGTTAATTGTACTCACAACTCTTGTTATTATTTATGTAGCAAAATATTGGTGACGGTTTTACTAATAATATGTACTGTATAATCCAAATTCAAAAGGGTAGTAATTAAAGCTGCTTAAGAATTAATAAGTTATCTCAACTGAAACTGAAATAATTCAATTTAATGCAAATTACTATATAAGTTTTAATTCTCATATATAATGTAGGCTAAGCAAGTAGTTTTCATATGTCAAAAAATTGAATATAGAATCAGTGCGGCTTCGGCTTCGGCAGTGACCATCCTTAAAATGGAATTGTATTTTGCAGTTGTAAATTGCCATTTTCACTGCCGTCAGTGCCGTCGCACAAACTTTTACTGTTCGTTACGTCGAATACTTACGTTGTAATGTATTATTGCAGAAATATAATAAATTGCACAATCCAGAGCTGAATGATAAAAAAAATGCCTAATGTTGCCTAACGTTGTAAAAATATAGATACACTAGTGTTTGCACTCCATTACTCCATTCTATATCGGTATCAGTACTGCTTTAAATTCTCTTATGGTAGTTATGTGTAAGTATATCACGTCTATTGAGCTCATAATATTCACTTCCATGATGCCAATAAGGTTTATCGAACCTTAGAAAAAGTTGATATGTAAACAAATAATAATCAACTGTCATGAAACTAGGTAATTCAATTTTATATTTCACGAGTGAATGAACCAAAAGGTTTAAGATAATTATCTTATTACAAACACCGACTCACTGACTCACCAAAGAACTAGAGGCCAGGTGTTATTGCTACTACATCTGTGAAACTATTTTGATTTATTCGCATTAAAATTATATTTAGCCAGTGCAGTAAACGGAATATTAACCTGCAGTCAAACAAAACAGGACATAGTGACATAGGAGATTTTCAGCCAGGGAGCCAGGCAGAGGACCGAGGACCGCAGACATATTATAATATAGTAAGGTAATAATAATTCCTATCGATTTCTATAGCTGATTATTTATTATAGGAATTATTGTATTATTTATAGCGCTTAAATATGATAATTATAATACCTTCTAAATGCTATAGGTTGAGCCGAAAAAATAACTGAAAACAAAAGGATGGAACAAACCATGATCCCCTCAGATATCACAACAACTGCTGAAAGCCGTAGCAATAGCAATAGAGAAACTGACGAAATTCAAAGTCTAAAACTCCCGCCTCCGTATTGCACCCTGGACGACCCACCGCCATACTCTTCTATTTTTACAATCGAGTCCGAATACTCCAAATTTCTAAGGAATGCCTTGGCCCAACATAGAACCGGAACCGAAGCTGGGACTGGCCCCTGTCTAGGTGCCATTGACCCCGGAAAAATATTGACCGTAACACAAAGGTCGCCCTTTGACCTTTCTACGTCGCCTCCAGGAGTCAGAGCCTGGCCAGAGCCAGAGCCAGAGCCAGTATCAGAATCGGAATCGAGCCTAGAAAATAGTATTACAGTGAATTCAAATTCATTCAACAGCAATCCGAATTTATATTCAAACCCGGTTATCTCCGTCGTCTGCTGGAACAGACACAAACTCGTCGTAATTGAGAGAAGATGTCTTGGAAGTGAATTCGATAGACTTTTGTCAATCAAGAAAAATGTATTGGTGGGCTTTGTAGTTATCAGTTGTGCTCTTGTGCTCTCTATTATTATTTCTATAATTATTGCAGTGTGCTAAGTAGTATAAGGTAGTTAAGCATATTTTCAGTGAAAAACAAAAATGACCCATATTCATTTTTAGAAAACAATATTCACTATCTACAAAAATAATTAAATATGTCTTGTAAGCATTTAAATAGAACAATTTGCACTTTTCAAAAATATGTAAATAGAACAGTCTACACTTTTCAAAAACATGTCAATTAAACATTTTACACTTTTCAAAACCATGTAAATAAAACATTTTACATTTTTTTAAAACATGAAAATATAGCATTTTACACTTTTCAAAAACACCTAATTAACATTTTACGCAAGTCTTTCATTTCGTTTTTATGACATAGCTCATTTTAATTCAAGCTTAAATTGGATATGGGTCATTTTGGTTCTTCACAGGCGATATCATGTATCATGGTAGTACATAAAGATAGGCAGTTTTTATATTTGTCTTGTGAGTCATTTTTACATAGTATAACCTATTAATTACTGTTGACTGTGTGGGAGTTTTAATAAAAATAAAGGTAAAACATTCCATAATGTAAAAGGTCTCTACTTGAAATTTAGGTTAAGCACATACATTCAAGTTTAATCTTTTGTCTACTTTTACGTGTTTGGTATTTGATTAAACTCTCGTGAACTATAATCTTTATTTACTGCGTGTAAATACTACTGAATGCTACTGCACTAATGTGCGTATGTATTTTATTCTGCTTATATTTAGAAAAATTAACCTATATACTGACGTTAGTTCCGTCGTTACGTAGTGCTGCGTATGTAGTTTTTAGGAATTTTTGATTGTGCCAATAATTTATTACTGCACTTTTTTTAGTTTTACCTACTTTAATTTTACCATCAGCTCATATTTACCTATGATTCATCATCTAAAAATTATAAAATTGTCGAAGCGTTAAGAGAACAAACAAAAGCGTATTAAAGGGATGGTCCATAAATGATGTCACGGGTAGGGTCATTGGGTTTGCTTGGATACTGATAGTATCTATCCCATGTTAACGATAGCCATTTATGCAACGGGTAAGCCCATGACGGAGTTGTCATTACGGTCCTAGAAATGGGGATATTTTGATGGGCGATCCCTTACTGATATTTACATATCATCTTTGAAGAACCAAAATGACCCATAGACAATTTAAGTCAGAATTTAAATGTGCCAATTTGCCAAAAAAAATTAAGAAACATGCGTAAAATGTGAATTAAGAGTTTTTGAAAGCTTAAAATGTTCCACACTTAGATGATTTTGAAAACTGCAAAATGTTTGATTGACATGTTTTTGAAAAGTGTAAACTGTTCTATTTACATATTTTCGAAAAGTTAAAATGTTCTTTTGAAAAGCGTAAAATGCTCTATTTACATATTTTTGAAAATTGTAATATGTTCTATTTACATATTTTTGAAAAGTGTAAACTGTACTATTTACATATTTTTGAAAACTGCAAAATGTTTGAATTACACGTTCTTGAAAAGTGTAAATTGAATATGGGTCATTTTGGTTCTTCACATACGATATTGTTTGCTATACTGGTATGGGTAAGGTTTGTTTCATTGGCGTCATGCTTGCGCTAAAAACTCTGAAATCTGAATACAAATAATCTGAACGTTTTGCTGGCGCTGGTTGAATTCTGAAGTAAATAATGACAATGTAAATAAACTATAAAATTTATTATAATGACTACAATGTGCAAAATGTGTTTACTACATAAAAATAAATAAAATGTGATTTTATACTGCATGTAATGATGCAGAGCGCACTTAAAAATTGCATATGAATGGAATTAATCCATAATTATATATAATTTGAATTATTGAAAGTTTGAAAGGGAATTAGTAGCATCTATTGTATACAATTTCTATTCCAAAAACAATAGGCTAGAAAATTTGAATAAGACTTAAATACGAAAATGTAAGGGAGAAATTCACAACACACAGATCTCGTCCTTCACTCAAATACTATATACGTAGACATACTAATTTTGCCAAGACTTTATTTTTTACAAAAATGGAAATTCCTCAAAAATTCAACGAAGCTGCAGCAGAAACAATTGAGACAAGTACTGTGGAAACTGATACGAGTATAAAAGACTGGAATTCGAAACTTCCATTACCACCCCCACCATCCTACGAATCTCATCAGTTTCAGTTTCAACCTGCCCCATTTCCATTTCTACATGGCACTGATACTGATTTTGATGACGGGACAAAGCCACCTCCTCCATATAATGTACTAGTCGAAAATCCAGCATGGGTCGTCTCAGCAGAACCAGAGCCGGGCAGAAGTGGACTGGGATCAGCAAGTCTATCAAAATTTAAAGCAACTCAGCCAAGTTCTTTGGTTCAGTTTCTGAATTCGTCTTCTCCAAGAAAAACTTCACCTCAAAAAGTAGAAAAAGCACAGAATTTAGAACAGTTGTCGATACCCGTTGTTTCGGTTTCGGTTTTGGCTCCGGCGTCGGTATCAGATTTGACTAATAAAACTGGAAAAAATTCCTGGTTCTACTGCTCCGTTTCGTTTTTTGTGCTACTGTCCACAGTCGTGGCACTCGTGATTCTGTTGAACGTTATTAAATCGATTTAAAATATCACAGATTTTAATAATTTAAAATGTACCGGTAGTCAGCTGTCAATAGTTATTTTCATTTTGATGTATTTTACTTTAATGAAGGTGCGACGTATTTCTTTTTAGTAAATGAAAGTAAGTATATATCGTCGGTTAAGAACCAAAATGACCCATATCCATTTTTAGCTAAAAACAATATCCACTATGTACAAAAAATATTGAAAAATGCAATAAAATTATTGAAAACATTTAAATAGAGCGTTTTACGCCTTTCAAAAACATGTAAATAAAAAATTTTACACTTTTTAAAAACGTAAATAGAACATTTTACACTTTTCAATAAACATGTAAATAGAACATTTTACACTTTCCAAAAACATGTAAATTAGAACATTTTACAATTTTCAAAAACATGTAAATAAAACATTTTTCACTTTGAAAAAACAGTAAATAGAACATTTTACGATTTTCCAAAAACATGTAAATAGAACATTTTACGTTTTCCAAAAACTCCTAATTAACATTTTACGCATGTTTCTCATTTTGTTTTTATGACATAGCACATTTTGACGGTAGCTTAAATTGGATATGGCTCATTTTGGTTCTTCATAGACATATGTATAATTTAGCAAGCTTTTGTTTTTATTCAATTAATTATTGATTATTTCTATCTAGTGTTTGTACATTATTATGATTAATAGTTTAATTACAACTATTTCCCCTTATATTTTTAATTATTTATGCAAGACGTGCGTACACAGGAAAATACTTAAAAAAATAGATCGTATGAATACTAAAATACTATGAGAGTGATTGCGATAAAATCCCTGTAGGTTGACGGTAATATATAAAAGGTACTGTTTTAATCCAAAATGCTCGATTAACTCGATTTTTGCGTGAGAAAGTAGTTCAAGTTTTAAACCGTCTCTCTCTTCAATTTTTACAGGTAATTAATTAATTTAGAATAAACGTCTCTATAGCGTTGGTTGGAGTTACTAGTATACTAAACGGCTATGTACATTTAAAATATACGCACAACTTAATTACTTACAGTAGTTGGTATGTTACTAATTAATTATAAACCCAAATTTTTTCGATCATTTATACTAGAAATGGCAAGGTCCGGGACCGGGACTGACCGAAAATTACCAAAATTGAACCAGGACGAAGATTGGGACCCCCCGCCGCCTTACAACTCTCTCCAGCTCCAATATCAGCATCATCCATTGTCGATTCCAACTTATTTCCCTCCGTTAGATCCCGTCTCTTTGGTCGCACCGCCCGCGCCCCAAGGCCAGAAACCCGCCGCTTCTTCTGGCCCTTATCCCGACCCCTCTTCCTATCCTTCGAGGCCGAGGCACAGTCAACAACATGTAAATCAAAACCGAGGGTACCCGAGACATACTACTGCGTTGTCAATGCCATTTCAAACTGTGCCTGTGAACCGAATTAAGACACAAAGCTGTTCTACAATGTGGGCTACAGCTTGTTTAATGTTCTCTATATTATTTTTTGTTGCCATATTGATTGTGTTGATGACCACTGCTTTACATAATGTGTCACTTACCTTGTGATACAAGTAAGTTGTGTAATAATGTAATAAAATTACAAAGTTAAACTTGAAAATTTCAAGCGACGGAGCAGGGCCGGATAATGCCAGGCAGCCCCCGCTGCTTGAATTTTCAAAAAACATGTAAATGGAACATTTTGCAGTCTTCAAAAATATGTAAAATTTTTTTTTTGAATTTTCAAAAACATGCAAAATAAATTGTTTTGTACATTTCAGAAACATTGAAATAAAACATATTCCACTTTTCTCAAAAGATGTAAATAGAACATTGAGCACTTTTCAGAATCAAGTGAAAAGAGCATTTTGTACTTTTCTAAAACATGTAAATATAACATTTTGCTTTACCAAAGAAACCCGTAAATAAAATTACTTGTACTATTAAAGAGGTTCCGTTTTGCCTGTGACTTAATTTTTTACTCAAAGTGAAAGTAAAAAGAGGAGGTGCAACTGTTCCCGCCAGAGAAAGGAGTGATTTTTGTGAGTCAGAGTTACTCAAAAATCAAAATTTGAGTAACGCTCTGACTCAACTATTGAGCAGCACTGCGCATGACCGTAAGTGCTTGAAGTGCTTGTCACATTCTTGCCGCCTTTTGGGAGTCACAGAGTTAAGTAAAATTGGAACGGAACCTCCACCTTTTTACTTGACTCATGAGTCAGTGATTTTGAGTAAATGAGTAAAAAAATAAGTCCGACCTCGAAAACGGAACTTCTCTATTATCAATTATCAATACAATGCTCATACTCATGTCATATATAGGCATAGTAAGACAAAACACTAGTGACCTGGCTGTTTTCGTTCACGACCGGCCTCCCGGTCGACAAAACCAAAAAATGTTGGGCTCTACCCAGGCTCACTCAATTTTCCTCTGGACTCATTTGGACTCATGCCATGAGCCCATATTGAGGGCTCATGGGTTTTTCGTTTCCGTAGTGGGGTATTGAGTCCGACTCATTCAAAAGTGACCGTCTGGCTCATTTTGGACTCAGTACTGTCTTCCAAAAAAATATCGAGTACTGCAAACTGAAAACTGCAATTGGTACTGGCACTGGCACCTGGCACTGGCACTGGCACTGGTGACGGTTACTGTACTGCTAGTAATATTTTAATTGAAGCAGTGGCTTGTGATGTGACTTTTGGTGTGTAAGCAGCGTAAGGAGTGTCAGTGTCAAGTAGCAAATGGCAAATGGTGTTGAAACTTGAGCTGATGTGAACCGTGAGACCGTGACAATTAACTATTTTAAAATAAAAATAATTGTGTTATTTTAGGTAAATTTTAACTGCTAATTAAATGTCTGATCAGTATTACATTTTTAACAATACTTTAGACAGTTCAGATATTTTTAACGTTTCTGCAATCACAGGGCTAGATTTAGATCTATCTAGCAGTTCATATATTATACCTGGCGGGATTCGGGGGTTTAACAATATTGATAATGAAGCCGAATATATTAGCAAAAAAACTGATTTTATATTTTCATCTGAAGATAATAACAGTAGAAGTATGACTACCAGAAGTACGAAAAGCAGGAGTATTGGTCTGAAATTTCATGAAAGTGCTGAAAGGAGCTCAATGTTTGGTGCTCGACGCAATTTAGTTAATAATGCAACTAACATGAGCATTATTGCCCACAACGGAAGTCAAGAATCCCTGTCGGTGTCTCTACAGGAAGCAAGCAAAATTAACGAAGTTAGTTCAGCCTTTTCTGACCCATCCACAACAACAAAAACCAGTATTTTGAAGCCTATCGAATTACGGACGTCTACTCCTACTCCTACCTTGAATAGTTTTTTGACTTCAGTATCAGTTGACAGATCTGCAACTTCAGCCACAGGTTCTGCTACCAAGTTGCAACACGAACCAAAACCAAAATTTTCAGCAAACCTAAGTATTTTGTCAACAACTAATAATAGTGCAGACGTTCAGCTCGAAATGAAACTTCCAGGCATAAATGCGGTTTCGTCAAGTACAAGTTGCGGTGCTGGTGCTAATTATTTGCAAGGTAAGTTTATAATTGTATATTAAATCATTAAACATCATTATGTGTTAAGCAAAAAAAGTAGCTACAGGCTACATGCAGCTATCCGCTATACATGCTTTGATGCTCCACAATGCAGTCTCACCTAATTACTGGTTATTGCTATTTGACATATGTATTTAGTTTTAGTTTCAGTTATGTTATTTTTAGTATAAATAATAACTGAATAATATTATAATTAAATATGTAACTTAAACAATAATGTATTTTTTTGTTTCGTTTTTATAGAATTGGGGGCTAGATTATTTACGATAGGGCAGAACAGCACAGTAAATATTTACGTGTCCAAGTGTGTTAATTGCACGGGCAAGAGTGGCTGCGGAGTACAACCTGTGCCTTTGCTTATATCTGCTTAGGAAGCTACAACACAATCAGATCAAGGACCCTCACGAATTAATATAATTGCTAACAATGCAGAAAATTGTAACCTACTTGTTGCTAACCCTCATGGTGACGGTGAAATTCAGGAGAACGAGTTATTAGAAGAATCAGAGTCAGAACCATCACCAACTTTGCCAACTTATATCAACAGCAACAACACGTCACCGACACCGACACCAATACAGTCCAATACAGTGATCTCACCGTTAATACCTTGTAATGACAATGACATAAATTCGAACTTCAACTCTTTTATTGTTCGTAGAGCACGATTTAATCCTTATTTGACCCCCAAAAAACCTGTTGTCATTGACAAAACTGAAACTCAAGATGATTCACATTCACGTTCACACACCATGGTAGTGCATTTACAAGATTCATCAACACCGACACCGACACCGACGCACATAAACTCAACAATGCCCGTTGAGTCATCCCAAGTTTTATCTTCACTGAAGCGAAGAGGTTCTGGTCGACCTAGAAAGCAAACTAAAACTAAATCTTTGAAAACGTCGAAAGTACCACAAACAGAGATCTGTGAATTTGAAAAACAGTGTTCTAGCAGAAATCTGACGGTACTTAGCAACAAATTATATTCAAAAAGAGAAAGTGGTTTAATTTCACAATCAAAATTTCTAACTATTCCAAAAAATACTAATATTATTTAAAACAACTAATTTTGCTAATTTAACAACCGTAACCTTTTTTGTAATATTTGTATCAGGTTTGCCTACTCAGCCTAATATTCCTATAAAATCACTGGAATTCAGTTGTGATTCAACACCACATCCTGCTGCTCCAACACATGATGATATTTTAGCTGATTCCGAACTGGAGTGTGACCGTGACCCTAGAGACAATGATGTTGCCGCTGTCAACGTCAACGTCAATGATGATAACGATAGTGACAATAATTTCACATCCGCTAACAATAATTCTACCGTTTTACTCATGTGCTTCAAGAGGAAGACGACGACATGAATTCTGACATTTCTGACGATGGCGATGGCTTAGATAGCTACACTAGTGTAAACACCACGCACACTAAGACTAAGACTGGCTTGCACAGCCACAATAATTCCAGGGACAGTTATAATTATGATTTAGATTTAAGTTTTGGGTCTGATTTAGACTTAGACTCAGATGACTTAGAGTCATACCAGTCCTACCAGAGAGCTGAAACTGAAAGTAATGAGAGGTTAAAACGAAGACGGGCACAGGGAGGCTTGAAAAAGCATTTGTCACAGAAAAAATTAATTCTGGACTGATTTAGTACTGTATATAGTTATAAATGTATCTGCACTACTTGTAAATATTTTCGAGTTATGTATTTTGTGTAATATATTTTATACTATAAATATTTATATTTACAATTAATAAATTTATCTGCACTACTTGTAAATATTTTCGAGTTATGTATTTTGTGTAATATATTTTATACTATAATTATTTATATTTACAAATAATAAATGTATCTGCACTACTTGTAAATATTTTCGAGTTATGTATTTTGTGTAATATATTTTATAATATAATTATTTATATTTACATTTTACAATTAATTGTATTTCATTAAAAGTCAAGATTTTACTTGTTTGCTTGACATTTTATTACATTTAAATGTTTTTTGTTATTCATATTATCTAATATAATTTAATTAATTGTACTAAATAAAAAAATAAAATAAATCAAAATGTTCAATTTGTAATTTATCATTCAGTTTTGGTGTTGATTCCGTTCACACAATGGAATATTAATACTATTTTATTTTATTATACATTTTTTATAGGTAGGTAGTAGTAGGTACAAATTACTTTTAGTATCTGAGGGGTCGGCTCATTTCTGAGGGAAAGAGGTGGAAATTTTTCGTCGGACTCACTGTGAGGCCCATGGGCTCCTTATGGACTTAAAAAACGAACGAACTCGAACGGCACTTTTTTCATCGGGCTCACTCAAGGCTCAAAATTTTTAGTTTTTTTTAAAATAAGTGACTACCGTTCACAATTATTTTCACAAGCAAAAGTGACCGACTGTCTTACTATGTATATAGGTAGTACCAGTACCCTTTTGCCCCTTCCCTTTCCCTTTCCTCATTTAATGAACATCTTGCAAAAGTACACGCCCTGGCGGAGCAAAAGTGAAACAAGCAATGAAAAATCATACGTATTCTTAAATGGCTTTATTTCCAATATGAGGTTTATAGGCGCAAATTAAAGATAAATGCACAATTACCACTTTAGGATAATTAAATTGGCAGTGCCATGCCTGTGGTACCCGTAAAATTGATTCTCAGGTCGACGTATGTATTTCAATGAAAACCCCGTACGGCTTGTAGATAAATGGTGCGGGATTTTAATTGAAATACATACGTCGACCTGAGAATCAATTTTACGGGTACCACAGGCATGGCACTGCCAATTTAATTATCCTAAAGTGTTAATTGTGCATTTATCTTTAATTTGCGCCTATAAACCTCATATTGGAAATAAAGCCATTTAAGAATACGTATGATTTTTCATTGCCTGTTTCACTTTTGCTCCGCCAGGGCTTGTACTTTTGCAAGATGTTCATACCTTGTATAATTATTCCTTTCTCAGACTTCATCACTTATCTATACGCGCGAAGTATTTAAAAAGTTTTAAAGTTTGAACTATGTGACAATGTGCAAATGTAATAAAGGAAGTCAGTATTAAGGTAGGTAATAACATAACCATAACCGTAGGAAGAATAATTACTATTCCCAAAGATTCCGAATTCAAAGGACTGGCTAGATTTCTGGATTATTATTATTACAACTTATAGGTACCTCCATACTAAAATTGTGCACTGCATATAATTATTACTTAACCTCACTAGTCAGTACATACTTTTATATAACAATATATCCTAATATGTTGTAAGGACGGTCCGGGACAATGCATGTCACATGTCATTTGTCATATGTGTCATATTTGCATTGATATTGTATGTACCTAGGTAGATTGTACCTAACTTAATTAAATTCGTATTGTGTTAAGATACGGAAGAGACATCGGGTCAAGTAAGTAAGTTTTAGCTGTTAGTAATAATTACCTATGCACTTTTTATTTTAATTATGGCTTTATCCAAACAATGAAGCCCAAAATTAACGAGTTATTATTTAGTCGGGTGCTTGTAGTCAGTTGTCAATCTGTAGGTCAGAACTCTGAATACTTCGTATTACAAAATATCATGGCACATACAACATATGGGATCTTCAAAATGTATTGAAATGAATATCCAAAATATGTACATGAATTAAATAAGTGGTTCATCATTATCATTGACCAACTTCAAACTTCAAATTCTTCCTATTTTTAGTTTAACCTTTGGGAACCGGTGACCGGCAACCGGAAATTTTTTTAGTTAGGTACATTACATTCTATAAATAATCCTACGAACTTCATTACTACATCCTGGGAACTTCATAAATGATATGTCAACAAATTTCAGTTTCTCGGATCTTGCTCTGTAAGTTGATCCAGCGACATACTAACATCCTACATCCTAGAGCGTTGCGACATACTTCGCTAATTAAGATATTTTTAACCCTTATTTTTCATAGATACCAAGACGGTAGCTCAGCAAGGAACATGGAAATCAATACGAAGTCGAAGGCGACATTACCCCCATTAGTGCCACCGTTATTAAATGAGCTATCTCTAGATTTTCCTGCTGGAAATACGGTGGTCGTCACTACTCGTGGAATTGGAACCTTTAGAGGACAAGTATTTCAGAATCCATCGACCACGGGAATCGCGAATAGCATCACTTTAATCAGAGTTATTGACGAAGAAACTGGGAATGAAGGCCCTGGTCATATTACGCTGTATCAAAGTGACATAATATCTGGTATTTAAAGCATCATTACAAAATCCAACGATGTATTTAGCGTATTTTATGTTTTGTTATTGACCAAGTCAAAGGCGTGTACTGCGGCATTACTAAATGAACCTGAATTTGCTGAAATTTATTGATGTAGGTACTTTTAAAACAAGCATGGCTTATTTACTCATCAAACATTAACCTCGCAATTTAGATTCGTATGTAAATGTTGTAGTAACCATGCATCGTCTTGATTTCAGTTAATTGGGTTTAGTAAGTATTTGGTGTATTTTTCTCACTTTTTTTATTAATTAAAGCGTATCTTTGTAAATAATAATAATATTATTCTTCTCTTCTTTAACAGTCAGTGTAATTGAAGCTCCAACGAAAATAATAGAGCCATGCGAAACTGTAATGGACACTTGTGTGATTACAAGTACAGAGCAGCTTAGAAATTTGGTAAATTTATAGTGTTATTTATTATTTTATGGCTTATTTATGTCCAATTGCAAAATATTAAATTCTCGCTGTGAAGAACTTATCCCATATTATTAATTACTTAACATTGAACTATTATTCTACAGCTAGATATCTTGAAAAAGGAAGTGGAAATAGGTTGTTACATCCCTGGAACATTATCCGACGCACCTTCGTACGTGTTCTTCAACGTTAAAGATACCTTTATTGTGATACATGCAAGTAGCTTTGTTGGAGAAGATCAAAAACTATTGTGGGAATGTATTGGACAAGATATATTTGCAAATGCAAAACTCACAAAGGTATTTTGGGACTGTCGTGCCATCCGTAGCTATTTGTACCATCATCACAATTTACCTTTAACAAATGCTTTTGATTTACGGGTAAGTATTTTCTGTATTTTAGTTAATTATCTAAATTTGGAATTTTTTTCGTCATGATATGCTGAAGTACTTACATATAGTCGGTATCTACATGGTTTGAATAATTTTTGTATCTTTCTAATCAGATTATGGAGTCATGCGTGGCCAACAAAACACCACCTTGTCCATGTCCCGGTGTTCTAACAGAAAATAAGCTAAATATTCAGCTGGCTGACTTACTGAAGAAGTATTTATCTTCCCGGGTGCCAATTTGTGATTTGAAAGTGTTATCAAAACCTCATACAACGTTTTGCAACAATCATGTATCACTGATGCATCAATCGTCAAAAAAATATTGTGTTCTGAAAGTCAAGTATCTTCTGCTACTTAAAGCTGCATTACTAATGGAATTTTTTGAGCCCTGGAAAGCAGTAACGGAAAACGAGGGCAGAATAGTGATGACCCATTAAACGTTGTCACTGCCTACAACTACGGTGTTTTAATAATGCAAGTTATTCTATGATTGAGTTTGAGTTTAGCTTTATTAAGGAGTCAAGTACTTCAACATCCAGCTGTTTTTCAAGAACGGACTAACAAATATAAAAACTCTACTTACCTAATTAAGATTAAAAAATGTAATAACTATACAAAGAAAAACAATCACAATTCAATCCCATTAAAAACCATAGAAATCCGGAATCTAAAACTAGATACATACAAAATTGTTATGTGGGTTGGAACATAAAATACATGTGTTGTTTCCTTATTGTTAAATAATGTTTAAACAAATTAAGTTTAAAAATACCTAACCTCATTCTCTTCATCACATTTAACATCATGAGGAAAATTATTCAGAAAACAGATGTGAAATTTTTCAAGCTTGTGTTACTTGTTAAGCTGAAATATGTATCTGACTTACGGCAAGGTTAGAATACTTTTTTTCTAAAGTTCCTATATAACACCATTTATCGAATTTATCCTTCATCAAAAATATATACTTAATTGTGTGGTGGTATCCCCTGAAATTAATTATAAATATAAATAATAACAATAACAAATAAATATTCATTTAGTCGATGTAACCGAAGTTCTTAACCAGACTCAACCAGTCACTGTGGGTGAGGAAATAGGATGCTAACGCGTTATATCGTCTCGGTCTTTGTGTCCTTTCACCTATCCCCGTCCCCTCCTCCACAGTAAAGGAGTCTCATTCCCTAGGCCCCTACAGTAAGTAGTGGTCACTAAGGAGCACCGAAGGAGATTGGGTTTCAGTCAACAATCCAGTTGAGTTTACCGTACAACACCGAGCCATAAACGATTAGCAGTGGCCGAGGATCGAAGCCAGGTCTGAGACTGTAAATTTCGTTACAGTCTGCAGTCCTAACCGCTCACCCAAGCACGCCTGCTACGAATATAAAAATCGCGAAACGTACGTAGTCGTGTAGTAAGTACGTAGTGTCTACTTATCATAACTATTGACTAATGTGCCCATTGTATATTTTCAAAAACGAAGTGATGAACAGCACGCACGGCGGCAAGTGAATCAAGAATCAACTGAAAACAGTGTTTTTACCAAATAAGTTGTAAGTCAGTTGATTTCCATCGTTACCTAGCAAGTGTTAAGCTCTTGGTCTCATGTATCTCCTGGAACCTGGGTATATTAATATTATAACATTCGTATTATTATTATTGTAACTAGAAATTACAATTAGAATTAGTTCAGCTATTGGTATGAGTAGTAACTTAAAACGTGTGTTGAATTTTACTATTTTTGTAATTAAGCTAAATGCCTATGTTTTATCAATGGTCGACTCCTGTACCATTGTCTATGCTGTTCAAGGTAAAGGTGAGTTACAATTACTTCAAAATAGGATTAATAGTCTTATTGGTCAACTCACGGATAAAAGCGTATTCAAGGAGCTACAGAGAAAAGCGAATAGAGTATTAATTTTGGAAAAGTGTATATATATTACTTGAAAAAACTAATACTCTGTGTCAAAGAAGGTAAGCTTGTATTGTATGCCGTTTGTTAATAGCATTTTAAGATATGGGTCGGATATTGCTAATTTTAGCTCTCGGGCTATTGAAACACCCGGAGCGTATAACAAGATCAAGTAATTCATGCCTGTTAGAGTACCCTGTGAATTATAGTAGTGAGGCCTATAGGCATTCGTTTCTGTTTAGAAGCATTACTGATAGTGAGTGGAATGCTTTACTTGATAATCTTAAATGTTAAGATGAAAAATGTAATTTCCGATCTAGCTCAACATTTAATTAAATCATGATTTTTATAACTTTTATTATTTGGGTATAGATGAATTGCGGAAGTCTTTAGCTTGTATTAGTTATAATGTTAATTTAATGTAGTATTTACATTATTTATAATAGTGTCCTTCACTGTAAAGCAGTACATTTTTGTATTGAATGAATTGACACTTGAATAAAGTTTACCCAAACTCAATAACAATATATGCCTGTTGATGGGTTTTCATTATGCATTCGATTTCGACTTCTTTCATTACGGATATTCTTATCTTTTTTGTAGATATGTATGGGTTATATAAGCCGACGTCTAACGTAACGAAATAAGTTTGTATTATTGGCAGAGATAATAAAACTTTTCCAGAGAGAAGTTAGAGTTATAGATACCGATAATGATAACAATAAATTATAATTATTATATTTGAAATATATTGAACAACGTTTATCTGCCTTTGAATCCAAAATTATGTAGGTATCTTCATTGACTGATGTGCTTGAGCATTATCTTTATTTTAAAATTCATAGATATTCGTGATATGTAATTCGTGATAATTGCAGTATTTGGGTTTTTTGCTTAGGGTTAGGTAGTTATCAAATTATAATGCGGACTGTCTGGTTGATCTTTGAACACGGGACAATGGACTTTTGTTTTATGATTAAATTAATTTACAATTTTTTTCATCCATACCTCCATTAAAACGCAAGCTTACAGCTACTGCTCTCGCAATTGATATTTATTTTTATTTATTCTGCAACTAAACGATAATGGAGCGAAATATTGCACATTTTATACAGATTTTATTTTCAATCACGTTTTTAATATTAATGGTTGCTTAATTACTTAGTTTAGTTCAACAATAATAGAATACGCAAATGCAATTTTATTTGTTAACCCTTTCTTAGCAGCATTTATTTACTGTTAGCAAACTCATAATTAAATATTATTATAACATGACTGAAACAACTTCGGAAAAACGAACAGAGCGATATCGAGAAATCATAGAAAAACTTCAAAGTCGTATTCTAAATTCTTTAGAAAATGTGGCTGAAGTAATGCGACAATTGAGTGAGCGGGATGTCATCAAAATTAGTCAAGATGAATTGGACCAATTTGTAAGAGCCAAATTAATATTATTTATATAAATCACATTGAATTATTCTGATGTACCTACACTAAATTTTTACCGTCTTTTACTCTCTTTACTCACAGAAATACGTACCAAGTCTTCGGGTTCAGAAAGAAAAGCTGATAAGTCTGCTCCTTGGAATGGACTTCAAGGCCATGAAGAAAATCATTAACGTTTTAGGCGAGACACATAATGCAAGTTTGAAAACTTTGCTGCAGTTTTACAGACATGAAAGTAAGTGCTTCGGCTCGTCTCACTACGGTGCTCGTTTACACTTTACACTGCGTAAAAATGAAAGTTTCAGTCGGCAATATGTGCTTCAATATCAGTATTGCATTTCTTCAGTTAATTTAAATTCTAGTGGTCTGAGACTTAATTTTTCCTACTTAATATTTTAGTCCTCAAAGAATTTCCGAGAGCAGTAAAAAATAATCAAGTCGACGCTGGAAACAAAAGTAGCTTGGACAGTCCCCACCAAACTCTACTAAACAGCTCAAACAATTTCGGATATGTCTCTAACGGATACGATTCAGATACAGAAACTGACCCAGATACTGAAGTCATAGAAACAGACTCCAGAAAACCGAGAAGACATAGCACAATTCCCATTGAAAAGAAAGCCACAAATTGTTCAAAATGTTATTTTTTGACGTTGTTCCAAGCAGCCTCGGGTGGGGATGTTCATTTCCTGACAAAAACTCTTGATTCAGAACTGCACGTGGATAAATTGGGCTTCCGTCCTTGCCAGAGCTGTCTCAAGAAAACGCGGGGACGAACTCTTTTGCACGCTGCTGTTTTAGCAAGTTAGTTCATAATTTATAGTGCAAATATTATCATATGTTAATTGTAATCCAATCCTACTTAATAAGAAACCTTTGAAATTCAAAACGTGAGAATTTGTAATTTTGCAAAAATTTTTGTGCAGACAATTACTTAGACAATTCTACGGATGTTGTTGAATGCATTGAAGTTCTTCTGAGCAAATTAAAATTACATAGTGACTTGACTGATGCTCGAATATCTGGAGGGGGCTCCAATTTATCTAGTGTTAATAATTTACTGAATGAAAAAGACGAGCTGGGGCAGACAGCAATCCATTTAGCTGCAGAAAATAAACGGGAAAAAGTTGTGGAGAAACTTTACTATGACTATAATTGTGATATCCTGATCAAGTAAGTACGGATAATTACATACATGTAAAGCTTAGCACAACCGCAAATTGTAAGAACAAAACTCATAAGAACTTTATTAAATTAACTAATTAATTGGTTTTGTTGTCTTCAACTTTTGACCGCTAGAAACAAATTTGGACAGACGGCCCTTGATCTCATTTACAAAAATACACCCAAAGTAATGTTAGGTATTTTAAATAAGGAAAAACCTTTGATTCTCAAATCTAACGAATCTTTTACCGAAGAAATTAAGCTAACTATTGACTTTGGGTAAATTTCCTGTACTCGTTTTTTTGTCTCACATAAAAGAAATTAAAGGATTTATAATGGCCAAAATTCAACACATTAAAAAATTAAAGCCTTTATTATTCAATTTTTACAAATTGCAGACCTGTAATAGGCTATCGCCTTGGGGACCCAAATAAAAACAATACCCAAAACGGCCAAAACAATAAAAGTCTTGATGCGGCAGACAATTACTCAGAAATGTTGACACTTATGAAATGTGTAATACAAGGGAAAAGAAAAGCATCGGACCATTTACTAACTCATGTGATGGTAGAAACATTTGTGAGTTTGAAATGGAAGCGTCTTTCTCCATACATATACTCGTACATGATCCTTAAGGCGAGATTTAAGTCTTTTAAATTTTAAATTTTAAACTTCTTATTCTAACGTGAAGGGCGGTTGATATGTACAATTAAGATGTATCAGTTGTGTTGATTATATAGGTATTAATTTATTTATGGTACACGCTGTTCGTCCTTCACGTATTTCTTGCCAGCTGCCCAACCTCAGAGGAAGTCCAGCCGACGCCGACAGAAGTCAACAGTTTTCCTGCTGAAATGTTTATGCACAGTAAAAGTATTTGGGATTACTTGTTCCGAGGATGGAAATCTGTTCTTCGAGCTTTTACTGATTTGTACGCTGTACCACAATCACGTAATAGTTTATTTACTTTTTCTTATAAATTCTTAATAAAAACTTTGGAGCAATTTTGGGGGGGAACTGAGAACTGAAGAAAAGGGGGTCATCATTTCGTATTGAATTTTGTATAATTTTTTTTTAAATAGCGGCTGACGACGAGTCTGATTCTAGAAACTGCAACTTTCAAAATGACTGGCAACCTCTTTTATTTTTTGTACTTGGATTTGTACTTCTCTTCCACGAGATTTGGGAAGCCATCATTTTAAATCGTGTTCAAAATCGGAAGCAAAAGTTTTTTACTGCATATTGGGGAAGCTTGGAAAACTGGATTCAAATTTTGTTTAATGTACTCATGATCATTATTGGGTCCATTGCATTTAAAACAAGCATTCCAAATTATTACTATACGTATGCTGCGGTAAGCATTCCAAGATACGCATAAAATGGCAAATATATCGTCTGTGAAGAACCAAAATGACCCATATCCATTTTTAGCTAAAAACAATATCTACTTTCTACAAAAATGTTGTCAAATATGTCTTGAAAGCATTTAAATAGAGCATTTTTCACTTTTCTAAAATATCTAAATAGAACATTTTGAACTGTTCAAAAACATGCAAATAGGGCATTTTCAACTGTTCAAAAAAATGCAAATAGGACATTTTGCCCCTTTTCAAGAACATGTAAATAGGACATTTTGCACTTTTCAAAAACTCCTAATTAACATTTTACGCATGTTTCTCATTTTATTTTTATAACATAGCTCATTTTGATTCCAGCTTAAATTGAAAATGGGTCATTTTGGTTCTTCACAGACGATATGTTAATTAGGAGCGCTGGTTTGTACCTTGAAACGATAAATAATACAACTAGTGGACTGTATTTTAACTGCAGTAATATTATTTTACTGCTTTTTTTTAGCTTAGTGTTGTGGTGACTTGGGCGTTGATATTCACGCAAGTGGGTTATTTAGCAGGACATGGGATCTACGTCCTCATCATAGGAAAGGTAATTGGCAGTTTTTTGTTAACTCATATCATTCTAATCATTCCTAATAAATGTTCCTTTGTTTGTTTAAAGTAGAACTCCCACGTTAAATTAAATGTTTTTTATAGATAACTAAGCGATTTCTTGTCCTCATGATAAATTACTCCTGTTGGATCATCGCATTTTCAATGGCCTTAAGTATTTTATTTCCTCAAGAAAGCGCCTTCGAAACACTTCCAAAATCCTTCCTTAGAGTAATAATGATGATGACCGGTGAGATAAATTACGAAGATACATTCTATGGACAAACCAGTGGCAATGGAACAATGACCAAAGATGAGGCTCCGGTGTCCTCAATTTTATTCAGCGCTCACATAGTCTACGTTAGTTTAGCATTGCTCCTCACCATCGTTTTGACCAACACACTTATTGGTTTGGCCGTCAGCGACGTTAATGTGAGTGCCCACTTTTAATGTCTATTTAATGTCGAAATGTAAAAAATTAATTTATGAATGAATTCTAGATTTAGGGCAAATTACAAAGGTACACAAGCATTTAAAAAGTTATTTTTGAATTTTATGTATGCGTTTTATTTTAGGAACTGCAAGATAAATCTGAAGTTTTACTTCGATCCATCAAAGTCGGTAATATGTACACTATGGAAGCAGCCCTTATAAAAATACGTCTTGGTATGAAACGCCTGGATAGAAAATTGAACTTCAAGCTTCGTAAAAAACGACTAATGGGGTTTAGTGGTTTAGCGGATATTTTTAATATTTTTGTAATTCATCCCAGCTCAATTTGGAACGAAGATGGGGATGGGAAGCCTACTGGAAATGGGTAATTTAAATTTATGCAAAAATGAACAATGACAAAAATATACCTATTATTTTGGAGTAGACCATTTCGTGCTTTGTATTTATACACCGTAATAATTTTAATTACCCTGTTATTCATTAATTCTTTACAGAATGGTACTAGTAACAACGCTAAAGGAGTTGAACGTTTCCAAGAAACTTAAAGAGAAGCTCTTGGAATTTGCTATGAAATAAAATTATAAATAAATATTATTACAATTATGCTATTATAATAACAAGAGCTGAAATGAATGAATGATATGCTTATGAACAAACTGATTCTTGAACAAAAACTCATTATGTGATAACACATGACTTTGATTTGATTGCTAGTTTACTATCCGTATTCATAGTTTATTTTTAATTATGAATAAACATTACAATTTCTTGTATTGTCTGACTTCCTTTTGAAATTTTTTTATAAATCAACACGTTCATAATGTGGTGTAGCCGTTTTAAGCACATTAAACTATTTTAATAAAACGCCATACCAAATAAAGTCATTCCAAAAATGTAAAACTACTACAATAATTTAGAATTTAACCTTTTGAACTTAAAGTATTGGCACCATAAGTATAAGTACTTAGTTAACTTTCAAAATATAATTCAAGCAACCACGTAAAATACTGTTAAAAAAACACACGAATTTAATGGCGCAAGTTACAGCTTCAGCGTGGTTCCAAATCGGCCTTAGTATTCTTATTCACGTAAATAACAATAATATTCTTTTTACTTTTAATACAAATTGCAATCAAATAATATATAACATGCTCAAAATTTAAACTTTATTACAACCCAGGATTGATTGATTGAAGATGAATAAGGTTGAAACTGTGTAATTATGTAGGTACTTTCTTTATTCCTGTGTTAGTGTCTAAACATGCAAGTGCTGTTAGTACATGGCGCATCTAAAAAATCTCCGGCTCCATTGCCTAAATGTGAAAAAACCGGAGATTTTGGAAGTGTTTTAAAAGTTGCATCGGGGGCATGCGAGAGAATTAACGAGCCTAACTTTAGTTAGCCACGGTCAGATTTTATTAATCAATTCAATATTTACAATTAGTACTTTCTGAAACTTATGAGTTATAACTTTGTTACATTTTACGGCTTACAAAAAGAAATCTTTGCTTACAACATTTTAGTGCGCTCGCCTCTGTGAATATGAATATCTGGACGTTATTGTAAGAAAATATTGTTTTTTTTTAATTTTTTAAAATTATAACTAATTGTTACATAATGTACGGGAGACTAAAGATATAGTTAATAATGTGTAGTGCACAATTATCCATGTATATACATAACAACAGGTGGATGGGCGGGTAAATGACGATTACTGGAGAGAACATTTAGAAAAAATATTTAAACCCACGACTGCGTCAAGTCTCGTAGAAAAATTGGATGGCTGTTCTCCAAGTAAGAAATAGAAAATAAAACTAGAAAAAGTGCGCGCACATGCTAAATTACTTACATAAGATAATAACTAATTGTAAGTATCATGTTAGAAAGGAATACATTATCTATATAATTAGACATCGAGTAATTTTTAAAACTGCACAACATTAACATAGCAATAGTCATTACATTAAGTGTAACTAACTGCTAACCTGAGCTATCGCAAAACATTAAAGTTAAAATTTAGCAAATGTTCCCTCTTTTTAAATTAAAAATCATCAATTTAATAGAGTTTAAGTCTGGAAAAAAAACCAAACATTGTGCTGAAAATAAAAATTGGATTGATTGTATTGACAAGGGGATGGCATCGGTAAGTTCTAATTGATTAACAATTTTATTAGAATGTAATATATCTACATCTAACAAAGTAAATGTGTAATTAAGTATTTAAGTAAATTTGTAATTGCACACTAGCATAAACACGTAATTAACTTTATGCAATTACCTAGCTATGTATTAACTATAAATATATTGTACGTAACAGTCTTCATAAGAATTTTCTTTTAAATTTTGAACAGACATGTTCCATGGCTTAAGGCGCACAAAATCAGCGTGCTGTCTAAGACCACTGGGAAACAGTGGCTGTCAAGGGTCGCCTAATAATTTGCATCGTATTAAGTAAATACTATTTTAAAAGCATGTTTTATCTTAAACCGAAAGTTTGAGTGCCAATAAAAACACTATATGACTACGTAATATTACATGATTGTTTTTTCTGGAAGCAAAATTAAATCCAATACAACTTGCTAGCGTTGCTGATTGCATTTTCAAATAAGTAGTCAAAGGTACTTACGTGCTTATTATTAATAAACTACACTAAGATAATGCACTAGATTGGGATGTTGCAGAATTAGTAGCACTAAATCCTTTCTTGTCACGAGTCCTTGCAGCTCCACCATAAGCACCTGCTCCTGACATATCTGAACTATTTCCTAATGGTCTTCCCATGTCTTGTTTGACCCCGAAGAATTCGAACAAGTCTGAAAATAATTCATAAAAAAAATCAAATTTAAATCAGCTGCTGCCACTTTTTCTGACAAATTTTTGATAACACTACGAAGCAATGCATACGTAATGTTGAATATAGAGATATTTTAAGAACGAAACTTACTTTGAAAGCATTCGTAATTTTTGATGAGAATATCCTTCATTTCCTGTTTGCAAACAAAAACCCAGAAGAGAAACAAAGACTGGAGAAGGTAGATTGCATCCTGCACATTTCGGTACCAAGTGAGCGTATTAGACTCACCAAAGTTGACTCCCCAAATAATTTCAAAGACCCACGTGAAGTCCATGAGGACGAATAATTTACCGTAGAGGACGGCTCTGTCATATAAGCAAGTGTAAATCAAGATATCGCCTGAGAAAAACCAAAATGACCCATATCCATTTGTAGCTAAACCAATATCCACTGTCTACAAAAATATTGAAACACGTCTTGAAAGCATTTAAATAGAACATTTTGCACTTTTCAAATACATGTAAATAAAACATTTTACACTTTGAAAAAACATGTAAATAGAACATTTTATACTTTTCAAAAGCATGTAACTAGAACATTTTAAACTTTTCAAAAACATGTAAATTGAACATGTTACACTTTTCAAAAACATGTAAATTGAACATGTTACACTTTTCAAAAAAACTCTTAATTAACATTTTACGCATGTTTCGCATTTTGCTTTTATGACATGGCTCATTTTGATTCTAGCTTAAGTTGTATATGGGTCATTTTGGTCCTTCGCAGACGAGATTATGCTTATAGCTGTATGTAGTTGCTTGTTTAATACTTTGGCCACCATAATTCAGTTATGTACTTTTAATGTAATTTAATGAACTTACTGTCTCCGAAGTTTCTGCTGTCGTTCATTCTGAAGCTTAATAGCTCCTCGATGGTAATCAATCAGCGTTTTAACGAGGAGAAATATGAATATTCCCTTGAGAATTACAGCAATTCCATATAAACTCCAAACTTGTGATGTTGCGTAGTATTTGTCGAGTCCACATGGATCGTAGCCATACTGTTTTCGAAATTCCCGACCTTTGAAATGCCTATATGAAAAAAATCAGTAAGTCAATAAAATACGTATTGTACATGGTACGTATGTAGGTAACCTAGGTGGTTTTCGTGGTTAATTTAGGTCATCTATAATTAGGTATGTATATGTGCATTACCCGAATTCATACTCCCGAACCAATGAAACTATAAGTATTATCACAGGAGTTCCAAATCCAAAGCAGGAATAAATAAGAAACCGCAGTTTCCCTTCAGAGCGATTCCATCGTAATGTCATTGACCTTTGATATTATTGCGCAGTAAAAAATATTTTGCATTACACATTTTTGGATCTATAAAGAATTTTAAAGTTTTTCTAAACATCTTTTTAGTAACAAATCAACTTTTCATGTTTTTTTGCCTCACCTAATGGTGTAGCAAATATCAAAATTAAGAATAGTCATCCAAGTGAATGCAGCAATATCAGAAAAGTGTACGAGGGCAACTGCAAAATTGAAAAATAAAGATCTTTAAGCATAATTAATGCAAATATCATTTATCTAAATTAATTAATGAAATTAGTAGGACTGTTTCATTATAGTTTCTTGAAATGCTTGTTGACTTTTATACTTGTTAGAGCAATGAAATAGTATAAATTAAATGTATTTATATATGTTAGTTAATGTATTTGAACTGCTGGTCCACTCACTGTTAGTAACACAAAACGGAGTTCCAATAATAACTTTCCGAAGACCATTCAGTCCAACAGGCTCAAATTGCCACACGCCCAGACTAACAGTCCAGAAGAAATAACTGAAAAAATTAGAGGTTGAGAATGCAAGAATGGCCCATCCATGTGTCTGCTGTTTCCTCCAAGTTAGCCCATAAAAGAAGACGATCAAGAAAAGGAAAAAGCAGACGAAACAGTAGAGTGCAAACAGTACTAAGTTGTACAACTCATTTTCTTCTTCCTGTATAAATGTATAACGTTAGCGCAGGGTTTGTCGACCATTTAAACCACTGGTTTAAACCAGTGGCTTTAATTGGTTTAAACCGGCCAAGAAAAAGTAAAAATATTGGCTTAAATGGCCTAAATTGGTTTTAATTGGTTTAATTGGCTTTAATTATTTAAAATAGAACATTCTTGGTATTTTCCGCCAAATTCCAAACAAAAAACGTTACTGTAAATGCAAAGTGGCCGTTTTCCACCTTTTATTAAAAGCATAATCAATTTTTTCAAGTGCACTGAAACGTGATGAACGGTCACTTATTTACTTTTTAGCAGGTTTTGGAGAACGGCCACTTTGCATTTACAGTAACGCTAAACGATAAATACAATGAATGCGATAAATTATAAAATATTGTGAAAGTCATAGTGAATATACTGCGCGGGCATTTAACTATAAAAACAATGAACCCGAATTTTGCTGTTCATCGTTGTTCAGCACAACAAATGGAATGGTAGGGTAAAGTCTTCTAATTGTGATCGGTACGGTAATTGTGATTGCTCAGTTTTTAACAAGAAAACGTTAGCGACTATTTTAAAAGCATTTACAGCACGGAAGAACTAGCGCTATTCTTCGATATAAGAAAGTCATATACTGTCTGTGTTGATGTTTTCCTGCTAAAAACTGAGCGATCACAATTACCCGACCGATCACAACTACCCGACTCTATCCTACTTTACTTGGTATTAAACTCATTTAATACCTTCTTCACATTCCATATAAGTCGCTCGTTTTTGTCTTATTAGCTGGAAGTAACTAGTGAACAGTTCAGTGGTAGTAATTTGTGTAGCTCTAAACCGAAATGGCTACATAATTATGCATCCACTTCGAAATCTAAAGTCTGGAGAAAACCAAATATTTCTGCATTTAGGGTATTTATTGAAGTCCAGGATGGGAAGATCCAGTTATAAGCAAAGATAGTTCGGATTACCCTGCACTGAGGGGTTAAAGACGAATTTATGTCAACTATTAAACCTTTTGCCGTGGACTTATCAATCCCAATAATATATTTGCGAATTAAACAATTATTATTTAAAAAATAAATTCTACAGTGTTCAAATTAAGTTGAATTCTGCTTGATATTGCTATACGCTACATATTTTCTTATTTACTCATTTATTTTAATCAGTTTACGAGTCGTGGAAAATTAAAACCAATTAAGACCCATTAAAGCCAAAAAAACCATTTAAAACCATTTAAAACCAATTAAAGCCATTGGCTGGTTTTTTGCAAAAAAGCAAGGCTTTAATAAACCCCTGCGTTAGCGTATGCTATATGAGTACTATCCTCTGTGAAGAAACAAAATGACACATCTCCGTTTTTAGCTAAACATAAAATCCACTATCTACAAAATAAAAAAAAGAATATCGTCCTCCTGAAAGAGTGTATAAATATACAACATTTTGCACAACAAAAACGTGTAGATAGAATATTGTGCACGTTTAAAATACATGTAAATAAAAACATCGTTTGCCATTTTTAAAAACACTCAATAAGAAAATTTTGCACTTTTAAAAAATACACAAAAAACATTTTACTCATCTTTCACATTCGGAGTTTTTTTTTGACGTAGCTCAGTCTGATTCTAGCTTAAATTGGAGATGGGTCGTTTTGATTCTTAACTTACGAAATTCTTTTCATCTAAATACAAAATAGTGACAATTACATACGCATATTATGTATATGTAATTAAATCTATATAATCATCGCTCATTAGGTTAGTAACTTTTAATCTAACAATAACGATATGATTAACATAATGATACTTGGATGTGAATCAGAAACTGGTACATAATCAGGTACCTGTATGTTTGTTGACGCGGGCACACGACCACGACAGACTACAACCGTCAACACTTGATCCGTATAGCTGTAAAACAAATGAAATAATTATCAATTTTTAAAATTAGGTAAATCAACTTGGATATATTTTTAATCCTAACGAAGAATCAGTACAAGACATTACATTATATTCGAAATTATTCGCATGTTTATCTGCTGATAATAAATAAATATCTCAATCTTAAATGTACTTACTCAGAAACACAATAATCGTCACTGCTGATAACAATAACATGTTTGGTAAGGTTTGGATTTGGAATCACGACGGAACCATTTACGTTCAAATGCACTCGCAGATTTTCTTCACGGCTGCTGCCCCTCTTGATTTCGTACTGAACACGATCATCATCGTTTTTACAGTCGAGCTCAAAGAACGTAGTGTTGAAGGTACTGTCTGATTGACCAAAGCCGCCAGCATTTGGCCTTTCGTAAAAATTTAGTAGAGGAAAAATATAATTTGGATGAGTTGAGTCGAAGCTTTTGTCACTTGAATTTGAGAAGCATAATTTCACGAGTAAATTCTCAGTCGTCCCACTGTCACTGTTACTGTTTGACGAAGGCTCATTGTTGCTGACACCAAGTTGGAAGTCGTCGTCCACTGGTTGCGAAGGCTCTGTCGTTGATGACGAAGACGACGTCGTGGAGACAGATGTAGCAAGAAAACTCATCGGAACTAATCCTGCTGCTGTCGAAATTAAAGCAGTGAATACTATTGTTATTGAAATACAAATTGTAGCAGAAGCCAAACGCAATCGATAAAAATGGCCACGAAAACCCATTTTTATTTTGGAGTGGAACCACTGCTGGATCCAAATCGGGATTGTTTAAATGAATTATTTAACAAAATTCCATTCAAATATACAAAGCTTCAAGTAGGTTGTAAGTTTTTCACTTTTCTCTACGATACTGTCCCTTTTTTATTTGAAATGAATTAAAAATGTATATGTTATGTATGGTATTTGGGTCAATATATTTTGCTATTATTTATTTACCCCCAGTAGTAAAGTGAATGTGTATCAACTTATTATATCGATGCGGCGGTGAGAAAGGAAGTTTCAAGTTTTTACAAGGAAGTAAAATCAAACCACACTTTACCCTTTTTATGTTGAGCATTAATTATTTATTTAATTAATATAAATAGATTCTCCAGAACTAAGACTGTTGATTGTAACCCGCAGTTTAGTGTAATGTGGTGGATGTTAGTTAGAAAGATATTATATATTTATATGTCTGTATTTATCTCTTGCTTAAAAAGTGATTGTGCAGCGTTGGTGTCGACTAAATATAATAATTAAACCACACAGGGGCCATCCTTAAATTTGGTATAATTTTGTAGTGGGTATACCCTCCATTTACCGTAATGTTGAAACAAAAGTATACTCATAGGGGTGGAAAGCAGTTTTTTTAGAAAAGATTGATAAGTCATTTAAGAATGGCCCCTAATTGGAGTTCAACTCAAAATCTCACCAATACCATCACCATCATATCATGACCATACTTGTCCTTGCCGAGAAATTTCCAAGAATATCCCGCCAGACAAACGGAAGTGAGATTGTACATTGTGACTATTGTGAGGCACATTATATGCTTAAGTTACACTCATCAGTATTTAATATGTGTCACGTTAAAAGTCACTATGTGATCCCGATTAATTATCTGCTGGTCTGGAACTGTGGTGATTAATGGTTAATAACAACAACGCAATGATCGTAATTATATAAGTCAAGAAATATAAATGGTCATCTTATGATTTAATTACTTGGTGAGTAGTTCAAATAGCATAATTACATTACTCATTCAAATTGAAACCAATAAGTCATATTTTTTGTCCAAAAATAAAACATGTATACTTACAGGTCCTTATAACGTTCATCGTCATCGTAACGTCACCGTATTCGAAAAGTTATTATTATGGATATTTTACTTATTCACTTGATATAGCCATACCCGTCATATTAAAAGAGACTCATAGCTAAGTTATTAATGCTAAAATGGGAAACGGTAAAGCACATACTTCATAGTTATCGATCAACCTAAAACTTGCACATCACATGATGAATCCCATCAGTCCCATCGCAGTTTTAAAATATAAAAGATGTGTATTAATGGGCGACACAGGGCGACACTGTATGTGTGCAGACTATATAGACCCGAAAGCACAAAAATGTACTACCTACCTAATGCGTTTTCTTGTCGCGTATATTATTATTATAGTGTTATATAACAAAGTATTAGTATACAGTAAGCCACCAAATATTTAAATGTGGACGGAATATTTCCAATTCGCGAATAAATTATTCTGTTTTACCTTTAGTAATCATATGCAATATTATAACACCTAAAATCTTCTTTAAGCATTACTTATATAACTACATGTATATTGGTATTTGAATGCGCTGTAGAAATTATTAAGTATTAAATATTAAAGTAGTTGCAGTTCCATGTTCCATCAAGACAATTAGGAATCGTCCACAAATGACATAATCGAAATTTACCCATTTTAGGACACTAAATGACCCACTTGTCATCAGCTTAAGCAATGTGTAAAGGCTATCTTTAACATGGGATGTCGTCAGTATCCAAAGGGACCCATAGGCTCTACCGATGACGTTATTTGTGGACGACCATATACAAGTCTGACATTGAAGTGGGAAGAGGTTGAACTGGGAGCTCTCAAAAATAACGTTGGACGTTTTTTGGGGGGGAGGGGTCCAACCGCCCTATCCTTTACATGTGTGTACATACCAGAAAAAGTGACGTACAGGGGGGGGGGCCAAACCAGATTTTTGCATAACGTTATTTTTGAGAGCTCCCACTGACGAAACTACCTAGGTATATATATGTATTTTTTACAAGGATAATAATAGAAATAGCACATGCTAAAACTCATTGTCTATTCCGTCACTTCAACTCATGTTTTTTAATCAAATATAAGATGATGTGTGCAGTTCGACAGACTATTCTTCAAATAGTATAAAATGGAAAACTTTTAAAACGGCGAATATCACAGTATATGTATAGCTCAATATAGCTATTTTTGCGAAATAAAATGAAATGCGCAAACAAAACGCTTTTGAAATGCAAATTATATTTCTATTTTTAACTCTGTCAAGGCTAAAAATATATCTGTGGGTTAATGCTCCGCGTATTTAAGAGCTTCTGTCGGACTATGTATAGTTTATTCAGTAATCTGCACTGTGGTATATAAGTCATCATTGTTACTCAAGAGCCCGCACACTGTAATTGTAATGCTAAACTTGAGCTAGTTGACGTTGATACAGCCAACTGAATCATTATCTGACATCTCTGCTGCGACTAGATCTACTGAGAAATTATAATAAAATCTCCAGTTAAAATTATTATTTTAGCTATATAGATTTATTTACCAGTTTTAGATTTTTACGGGAAAAAAATACAGTGTATTTTTTGAACGATATTTTTTCTAACGACTACAGACACAGGCTGCTACAGGTATGCGCAACAGTTAAAACAATTTTAATTTACAAAACAGCGGTATCATTAATATTTGTAATTATTACGAAAAACTGGTAGATAGTAAATCAATTGAATTAAAAATTTTTTACATTTTACAGGTACCTATTTTGATTTTAAAAAAATTCAAATCAACTAAAATGGAGGTCTCAACTTCAACACAAAGATCACTACCGGCACCCTCACCAACGCCTGAGAGAAATAACAACAATAAGAACAACAATAAATGTGATTTGTTATTGGACCTTCCACCGTCTTACTTGGAAATATACATGCTACTGCCCCCACCATATTCGTCAGTGGAAAATACTGATAACACCGGTGTCATGGCTATTGACAACAGCGTCCCCCCAAATATCCCACAGTACCCGTCTACTTCACATAGTGATTCCACCGATGCCGTGCATCTGTCTTGTATGGTGCCAACTATTCAAGCTAGAAATCGAACACACGTTCCTGAGGAGGAACCAGTACTAGATGGCGGAGAATTATTACGAAGACTAACCGAAGAAAATCAAGTTCGTTATTATTCCAGAACTAGTGGTACGTCCAAACCCACTGTGACAAAGATAAGCATCCAAAAGTCAATGTCAGTATTAAAAGCTAGATCCAAGACCCCGATTAAGTTTACACGTATTTTGTATAGTAAATTTAGAAGTATTGTGTAGTATGTACAATCATCATAATATTATGTAATTATCTGGAATAGCATAACAACAAGTACCTACATACGTATTTAATTGAGGGCTCTGAATATTTTATGATTTATCACGTTTACAATACAACGAACCCGATCTAGAAAAAAATATCGACGAAATAACACACTACGAATGCTGCCGCAATAAAGAGTGGCGCTACCAAATATCTTTCTTACACACACTATTGCAGCAGAATTAGGCAATAAAATGCAGATCTGCAGTTTTATTTTTTACTCCATGCTGCTTAATTTACTTAACGTTTCACTGCCTATAATTTAGTTAATTTGTATTAATGCACTGGTATTTGGTATTAACTTAATAAACTACTTCAAAGATTCATTGTTATCATGGTACACTCATAAATAATTGTATTGCATTTTATTTATATACAAGTATTTATTAATTCATGCATATAATATTATAACCAATGTACCTTTTTCTTATGGGTAGCAAATGCCCTCTTAGGTTTGGTAGTGCGTAGAACCGGGTAGGAAATAACTCAATAGGAAATGCCCGTTTACCCGAAAAGTCATAAACATGGAAGTTTTTTAAAAACGTAATCGCCAATTGCATGAAATAAAAATCCAAATTACCAGATTAATTGTGTGGATACCGGTACCGGTAGCAGTTGGCCCCTCAGTTCTTGGCCCCGGAATTCTGGGCCTGAGAAATAATTGGCCCCGTCATTACTACGACGGTAGATCTACGACTAATGTGGGGCCAAGAGATGAGGGGCCAACTTATCCCGGTACCGTGGATACCTACGATGCTATTAATTGAGTAATTGAGATTTCGAGACCTATGCGAGCTAAATTAGTATAGTATTTTTGTTCAGCTAATAAAAAAGAATGTGAAGCTTCTAAACAATTGTCTGACGAAAAAATTAATTAATTACATTTAATTTCCTCTGAAAATCAAATTAAACTCCTCTGAAGAATTAATTGAATTGAATAGTTCTTTTCGACAGGCCTGCAGTAGAACTACTAGTCAGTAGAAGGTACCTACTAGTCAGTAGAGCTACGGTATCCCAGAGTTATTGTAATAATTAATGCATCCATTGGCAAAAGGATGTTTTCCGGCAATTAACATTTAAATTATGTGTCACCTTTTTTTCCCAGCGTTTTCGTGAAATATCCAGATGTAAAAGTACCTAATGTATTACTAACAATTTAATTTTAATTTGTTTAAGTATTCCCTCGGCACAAGAAAATTACAATTCCATGCACATTACAAAGTTAATATTTCTAAGCCTTGTTTGTGCTATTTGTCTTCCTTGTTGTTCTGCCATATGCGGATATATCGCAGGTAATTATTGACAGTACTTATTAGCTGTACCTCTTTTTCTAATTATTAACTAAAGAGAGCCAACTTTTGAAACTTGAACTTTTCCTCAAAAAATGTTGCTTAAAAATTATACCACCAAAAAAGTCAAATTATGAATTATAATTTCAAAAATACTTTAGTAAACACTATTTAAGAGCTACAAATTAAAATCCAGGAAGTTTCAAATGGTAACTCAGCTTTAGATTATTAGAATTTGAAACTTGGTTGTTCCAAATAAGGGGCCAGACACCAATGACGCCACTCAACTTTAGCAAGTTTTGGAACTCACCCACCCCTGCGTCACCCTAACGAGCATCGCTTAAATATTTATGTTGAACGTAGTTTTTTTGCAATGTGGCACACCTTCAACATCGATGTCATCATTTGTGTCCGGCCCCATAAGATAACAGTGATGGGAGAAAATTTAAAGTTCCCGCGAACACCTTGTCGAAATTGAAAATTCGGTTTTTAGACCGGTCACTCAACGAGTATGGGCTAAAATGATACATCATTCGAACGGCAATGATTAGCAGGATATAACTGCGCTCGATTTCAGCGAGATATTTTAACAGTTTCTGAAATTTCAACAAAAAACCAGCCTTTTTTCGAAAAATTTGAAAATTCCCTCTAAAATGTGTTGTATGGGTCAAAAGTGAAAAATGAATTCCCCCACTGTTTTAATTTTTTTAAGAGCTTTAAAATAAGCTATAATTCGTCCAAATCGGCCCAGTATTTCTAAAAGGCTCCAAATTATGTAAATAGGCAGAAATGAGATATTCGCCTACATCATATTTGCTTTAAGAGGTGGTTGCATTGGAGTCTCCATTTTTGGTTTGGTCTCCGGAATTTTATTTTCGGGGACTAATAATGCAGCTGCTGGCGGTTTTGACGCTTTTACAGCATGTGGATCAACTTTATGCTATATTACATATATTGTTTGGAAATACTTTCGAAATCACTGAAAGATTACAGAAAGTCAAGCGTGAGCTCCTGCATCGATCACAGACTCGGTTACAAACGGTTAATATGGAATCAGCGACGCAACATTGGAAACAACCAAATTGAGAGACAAAACAAAAATTTAGAAGCAGAAACCAGGCGTGCGATTCACAAGTATGGAAAATCTATCCTAAATATTGGAATCCAAGTGGGGGGGGGGGGTTTCATATGTTGGGCGTTGGAGAGAAAATCAACTTTAATTTTTTTAAACTTTGTGTTGCGAAACGCAGGGAGACTGTTAGTTACTTTCCGTACATACCATTAAGTGGCGTGAGTATATTATGTAGGTACCTGAATGCGTTTTTAGATGGATCCATATTTAATTTTTATTAAAGGTATCTAAACTAATTAAAAAATTATTATATTGTGCATTCAGGTATATTTATAAGTACATGAGCAAAGTCAAAGGAGAGATGCTTTTCACCTTTCCAGACTCGGCTCGATTAATTTCGAATCAAAGACGACGCATTGAAAAAAGCTCCGTTGAGAAACAAAATTTAAGAAGTTAAAAACAGAAACCTGGCTTGCCATTGGCAACCGCGGAAAGTCTACCTGAAACATTGATAGAATATGTAAATAGGTAGAAATCAAAGTAGTATGAAGGTTTCATTCATACGTTGCGTTGGAAGGAGATCATTTTATAAAACTTTGTTTTGAGAAATACTGCTACACTGCTTGTCACTTTACATACCGTTAAAATGAGAATACATATTCGGATAAAATTAGACATACGACGCACATTTAATTATAAGTTTAATGTAAAACTTAGGTTTTTTGTTAGATTTCTTCAATTTGGATGTATATCCCAACTCATATCAAAATCGGTGTATATTATCATATACCGTAAAGCTCTAAATAGAAGCCACGTTTTTAATAAATACCAAGTCTATAATAGAGGCCGGGTCTTTTCCATAAGCGGTAATGCTTATATTTTCATCTGTGTCTGTGTCATATTTTTGTTTACCATTATATAACAGGAACTTTGTGGTAAATTCTACAGAATTCGTCGAATAATTCAATTTTTATAACTATTGCCTCACAAATGCGTCATGAAAAATACTAGTAAAATAACAGACTTTACTTTATTTGTCAGCTACTTTCATCACAGAAAAATGACACACCATACCTAATACTGGCTAATATCTAGTAAAGCACCAACGTTTCTCGGTAAAGGTATTGATGCATATTCTTCGATACAGTTCAGTTTAGTAGTGGAGCTCTCCTAACTTATTCATTAATACAATCGGAAGCATGTGCTAACAAATAAAGTTAGCGAATAACTTAATACACTTGGAATTATCGAATTATGCATCAGATAATAAGTTGAACTGAATATGTGAGCACTGTCTATGAGCTTGAGCGGTACACACAGATTAGTCACGCTAACTCCAGCGAATTCTACGTCTTTGCAGTTTCAACGTTAAAATCCCTGTCGTGGGCTTTTTGTTCCTTGTTATAATGTATTAATAATTCATAATATTATGTTATATCTTTCTTATTAAAAGCTTTCATTACCTCAGTCAGGATCAGTAAGAGTTCAAAACTTGCAGCAGAATCTTCAATAATACTTTGTTCGTCTCATATTTTCAACAGCTGAAGCATTTTCTTCTTTTGCTTTGGATAGCAAGCTATTTCAACGCACGTCGTTTCGTTGGCCACTTTCGTTTTCGTAAATTGCAGATCAGCCTTTTTTGAATTGAAAAACTGTTTAATTTATATGTGAAAACTGTGAGAAGTTGAACTACCAGTATTTCTTAAGCAATACTACTTACTGATATTTCGAGGTTTCAACAATGGGTTCTACAACACTAGCAGCATCACCACTAACGCAAAGAAGGATACAGAATAACAACAGAAGGGTATCCCCTAAATCATCCAAACAAGATCAAGATCTGCCTCCGTCTTATTTTGACTTGTTCTCGTCGTCACTCCTACCGCCGCCATACTCATCGCTGGAAAATCTTGTGAGTGTTGACCAGGGTCCGAGTCCGAAATGTGAGTTCTCTCCACCACAATCAACACGGTTATCACCTTCATTCGGATCTGAATCCGCCGAGCTTTACCGTACACAAGCGCGACCTTTGACCTCACAAAACGAAAGAAAATTTTCCTCCCATCTCCGGCCCATCAGCAGTCTAGAGCCGGAAGACGATGAACCAGGATTAAATACTGGAAATATAATACAAAGATTAACACAGGAAAATTGTCAGTATTCCAGAACTAGAGGTCCAGCTAGGACGAGAACTACCCACAGACACTCATCAGTGCCACGCCATAAGTTTACAAGCATGATGAAGACTCTACTCCGTTCACTATAACAGGAATGTAATAAAAAGTCATAATTTATTTTATAGTACTGAGAGAGAAAGTAAATATTTATTTACAACTGGCGCTACAATTGCGCTTGCCACAAGGACACAGTAAGAACAAAATACAATTTTAGGAAAAAGTAAATGGTTTTAAAAGAACACAAGAAAATTTTTGCAATAGTATAATTTGTAGAAACTAGCTTTCAGATAAATTCTTATTATATAGATGATTATGAGCAATACGACACGAGCCTCGAATGGTAGCAATCACTATTTCATGTATTATTGTAGAAGGAAGCCGCATATCTTTTCGAAAGGACTCAAAAAAGGCTGGAATAGTACCACGAGCACCCACAAGCAAACCTATGACTTCAAGATTCTTAAGCTGGTATTTTTCAAGAAAGTAAGGAATACATGGATTGTAATGAGCTTGCTTTTCCACGTTAACCTCATCAGCTTGACCAGAATGTTGCTCCATACGTATAGTAGGATCTAAAATATATCCAGACTTTGACTCAGTACGCCAGCAGATTATATCCACACGTTTAGAGGCCCCATCAGTAACTTCCTCAAACACATTCCAATCCAATGTCCTCAGATGCTTGGCAATTATTGATCTTACTTCATGATGTCTTATGTTTCTTAGTAAGCTTCCAACGTGGCATTTCCCCAGAACATGTGCAAGGGTTTCTTTCTCTTTGCAGTGTCTGCAAAGGGATGATTCTAGAGAACGACCTGGAATTGCTTTAACAGGATAAACATTAGCGCTCATTTTCAATATATTCAACCACTCTGAGGAGGTTAATCCGCATTTGTTAATGATAATTTTGTTTGCGTATGGGCAGTCTTTATACATTTCAACCCCTTGTCCTCGAAGCGAAAATGTACACCATTTTTCAAACTCTTTGTTCCTCAAAGATTGACGTAAAATTTTTGCAGGCTTAGTTTTTGGAGAAGATTCAACCTCAGCTTGAATTGTCTCTTCATCAAGCTCCAACGCTTCAATGCAGCTTTTCATTTCAAAATTTAGATCTTTGACAAATGGAACGTACGGATCAGTCGAACTTAACAAAACAACACATATATTGTAATGTTGTATAAATGCTTCCCAAGTAGAGCGCATTACTTGTAAGCCCCTGTGCTTTGTTGAGCAGTACAAAAGAGCGTTAGGAGAATCATGCGGAATTGCCAAAATTTCTTTAACTGAACTTCGTATTAATTTGTCTAAATCTTCTAAGAATTTTTTCGGGAGTTTATTTAGAGGAGCAGTTTGAAGGGAGTAAGTTAAACATGGCCAAAGATACTGGTTTATGATACCGATTTTTTGATTAGGAAACAACATAGGGGTCCCAACAAGGTTCTGGAGATCTTTCGAAAAGTTTTTTATTATCTGTGCTGGATCAAAACTAATTTCATTTTTGAAATTTACCCCCAAATATTTAACTGCTTCTCCCTCTTTAATGGCTTCAATTTTATTATTAATGTCAACAATTAGGGGCTCCTCACAAAGTTTCCCTTTTTTGATGTTAATTACTTTGCATTTTTCAATATTGATTTGGTAACCAACTTTGTTAAAATTTGCAATCGCAATTTTAGTCAGCTCTTGAGCCCCTTTGATGGAATCAGAAGCGAGAGCTACATCATCAGCAAACCCTCTACCGGCAACTTTTGGGACATCCTTATGAAGAAAGAAACCATAAGCATTGCTAACATCCGTTTCATTTAGCTCCTTCATCACATGGTCAATTGAGATGTTGAATAACTGCGGAGACAGAGGCGAACCCTGAAACACTCCTTTTTGGACCTGAATTGGCAAAGACATACCGCAACTTGTTTGGATTTGAGCTTCATTATTTTCCATGAGTTTTAAAATGACACTTCGGAGTTTAGATGGCATGAGCTTGACATTTAAAGTATGAGCTGTGTGAGAATGAGATGTTTCTTCAAAGGCTTTACTTACATCCAAAAATACAATGCAGCAATCTGACTTTTCCTTCTTAGCCTTTTGGAGGCAGGCATTAACAATAGATGTATTTATAAAAGTCCCAGGACATCTAGAGAAACCAACCTGATTTGCATTTATAGACACGTGATCCTGCAGTCTTTTGTCCAGGACCCGCTCAATAATTCTTCGTAATATAGAGCAAATAGAGATGGGTCGCCAATTGCCTATGTCATTCTTGTCTCCCTTTTTGTGAATAAGAATAGTCCGGGCTTTTCGAAAACCATCAGGAATAATATTCCAAGTTTCCATGATAGTGCCAATTAAAGCAATGCTGGTGAAGCATCCAATGTCTTTGATGCTACGTATAGCAACGCCATCTATCCCACTGGATGAATCTGAGTTAATGCCCCGTACAGCTAACTTTACCTCACCTTCAGAAATTCCATGAATATACTCTTTATCCACTTCATCTTGTTCTGCCTTAGAAAATTCAGGAATGTATTGCTCCAAAACACAGTCATTAGGTACCCCCCACCTTGCTTTGTAAGATTCGTATATGGAATTTAATGGAATTGTACAACTGCTGGATGAAAAGGACGACTTCAGCAACATTCGAACTGCCTTACGTCTAGAATATCTGTATAAATGTTGAAGAAGTTCAAAATTGTATTTCTGTTTTCGTTTTTCACGATCTCGCTTTGATGACCTTTGCGGATTTGAAGTCAAAGATATTTGTTTTTGAGAGGTTGCAAACGTTTCGCGTCTTTTTCGGGCTTCAAACTGCTTCCTAGCAGGATGTTTTGGACCTGGAAGTGTATCCTTAGAATTTTGTAAAATTAAAGCAAATTTGGCAACAACATCTGAAAATGCTACCTCACTAGGTCTTGAGATAACCATAAGCTTTAATTTTTCATCAATGATTGCAATGCTGGAACGTATTTCCTTCATTTCGTTGCTTTCTTCTATTTCATGGACATCCTCAATATCATCATCGACAGCAGGTTGATACGAATCGACAAGCATCTCTTTGTACTCAAGGGGATGAGACTTGCTAATATGAATGTTAAGTCCTTTGTAAAATTTACTACAAAAAGGGCACTGCTCCAACTTCGGATCACTTACTGTACTAACTGACATCGTTGTGGAATCAGAATTACTAGTACTATCCGCTATTTCTGGTGCTTTTCTTTTTTTCTTTGATTTTGCCATTACAAATTTGAAAATCTCCAAGGAAGATTCAAATAAAATATTAAAAAGTTTTAAACTTATAAAAAAAACAATTCGTTTATCAGAATTAATTATTTAAAACTATTTTATTTTTAAATTTAATAAACTAATTTGGATTATGTAAAATCCAAATCTCTAGCTCCTCCCCAAAACTTTTTCAAAACTAATTCTATAACTTTATACCAGAGCAATCTGAACTAATTTTCACTAAAAACGCATAGAAGTGGCGACGGTTTCTGTCCTACTGGAGCTAAAAATTTATACGTCTGATCCCTACAAAATCTCAATTACTTACCATTATACGCATAGTTTATTTCTGTAAAACGATATTTTTATGTGACAGAAGAAAAAATTATAATGATCATACTAAAGAACTGTAATGTAATTGTAAATAAATAGTTAATAGTTATATGCACTTTTAAAAATTTTATATTGTATGTGATAGTCCTTAATAAAATAAAACTTACAAAGTACCTACCTAGGTATATACCTATTGAGTTAGTTATCGAACAAAATATTTTTTGATTACTACAAAGGTTTCCAAAATATTTTCGTTTGAATAAATTCCTTCTACCTACATACCTATCTATAACTTTTTGCGATTACTTTTTTAAACGATATTGATAGGTCAGGGCCGGATAATGCGGCCAGCGCAGGCACCCCCCGCTACTTGAATTTTCAAAAAACATGTAGATGGAACATTTTAAGTTTTTAAAAATATGTGAAAAGAATATTTTGAATTTTCAAAAACATGCAAAATAATTTTTTTGTACATTTCAAAAACCATGGAAATAAAGCATTCTCCACATACTCAAACCATGTAAATAGAACGTTTTGCACTTTTCTGAATCAAGTAAAAAGAACATTTTGCACTTTTCTAAAGCACGTAAATACAACATTTGGCTTTACTAGAGAAAACCATCAATAAAATCAAAATGGCGGTTTTTGCATAGAAACAAATTGCTGCCTAAAAGCAATTTCTTCATCCGGCCCTGGATAGGGTTGCCAAACTAATTCGTAATAACTGAGAAATATACTATAATCTAATTTAGAAAAGAAAACAATAATGCATTCATCAAAAGTACAGTATGCACCTATTTACATAACCTCAAATATAAATATAGATATAGCACATCATAGAAGCTAGCATGTAAATAAATAGTATGCATTTTTATAAGCCTAATTAGTATTTAATTAAGGAGTTAAACATAGATTACAAGCATGAAGATTGAATTAAACCCTTATATGTAGTTCATTTTCACCTGTGTTTTTTACGTGCAGAAATATGTATGTTGAAGATATAACAAAGCTTATATCATTTTACCACGTATCTAGTCTAACAATATTTACATTGGTAATGCACATACATATAGTGCCATACAGATACTGACAGTGAGAAATAAGCAAGAACGCAATAATAAAATGAATGGAAAGTAGGTAGCTTTCGGCTGTACGACGGGGAGCTGAACTTACTATTAAAATGAAACATTCTCAACTTAAAGTAAGTACCTAACCTAAGTAGACTCACATTCAATGACTCACCGACCTGGACGGCCGATGCCGATGAGCACACGACCTACCTTTATTTTTATTTTTACAGATATCACAATCCCATAAGTACTTTCTCAGGGAAATACAGAATTAAATTAACATCTCAATTTAGGTCATACGAGAGGCTCAATATACATATTATTGAGCCCTATTCTGATACTGACTTCATTCCGTATCCCATTATGCTGCTGCAGACTGCAGAATGGAGAAGACGACTGTAATTTAGATATATAGTACACCTGTATGTAATTAAGAATTAGATCACGACTGGAATAAAATAAGGATTAGAATCAGAAATTAGAGCTTCAATTGACGTAACCTCAAAGAAGTTCCGGTAGCTAAAGAGGGATAAGTGCTAAATCCGTAATCCGCTGTCCTTATTCCGCTCCATAATCGAGACATATAACATATTATGTAGCTCACTTTCTGACCCCACTAATTGACCCATTAAATTAGCATCTCGTTCTGCGTCTTTGCCTGTGACCATTTCAAATTCCATGATAGGATCATAGCTATATTTACACTACAATTACAATAGGATGCTAATGCAAATATCTTACACGAGCACGGAAATTTAGGTACCAGTACCTACCAACCTACCTAGTTGGTACTACCTACCTTTGTTTGTCCAACAAAAACAAATAAGGAATGTTCTAGATGTAAAATCTCTGAAGAGTGGTAGTGAGTCACTGCATTATGTACTTATGTGTGATTGATTACTATTGGCAATGTAACGTTTCATGCAGTCTTGCAGTATTAACAATTTAACCCATAGTCCTGAATAGTCCAGTCCAAAATAATTTTTGTTTTTTTAATCTCGGACCCAGAATCGCCACATTCAGATACGTCGTGCCATATTTACCAACTAATCAAGATGTATCCGAAATCCTAGTAGAAATGGAACCGCACCGGCATTAGAAAGCTAATAAACTCGATACCTACTTACGTACTAGTTATATACTAAAAGCTTATTTTACTATGTTCCTATTCTATCATCACACAATTAATTTTGATCACTGCAAAAAACATTTAGAGTGAATATGGAAAATATTCACATGTAGATAATGAATTAATTATGTAATCGCACAGCAATATAACTGGGGTCGTGGCTCGTGGTTTGGTTCACATTATTTTTAAATATTAATAAATGAAAATCACTACTTTAAACAAACCGTATCATTTAATTGATTAGGGCTTAAAAAGACACATCTGTAGAATCTTTACAAGCACAGTAATTATTATTATGTTTAGTAATTTAGTATATCTATCCATTATATCTCATACACTGCACTGCTAGGTGAAAACTTCCAAGCCATAAATCACGCTCGAACTTCCCATATCCAATTTAAGCTACAATCAAAATGAGCTATGTCATAAAAACAAAATGAGAAACATGCGTAAAATGTTAATTATTAGGAGTTTTTGAAAAACGAAAAATGTTCTATTTACATGTTTTTGAAAAGGTGCAAAAATTTCTAATTCCACGTTATTGAAAAGTTGCAAAATGTTGTATTTATATATATTTGAAAAGTGCCAAATGTTCTATTTACATATTTTTGAAAAGTGTAAAATGTTCTATTTACATATTTTTTAAAGTGCAAAATGTTCTATTTAAATGCATTCAAGACATATTTGAATATTTTCGTAGATAGTTGATATTTTTTTTAGCTAAAAATGGATATGGGTCCTTTTGGTTCTTCAAAGACGATATGCTATTAGTATACCGAATTACTAATATTAACGTTGCACATTTACATTTTTCAGCAAAGGCAGCAAAGACAAGAAAAACAAGGACCTCAACATACTTACATCGGATGACACGGCACTTCTATAATGTGAAGGAAGGAAATTTCATAACAATTTTTACTAGGACAGTAATTTATTATTGTCAGCATGATTTTCCTTTTCAGAGGGAAGATGAGTAAGTTATGAGCAGCCCCTTTAACGTCCGTCGGATCCATGACCGTCTTTTTTGTTCCCTTCCACTTCCACACACAGTCAAACGGGAAACGTTACACAACCTAACGGTTCTTCATCCTGTAATGCAAATAATAATTATTATTTTTCAAAAAAAATAGCACGAAGCCACTGTCACTGTTGTGCAGTGTACAGCGTAAGTACTAAGTAGGATGACGAGAGGAATTCTTATTATACGTTGTTGTAGGAATAATAGAATACTTTACAATTTCCCCAGCATACTTATTATTAAATAAATAATTTCCACAATAAATATTTAACTTCCCTTTAGTTACTTAGGTGAATGTTATGGCATTGCATGGGATTGAGACTAAAGATAAGTACGACAACTTACCTGTATTTTGTTTAATTTACAGACACCGTGTGTTGCCGTGTTCAGTCGTTGCTCTTCTTGTTGATGGTTGATGGCGATGGCAAGTCTGGTATGGTGGTAGGAACAGGTGGGAACGTCCACAAGTTTTTTACACGGTTAAAACTACATAACATTGGTAATTGACATTGACATTGGTTGTTGGTATGAATCAACCACAACCACCGCAATACTACCATCAGTGCCAGAAGTACATTTTTTTTTAAATCATAAATCATCAAGAGACTCAAGACGTTATATTCACATATCATCTTAAAATCCCATCCGCATCCCATCCCGTTTTTTATCAAAAGTACCTATACACCTCGATCCTCGATGCATTATCGGTCGGTACGGTCGACGGCGACGGTAGACAGTCAACAGTAGACATAATGGAATTTTTGTCAGTCGTCAGTAGCCAACGAAGAATCTTGAGCTGACAATCGCAGTTTCACTATTTTTTAGCTCAATACAATTTCAGCCACACTAACGATAATACCGAAAGAAAGATACTGGCACTGGCAATTCTAGATTGTAAAACGTAAAAAAGGTAATCAACAGGTACGCTATTCAACCGACAACCGACAACGTCTTGTCTTATTTTCCTCTCTGACTTTCTTGACTGTTACTTGACTGTTGAATATTGAAGTGATATTCATTCATTCAACTGACTACTTACTAGTAAAGTAAAACTTACTACTTAGTCAGTCATTCATTGAGATTATTGTGTGAAAAGAGAAACTTCTGAACTTGGGATAATTTTGAACTAAATGTGTGAGCAGAAACAACAATAAGGAACGAGAACAAGCACAATACTCATGGAATTTTAAATGTAAAATTCTAATTGGTATCTCTCATGTCCTTGTGGACGTCCAACGTCGGGATTCGAGATCGACATCCACTTGAAGAGGCTGTTCATTCATAGACGGAATTGCCTTTCTTCTGTATGTGCCAAAGTCAAAAGTTATTATTGTGACCGTGACCGATAAACCTTTTAGAGCCACTTAAACTTTCAACTTGAACTTAAACTTGCAGTGGCTGACGAACAACTAAGATTTTGGCTTAAAGTTCTAAAATATCTGCTGACTCCTGATTCAAGCTGAGCTGTGTGATGAAAATCTTCAATTTAAGGGATAAATCTTACGCATGGTTTGTTCTGCAACTGCAACTGTAACAAAATTTATTTGTGAAAACTATTAAAACGCAACAGGAAGTTAAGTGCTGTAATAGGTTACCGCTATCAGTTTATCAGTATTTTGTACATTCTGACTCGATCTGCTAGCTCGTGAAGTTCATTTTTTTCACTGATGTTATTGTTGAGAAATTGGGAAAACCGACGCCGACAGAAAAGTGAAAAAAATTTCGTCATTCTCTACTAATAAAACTGTTCACGTGGATTTTCCAAGATGTGTTCCAAATTTGAAGTGGCGCGCCAATACTTGTAATGTAAAACTGAAAATCAGTAAACTACTCAAAACCTAGTGGACTAAAAGTTTCAGGAAAGAATTTAGTTTTCCTTACTGTAATTAATTTTTAACGTACGTAAATTTTAAATCGGTCTCAACTTGGTGTTTTTGTGATATTTTCGTGTAAAAATCGCATGTGTTAAATAACGCCAAAATAGTACCAAGTTAATTAATAATGGCAATTTCAACAGTCTCAGTAACTTCGGGAAGGAAAGAAGCTGAATTACTGGACCTACCCCCATCTTACTACCAATTATTTGAGCCGCTGCCACCCCCATATTCCTCAGTTCAAGATTTAACTTATGACCCGGATTCCCCGTCCAGCTCCAAACTACAACTCCCGTCTGCACCCCCGTACACAGCAATAGATGAAAATAGTGACTACGGAGATCAATCCGGAACGCCAATCAGACAACCCTTGACCTCCTATACTTCACAAAATGGAAATCGACGCTCACGCTCAGACTCCACAGCTATTCTAATACCCGGATCTGGACCGGGCTCTGATGAGTCTGAGCCTGATTTAAATCCGTCTGATGTTCTCAGCAGAGTTCGATCCGAGAATAGGGACACGAGAGGTAATAATAGTCGACGCTCGGGGTCGGGGTCAAGGTCACAGTCAAGGTCATCAAGAAATGGAAATGGCACTGGGTCCGGATCTGGATCTGGTTCAGGGTCAAGAAATTCGGGTGGAAACGGAGGTACGGAAGCGGCTGGAGCCACCGCTGCCGGGTTAAAAGCTTCCTGCTGCAAACACTTTTGTACAATAATGGCCGGTCTCGCTGTGTTCGCCTTCATTGTGTGTGTCATTCAATGGCTATATGTGAAAAGTGAGAAGAAGAGGAGTGGCTATGACTTTGATACTAGCAATTTTAATTATCCAGAATTTAATTTTAATCCAAGCAGCGCTCCTAACCAAGAGATTCAAATCCCATTCTCGAAAATTAATTACGATGATTTCTTCGCTAATTGGAAGGCAAGTCAAAATGTGAATAAGGAAAAGGAACTGTATTTCAATCAATTTAATGATTGAATTGAGATTTATAAATTATTGGGCCTGAGAAGTAATTAATTTTAGAATTTTATTCGAAACTAATTAAAAATGAATTACACAGTATTTGTTATTTTTAGTTTAGTAAACAAGAGGACGATGTTAATTAGTGGTTAAAACAGGAATAAGTGGTACTAAATGAGATTGGTAATACCACTAATGAATAAACCACTTTAATTACTATATCCGCTGTGAAGAACCAAAATGACACATGTACATTTTTAGCTAGAAACAAAATGTACTATCTGCAAAAAAATGATTTTGAAAACGTGTAAATATAGAACATTTTACACATTTCAAAAACGTGTAATTAGAATATTTTGCACTTTTCAAAAACATGTAAACAGGATATTTTCACTTTTCAAAAAAACATGTTTATATTATATTTTGCGCTTTTCAAAAAACATGTTAATAATGCAGTTTGAAAATTTTAAAGACCAGTAATTAAGCATTTTATACGCTTCTATATTTGTTATTTAGTATTTATTTGACATAGCTCATTTTAATTCTAGCTTAAATTGCGTATTTAGGCCATTTTGATTCTTCACTCACGATATATGTCACTTAATTAGTTATATTGATACTATCATACAAGACTGGTTTTAATTAGCAATTAGTAATTAGCGCTATTATACTTTTGTAACTACAATTAATTAAATGTACTTTACGTACAGTATAGCTCCAGTATAAGCCACTATAAGTATTTACTAATTTTATTATAATAAACAATAATTATTTTAAATACTACGCACATGAATCTGCTCGTGCATCCTATATACTATAATGTACCATAGGACCATAGTCTGCTTACGTATGCTAGATTCATACTATTATGAATTTATCGTTAGTAAACTAGGAATATAATTAATTACTTATACTTATATCTGTAACAGATAAGACTAATTTTCTCAAGAGAATGTACACTACTTATATATTACGTGAGCTTCAAAAAATAATTTTGCATGATTTGTAAATAAGTTTCTATATCCTAAAGCCGCCTAAAGGTACCTTGTAAAAATACCCTATAGTATTATATATTATAGAAATTATAAAAAATTCAATGAATTTATATAATTTAATTATTAAATATTTAAATAAACCCCAGATTCCAGAGTTACAGAGCCCCATAGTATATTATTTGACAATTCCCATTAAATTTAATGTTTAGGTAAATATAAATTGTACCCATGTTTTTTTTAAATTCCAAAACTGAAAAACATCTATGTATTGTGTTATTATTATTGTGCACAAAAATTAGAAATTGAGAGGTTTATAATACTTATTGTAATTTAATCATAAATATACACCTATTTATAATGTCGAATGGCATGAAATACCTGTACATTAATAATTTAATCCTCACTTTGTACACCTACTTATCGGATACGAGCTACAATGAATAGTATTGCAAATTTGCCAATTGTAATAGGCACATGTGGAATAGCACTTGCTCAAAATCGCATGTCGTAAAATTATTACTCATCCTCAATCTCAATCCTCACATCGCATCAGTATAGAGGCAATGTTATGCATTTGTGTCAGCCAGTCAAGTCTTTTGTAGCTGTAAAAATGCATGCAGAGTTTATTTACCTCGACTTCGACTCGACTGCACTCTCTACCATATGTAATTTACTGTACTGACTAGTGACTAAAGAAACTGCTGAGGAAACTTCATGCATTGCATTTCATCATCCCAAGAAGTCCAAGACAAAATCTGATACCACAAGTCACACGACCATAATACCGCGCTTACGCTGAGTTTAGCTGAGGATGCTACATAAATATTCATAAGTACTACATACATGAATGGAAAATTCTTAAACTCAAACTTTAAATATAAAATAGGCTGACGTGATTTTTCAGTTTTTAAACGAGACGTGTACTTACATATTCTAATTCTCCATGCTAGACTGACTTGTTAGTAGTGTAACACCCACATATGCTATGGGACGATTGCACCTGCATTTTCAGCTTTAAAAAAATACAAAAATTTTGACTCTTCAAATTACAAAATAAATTTTTAATGGTATTTAACATGGGTATTTTTAAAAAACACGAGTTTGGTGCATGGTTTTTTCTCGCTTATTTTTTCATATGCGAATCCCTATGTTAAACACAATAGACAAATTGATTTTTTTTTAAATGAAAACGGGCATATGCATCGCATTGACTATACTAACTGCAAGTCAAGCATGCAGAAATCGAATATCTACAATTTGCTGGAAAACTAACAAACGTCATGCCCGTTGCTCGTAAGATTTTTCTTGAGGAACAATTTGTAAAAATATATTATTTTCCACGAGCGAGAAAACACATTACAATTAATTTTTTACCTTTTCCTGTATGTAATAAAAGTAATAATTACGTAATTATTAGTATATACCCATGCCATATATGTAATATAGTACTGTCAAATAAAATTAGTTGTTATAATAGCATCCGATATGGCCTCGGCCCGGCCAGTATTTTTTGCAGTCCACTTCCAGAGACAACCCAGATAAAAAATAAAGAAGGGAAGAGCAGAAAATACTATAGGAACAGGTAGACGGACGGGGAACCGGTTCTTTATTCTCGGCTTTTGCGTCGTCTACAACGTAATACTTTTCGCGATGATAGAAAAAAAAAATATTTGCAATGATTTTCAATGTTAATACAAAACGTAATACCTCGCAAACACGTTTATCAACCTAACCTAAGGTAATTGGCTTGGTCTGACTAGTGAATGTAAAAAATTAAATACAAACTTCATGTACAATGGCTACATAGCACAGAGCATTAGTTAAGGACCTATACCATAATAATATGTAAACTTCTGCTGCTGATCCCCTTTTTGCCTCTAAATACGGTTGAGTACATGTAGACAGATGTAATACGCAATTCTCTCGCGAAGTTGCAGGATATTCCATTGAATTATTGAGCACGTAAGGAGATAGAGAGACGTGCCTACCTTGACGGAATATAGCTATAGATGCGATCAAATTTCAAATGATGATCATAATACAGAGAATATACAGTCGTATGAAATTATCTCTCACTAGTCAGAATCAGCATGATGACTCATCATGTCATCAGTATTGCATTTTGCATTGCAACTATTATTCGTGTAACTATAGCTACACCACAATCAAAAGTAACCACACATCCCCTTTGAAACCGACCACTGACGTAGTAAACGAACGAAGATCACATCCCTTTCAGCATCAGCTTTCTAACGACAACAAAATACTGCTTACTACCATGCTCACCAAGTCACCAACATTATGCAAAAAGATACAGGCGAAATAAGAACACTCGAATTTGAATCTCGTCTCGAGACTCGAGACGCACTAAATTATTATTTTAGCTCAGAAGAGTCACGTTCATATCCGTGTCGGTCTCGTCTCGGTACTCGGTGTCCGTAATAAAAATAACACTGCTATAGATCTATTATATAGTTATATAGCGAATTTGGTACACTCACGTTTTCCACTGTAACGGCAACGGCTTTTTCCGTTATTTCGCTCTCTCAGATTCGGTTTCAATTATTTCGCTCACTGTTGTGATTTTCTACTTTTTCTTGTGCTAAAAACGAAACTTGAAATGTTCTTCTGCTTCGAAAATAACGAATACGTTTCTGTAACGGTTCTCAAAGAATGAACAGTAATATTGAGCATAGAAAAGGGACGCAGCCAGTGCCTGTTCACTGACAAACTGACAGAGAGTAATAAATTGTGGATATCGATATCAGTTCAGTGCCTGATTTTTGAATTTGACATTAAAATTCAGTTAAAAAGTTTGTTAAAAATTCCTAAATTCTTCACATGTGAGAATCTACTGTAATTTTTTAATAATTGACGGATGTTGCTGTTATTGTTCAAGTTGGAAAATCAACAAATAGTTTGAATTCTTGTTACAAATTTTGCGGTGTTTTTAAGAAATATAGAAATGGCCCTGTCAACAGTTTCAACCGCATCAAATATGAGCAAAGATCTTCCTCCTGCTTACCACCAAATATTCGGACCGCTCCCGCCACCGTATTCGTCGCTACAAAATCCGAATCTGAATGTGGACCCAAAATCCTCGTCAACGATACCCTCTGCACCGTCATTTTCAAATTTGGAGTCAGGTAGTTTCAGTAGCGGTAGAAGTTCTACGCCTATTCGACAACCTTTGACCTTTGGGAATGGAAGCAATAACGGCTATGGATTTTCCCGGCCAGACAGTACAATAGTCCAAATTCCCGGTGATAACGACCGCTCTAATAATAATTCTGGGTCATTTCCATCCCGAAATGGAGACGGAGGCTCAACATCAAGACTGGCAGATTCTGTTTCCTCAAGAAATACTAATAATCAACTTGCGTTCGATTCCCGCTTCGGCACCTCAAACTCAAGCGGAGACGGGAGATGTCTCGAGTGCTTTCGGGGTTTATGGAGAGCCTTCGTCCTATTAATATTTTTTAGCTTTATTATTTATATAATCTTGAGAGTTTTTTCATCTCGTGAGAATAAACATTATGATAGAGATTCATTGAATACCTTTGGTAGCAATGGATTTATCTTGAACAATAATTTTGACTTTCCAAAGGGATACAGTGATGGAAACCTGAGAATCTTTCCGTGGTTAGGAAACACAGATGATAAAATTGAAAAAAGTGATAGTTTGAATAAATTTTATTGGAATCATAATAATTAACTCACTACTTAATAAGTAACATGCTAAATATAAATGACTGTTAATAAAATAAAATTCTTTGTTTTATAAAAATATGGAGGCAGTTCGTGTTACATTGAGATGATTATCTCGGAAATTATTTTGCTACTTTTAAGAAATAATCATCTTATCGTTAGAAATACCCCTACTTACGTTACTGTGGCTAATACTGGTTAACCACATATTTCAGTTTAAAATTGACAAAGGCGTCAGGGTTTCGTTTAGCATTGCATCACACCTATTTATTTCTAATGAGGAAAGCAAATTCAAATACCCAACTCAGTAAAATTACGGACATAAAATATTATGTAGAAATATAATAACATTCACGACCCACCATAATAAAAAAGAAAATAATTGTCGATCATAATTTTAACTATTTCCCTACTGACAGTCCTGTAGGAGATAGTGCTTGCTGTGCTATTAGGAAAATTTGCAAAATTCAAAGTAGCATTATCAGTATCAGGTATAAGCAGATACACATTAATTACATTTTGATAATTTTTGAAAAAATTATTGACAAGAAATATTTTATTTTGAACTCTGTAGCATTTTTCATAATTATTAACTAACAGCTGCTTCAACCGGATCCGGATCGAACATGGGTAAAGACTTTCCTCCTGCTTACCACCAATTATTCGACTCGCTCCCGCCACCGTATTTCATCATTGCAGAATCCAAATTTTACTGTGAACCCGAACGGTCCCTCAACTATACTACCTGCTGCCCTCCTTGCTCCGCAACCTTTGACATTTGGGGGCGAAAACGGAAACATCAACAATGGTACAGGATTTGTCCGCTCAGCAGAATCTATACAAGTACCAGCCCAAATGCCGCAGGATGGCAATAGTATCAGGGATAATTCAGCAGATAATTCAGCAGACAATTAGCAGGGCTAATTCTGAATCTGGAACCCGAATCCGAACCAGCCATTTTCGTTCTTTTCGTTCTTCTAATAACTCAAGTAGAGATTGTAAATGTTCTGGGACGGAGTAGTTCTTGTCAGCACTGGGATTTTTCGTGTTCTTTGTGATTCTTTATTTCATATTATATGTTGGAAATGTTTCGCAGAATAATAGTAATAGTCTGAATACGGAGCAATCGAACAAGGTTGACGTCTGGTTATCATTATTTAAATCTCAAGAAAAAGTTACAGGAATATGACAATGATGGTTCGGGACGACTCCGGTGGCTGCAGGACGAAGCTAACAACGTTGCCAATAATCGTCGTAATAATAACTTGGAGCATATAACATAATATATAATAACACCAAACTGTGACAAGTATTTAATAACAGGGAACATAAAATGCCTACATATAACTTAAGGTGTTTGTTTTTTAAATTATAATTTATCGATTAATGAAATTATGACATTTGTTTTAGTTTCCATGTTGTTTTAAGCTCTTGCTTAAAAATATTGTCATTAATATTATTGTTTAAGGTAAGGGGCCCGTCCAACGTACTCTAAGTTAACAGCATTCGCAGTGCAATACAATATAATACATTAAATTTGATTTTAATTTCTATCTTTATTTACAAAAAAACAAAAGTGCAAAAATAGTTGTAATTTTGTAATGTATGTAAGCAATCTGAGTACTGAACATTGTAAACTAAAATGATATTATGATATACATACATATTTATTTTTAATTTGATACTTTTACTGACAGTAAAATAATTCGAAACAAAAATCTGTTTTTTTGACATAATTTTGACTTCTGCTTTGGTTTGTATTATTTGTTTTTGCTACTCACAATCAGTATTATAGAAACTTCAAAATACTGATGTCCATTTAAATGCAAAACTATTCATGATAATAATATATGTATAAGCGCTATATTTTGTATTTATATCCAAGACAAAAAAAAACACATGTGCCCAATCATTGACAGTAGTTATTCGTACATGTGACAGATGGCTAATCTACAGAAAAATGTGATGAAATCCGTTTGATTTATGGGTAATTGTAATGGTAATATCCATATAGACACCACAGCATTCCAAAAATTACATAATCCAATGACATTGAAGCAAACGTCCTACGATTGCCATAAAACATAAAACGTTTAGTGATCACTGCAGAGGCATGTAGAGACTAAGGGATCGTTCGTAAATGATGTCACTAGTAGGGCCAGTGGTTCTAGTTGTGAATTAATGACTTGTTACGCTTAAGATAGCAGTTGAAGCAATAGTAAATTGATAGTATTGGGGTGTATGGCTGGGTTTTAAAAGGGTGATAATTTGAGTTACATCATTTATGGACCAACCCTAAAGCTTAAACTGAGCAGTTGTAAATGCTCAATTATATTCATTATCCCCTGTGTGGAATTGTGGAAAAACCATTGGTCTAAGCACCATTATTTTTTGCCATCAGAGTGATAATAAATTCAAATTTATTAATAGAAACTGCTTTTAAAAAGTAAAACCTGGAAAAATCAGCATATATTTTTTTGGCAGATTTGATTGCTATAATAATTGAAGTTCGTCATAGTTTGTGCTTCGCTATAATACAAATTATATTATTTTCGTATATTATAAAAATCAGCCAAAAATACAAGATGCAACGGTTATAAATACATATCCGCTTGCCACTAAACGCAAATACAGGTGAGCAGATGAGGTAGACAGATGTCATGCACGCAATTTACTCGCAAAGTTGCAGGAGCTTCTATTTAGGTAATTATTGAACACGCGACGCAAGTAGATAATTAGATGCATGCCTGCATAGGCTGAGTAGACGCAATCAGATTATAATAATGTTTATGGTCGTATTATTATTTTTCAGAACTATATCGTGATGTGACTCATCTTTCAATTAATTACGTTATTGCATTGCCATAAAGTTCATATAACTAACACAATCAAAATCAAAAGTAACCACATCCATATTAAACGTATTGATATTGAAATCGTCCACTGTCCACAGGCAGAAGTAAAAAGATCATCATATCATTTTCAGCATCCATCCTAGTGACAAGCAGGATGAAAGAGTTTCCTTTAATACGCTTGAGGGATGTAATAATAATAATGTGGAAATAACAAGGTTATTGGGAAATTCAGGAATATATTTATGAATTGATGACATATCTAATAAGTATTGACTTTCAACTTACTGTTATTATCATGCTAAAACTGAACCCCTGAAAACATTAATGTACAAATTAGGTGCTAATTAATTATCAATAAATATATCACTACTGAAGAATCAAAATTGCCGATATCCAATTTTCATACTAAAAGCAAAATTGTACATATCTCTATTCGGCAATAGTACAGTAAGAAAGCTTGAATGAAAACTTTACCCACAGTAATATAATACGTAAAATAACATTGAACTTTGTCATTTATTTTCGCTAAGGGTAAGTTCACCTAAAACACGCATTTCCAATTAAAATTGGTTTCTGAGTGTTTTCGTAGTTTGTAGAGGAAAATTGCCGGGGTAATTTTTTTATGCAAGAAAAAATCTGAAAGTTAAAATAAATTGGTTTCACTCAAAACGATCAAAATTTCGTCTCACGGACTTTTGACTCCTTGTCACTGTTAAGTTACTGATTTTAAGAAAAAACGGGAAAAGTCCACAAAAATTAAAATTTTGCAAAATTGTCTAAAAAATTTCAGCGTCAGTCTAGATTTATGTAACTGCTTGTAATAACGCTTCGTCAGTTTCAGTACCTATAGAAAAAAAATGAGTTGCAGAAATTAATCCTGTCACCTTTTATTCATTGTTCGTGGTTCCAATAAAGTTTTCTGTGAAGTACTCATCCCGCTTCGCAAAAAAACTCTTCATATAATATTCATACATAAATGCGCGGGAGAAAGAAGACGAGTAATTTATGGAGAAAGATGCAATCCCTTTGATCTCTGGTTAAAATATGTGCGTGCGTACACAGATACGCATTGCGACTTTCCAAAAAATACATAATTCATACAAGATCGACATTCAAGGAAGCACTACACTGCCATTGATGAGTTGCATAATGTCCTTAATTCTAATGAGCATTGAAAACGTATGGTAGGTTAGTAACAACATACCTATATAGTTCCCAGGAATTCCAAGAGGGTTACTTAACATGTAATAATTATGATATGATGTAATGAGGGTTCAATCAAGAAGATGCACTTCGCGGTTGGCGAGCAGAGCGAGCTTTTACGATCTACTGTCTAGATCTGTAGGACACTACAGATTACAGATATAGAAGAAATATAATAAAAATAAATAAACTATAAGAGTGAAATGAGTAGGTATATATGGGGTCGACTGCTCAATTTACTCTCTTATTTTCGTTATTTTAATTCCTAGGAATAAGAATGACGTCACCGTTCCTTCCGCGTAGCACAAATCTGTGCCAGCCAATTCTTAAATTTTCAATTTAAAAAACAACACACACTTGTGCCTGGTCATTGACAGTAAATATTCACATATGCGATAGATAGGTAACCTGCAAGGAAATGTGATGAAACATAAAACGCTATTGATTTCTGGGTAACTGTAACTGTAATATCCATAATATAGACACTACAGAATTCCAAAAAATTGAATCAAAAGTCGTACGATTGCCATCCTCATAGCTATTGAAATCGTTCACAGTCCACAGACAGAAGTACGAAGATCACCATATCATTTTCATTTTCAGTTCATCAGCTTTCCAACCAACGATAGCAAACATACACACGCCAATATACACACAAATATTACGATACATATACGGAAGTTCGGTGCCTGTTTTTCTCAAATTTGACTTTAAAATTCAGTAACAAGTTTGTTCAAAATTTGTAAATTCTTCACATTTGAGATTTTATTGTAATTTTTAATAGTGAGTGTTGCTGTAATTATTGTTCGAGTTGGAAAATCAACAAAACTATAGTTTGAATTCTTGTAACGGATTTGTCAGTGTTTTTAAGAAACATAAAAATGGCATTATCAACTCTTTCAACCGCATGGAATATGAGCAATGACCTTCCTCCTGCTTACCAACAATTATTCGAACCACTCCCACCATCATATTCGTCACTTCAAAATCCGAATTTGGAAGCAAAATCTTTGTCAACGATACCCTCTGCAGAGTCATATGCAAATTTGCACTCAACTAATAACACTAGTGACAGAGGTATGCCCATTCCACAACCTTTGACCTTTGGGAATGGCTGCAACAACGGCTATGGATTTACCCGGCCAGATAGCACAAGAGTCCAAATGCCCGGTAGTAATGACCACTCCAATAATCATTCGGGGACTTTTATATCTCAAAATATCGGAGAAGCCGACGGAATAGGCTCAGCAACAAAACTGACAAATTCTACAAATAATCAAAATGTATTCGGTTCCCGCCTCGGCAATTTAAACTCACGTGGGGATTGGAAAAATCGTCTCTACGACTACGGTAGCATTTTCTGGATTTTGAGTGCCATCGTATTAATATTTTTGTGCGGTACTATTTATATATTAGTGATGATTTTTACACAGTTTCCTAAAGATAGGCATGATTACGGAGCTCCCTTTAATCCGCATGTTAATTACAATGCAATTATGAATAATGTTATTGGAAAATTCAGGTAAAAAAGGTGGGAAATAAGTAATAATAGTTTGAATACAGTATAATGGATGACATAATAACTATATATTGACTTTCAACTTACTGTTACTAGTATGCTAAAACTAAAACCCTGATAACAATAATGTACAAAGTATGTGTTAGTTATTTATGAATAAATATATCACTACTGAAGAATTAAAATTTCCTACCTCCATTTCTCATTAAAAGCAAAATTGTGCATTCAAAACAATTTAAAGTAAAATAACATTGAACTTCATTTATTTTCACTAAGGATAATCCCACCTAAAACAAAATGCATTTCTGATTTAAATTTGGTTTTCCAGTTTTATCGTAGTTTGTAGAAGACAAATTGCCGTGCGTAAATGTTTTCATGCAAGAAATAGTTTAAAAGTTACAAAAAGTTTATTGGTTTCACTCAAAACGATTAAAATATCATCTCACGGGCTTTCGGGGCTTTTGACTCCATGTTAAGCTATTGATTGTGAGGGAAAACGGAAAAAGTCCCCAAATTAAAAGTTTTGAAAATTTTCTAAAAAATTCCAGAGCCAGTCCAGATTTATGAAACTGCTTGTAATAATGCTTCGTCAGTTGCAGTACTTACAGACAAAAATTAAGTTCAAAACAATAAATCTGTCACCTTTTATTCATTATTCGTTGTTCCTGTAAAATTTGCTGTAAATGACTCATCCCATCCCATTTTGCAAAAAAACTCTTCCTATATTCATACATAAATGTGCGGAGAAAGAAGATGAGTAATTTATGGAGAAAGATGCAATCCCTTTGATCTCTGGTTAAAATATCTGCATATACAGATACGTATTGCAACTTTCCAAAAAATACATAATTTTTGCAAGATCAATGTGCAATACGGAAGCACTATACTGTCATTGAGTTGCATACTATCCTTAATTCTAGTGAGCACTGAAAGCGTGTGGTAGGATAGGGGTAGGTTAGTAACATATGCCTAGTTCCCAGGAATTTCCAGGGGGTTAGTTAAGATTGAATACTTATGATGTAATAAGGGTTCAAGAAGATGCACTTCGCGGTTGGCGAGCAGAGCGAGTTTTTTCGATCCATACTGTCTACAGCTGTAGGTCACTACAGATTACAGATATAGAAGAAATATAATAGGGATGAATAAACTAAATAAAGTGTAAACTGAGTAGGTATATGGGATCGACTGCTCAATTTACTTTCTTATTTTAATTCCTAGGAATAAGAATGACGTCACCGTTCCTTTCGCGTAGCACAAACCTGTACCGTACCTGTCAACTCTAAAATTTTCAATTAAAAAAACACTGGCGCCCATTATTGACAGTAAATATTTGCATATGCGATAGATAGGTAATCTGCAAGGAAATGTGATGAAACATAAAACGCTATTGATTTTTGTGTTACAGTAATATCCATATAGATACTACAGCATTCCAAAAATTACATGATCCGACGAAATTGAAGCAAAAGTCGTACGTTTAGTGAGTACTCCAAGCGTGGCATCATCCATTTAGTTCTCAGTAATTGTCAATATGGGCAGAGCCGCGGTGTTTTAGTTAAGATTTGGTTTGTAAGTAAATCTGAAAATGAGGGTTTCGATGAAATGTTATGCTAAAGATACCGATACATATGAGATGTTATACACAATCCACTCGCGAAGTTGCAGGAGTTCCTATTTAATTCCTGAACACGCAATTAGATAATTAGAGACGTGCCTAGTAGGCTGCAAGTAGACGCGATCAGATCGTAACAGTATGTTTATAGTCGTATTAATATTTCTCAGAACTAGCATGATGTGACAGCTAACAGTACCACAATCTAAATCAAAAGTAATCAACCACATAGCTATTGAAATCGTTCACAGTCCACAGACAGAAGTAAGAAGATCATCATATCATTTCCAGTTCGTCAGCTTTCCAACAACAGCAAACACACAAATATTACGATACATATTAAGTTCGGTTCCTGTTTTTCCCGAATTTGACTTTAAAATTCAGTGAAAAGTTTGTTCAAAATTTGTAAATTCTTCACATTTGAGATTTTATTGTAATTTTTAACAGTGAGTGTTGCTGTAATTATTGTTCGAGGTGAAAAATCAACAACACTATAGATTGAATTCTTGCAACGGATTTTTCAGTGGTTTTAAAAAACATAAAAATGGTATTATCAACTGTTTCAAACGCATTATCAAATATGAGCAAAGACCTTCCTCCTGCTTACCACCAATTATTCGGACACCTCCCGCCATCATATTCGTCACTTCAAAATCTGAATTTGGAACCGTCTGCAGAGTCATATGAAAATTTTCACTCAACTAATAACACTAGTGACAGAGGTATGCCCATTCCACAACCTTTGACCTTTGGGAATGGCTGCAACAACGGCTATGGATTTACCCGGCCAGATAGCACAAGAGTCCAAATGCCCGGTAGTAATGACCACTCCAATAATCATTCGGGGACTTTTATATCTCAAAATATCGGAGAAGCCGACGGAAGGGGCTCAACAATAAAACTGGCAGATTCAACAAATAATCAAAATGTATTCGATTCCCGCTTCCGCACGTTAAACTTACTTGGGGATTGGAAAGGTCTTCTCCACGCTGAAATTTTCTGGATTTTGTGTGTAATCGTATTATTTGTTTGCGGTACTATTTATATATGTGGGATGATTTTTACTTTTTACACAGGTTAATAATGACAAGTATGCTAAATGCTAAAGCTAAAACCCTGAAAACAATAATGTACAAATTTTAATGTGCTAATTAATTATCAATAAATATATCACTATACTGAAGATTCGAAATTGCCTATCTCCAATTCTCATTAAATACAAAATTGTATATCTTCACTCCGCAATTAATACAGATAGTTGAGTAAGAAAGTATGAGTGATAGGTTTACCTATAGTAATAAATCAAAACAATTTAATGTAAAATAAAATCGAACTTTATTTATTTTTTCTAAGGATAAGTCTACCTAAAACAATGTATTTCTGATTTAAATTTGGTTTTCGAGTGTTTTTGTAGTTTGTAGAATAGAATTGTCGTGTGTTAATTTTTTTACGTAAGAAAAAGTTTAAAAGTAGAAAAAACTTGGATTTCACACAAAACGATTAAAATTTCATCCCACGGACTTTTGACTCCATGTTAAGTTATTGATTTTGAGGCAAAACGGAAAAAGTCCACAAATTAAAATTTTGAAAATTTTCTAAACAATTTCAGAGGCAGTCTTGATTATCGAAACTGCGAGTACTAACGCTTCGTCAGTTGCTGTACCTGTAGAAAAAAATTGAGTTCAATAAAATAATCCTGTCGCCTTATATTAATTATTCGTTGCTCCTGTAACATTTGCTGTGAAGGACTCATCCCGTTTTGCAAAGAAAGTACTCTTCAAATGTTTATAAATGCGAGAGAGATCAGGAGATGAGTATAGTGTATAGAGAAAGATGTAATCTCTTTGATTTTTGACTAAAATATCCATGCAGATAGGTAATCTACAGTGAAATGTGATGAAATCCCTTTGATTTCTTGGTAATGTTAATATCCATTATATATATGTACAACATACAGTACATTATTCTAAAAATTACATAATTCAACGGCACATTGGTTCTATTTACATGTTTCTGAAAAGAGTAAAATGTTCTATTTACATGTTTTTGAAAAGAGTAAAATGTTCTATTTACATGTTTTTGAAAAGTGTAAAATGTTCTATTTACATGTTTCTGAAAAGAGTAAAATGTTCTATTTACATGTTTTTGAAAAGAGTAAAATGTTCTATTTACATGTTTTTGAAAAGTGTAAAATGTTCTATTTACATGTTTCTGAAAAGTGTAAAATTTTCTAATTACATGTTTTTGAAAAGAGTAAAATGTTCTATTTACATGTTTTTGAAAAGAGTAAAATGTTCTATTTACATGTTTTTGAAAAGTGTAAAATTTTCTATTTACATGTTTTTGAAAAGTGTAAAATGTTCTATTTACATGTTTCTGAAAAGAGTAAAATGTTCTATTTACATGTTTTTGAAAAGAGTAAAATGTTCTATTTACATGTTTTTGAAAAGTGTAAAATTTTCTATTTACATGTTTTTGAAAAGAGTAAAATGTTCTATTTACATGTTTTTGAAAAGAGTAAAATGTTCTATTTACATGTTTTTGAAAAGAGTAGAATGTTCTATTTACATGTTTTTGAAAAGAGTAAAATGTTCTATTTACATGTTTTTGAAAAGAGTAAAATGTTCTATTCACATGTTTTTGAAAAGTGTAAAATTTTCTATTTACATGTTTTCAAAAAGTGTAAAATATTCTTTTTAAATGCTTTTAAGACATATTTGAATACGTTTGTAGATAGTTGATATTGTTTTTAGCTAAAAACGGATTTGGGTAATTTTGGTTCTTCACAGACGATATGCTATAAATGTAGTGTATTGATTGTAATAATAACCTATTACAAATTAAAGCCTGAATATTATATTGTGGTATTTTGAAAAAAAAACTTGAAAAAATTTTGTTCAGCTACTTTAAAAAACAACAACAAAATTACATTTAATACTAATTGAAGTTGGATAATATTATTATTTTAACTGGTTTCATTTTTAGAAACAGATTCCCTACAAGATTTAGAAAGCTAAAAAATAAAAATAACCTAATTATTGAAAACACAAGTAGACAATTAGATAGAGACGTGCCTACATACAACATATTAGGATTTTATTTCTCAGAACTAGCATGATGTGACTAACTATGTCAATTAGCCAATTAATTACGCAATTGGATTGCCACTCCATTTATATAGCTAACAGTACAGTACCAAAATCAAAATCAAAAGTAACCACATCCACATATAGCTAATTGAAATCGTTCACAGTTGACAGTCCACAAACAGAAGTAGGGAGATCAACATATCATTTTCAGCATCGCAGCGTTCCAACTCCAACGATACCAAACATACACACGTGATGCAAATATATTTTTTACAATAATTTATTGAGTAGAAACTAAAGGCAGCCAGTGCATAGTTGTCTGCTAAACAGAAAAATGATACTCATAATAAATTGTGAAAATCAGTTCTATATGCACCTTTTTTTCGAATTTTTTCGAATTTGACTTTAAAATTCAGTATAAACTTTGTTCCAAATTTTTAAATTCTTCTCTGAGAATCTACTGCATAATTTTTAATATAGTGAGTGTTGCTATTGTTGTTCGAGTTGGAAAATCAACAAATAATTTGAATTGTTTTCATTAATTTTTCAGTGTTTTTAAGAAACACAGAAATGGCACTATCTGCTGTTTTAACCGCATCGAAAATGAGCAAAGACCTTCCTCCTGCTTATTACCAATTATTCGGACAGCTTCCGCCTTCATATTCGTCACTTCAAAATCCGAATTTGGATCGAAAATCCTCATTGACGATACCCTCTACTGCGTCGTGTGAAAATTTTGAGTCAACCAGTAGTAACACTAGTGGCAGAGGTACACCCATTCGACAACCTTTCATCTTTGGGAATGAAATCAACGGCTATGGATTTCCCCGGCCAGACAGCACAAGAGTCCAAATGCCCGGTAGTATTGACCACTCTAACAATAATTCGGGGTCATTTCCATCCGAAAATTGTGTCACCCGCGACGGAGGTAGAGGCAGAGGCTCAACAACAAAACTGCCAGATTTTACAAATATTCAAAATGTATTCGATTCCCGCTCCGGCACTTTAAAATCACGTGGGAATGATGGGAGAAGTTTTCTCTTCAGTAGGATTTTTTTAGTTTGGTGGAGTGCCCTCATTTTATTATTTTTTAGCGGCATTACTTCTATCATTTATTTCTCATGGCTGTTTTTTACACACGACCGTAGTGATAAGCATGATGAATGGGTTTCCTTTAATCCGCATGAGGAGTTTAATTACATGGACATTACGAATATTTTGTAAGATTATTGTGAAATTCGGGTAAATGTGAGAAATAAGTACCTAGTAATAGTTTGAATACATTTTAATGGATGACATAATAATTATCGACTTTCAACTTACTCTTATTATGCTAATATTAAAACTCTGTAAACAATAATGTACAAATTATATTGTGCTAATTAATTATCAATAAATATATCACTATACTGAAGAGTAAAAATTGCGGATCTCCGATAATTCTCACTAAAATCAAAATTGCACATCTTCATTCCACAATATGGAAAAATTCATATTAACCTTCTACTACTGTCATTGAGTTACATAAAATCCTTAATTCTAGCGAACACTGAAAACGTATGATAGGATAGTAACATACCTCGTTCCCAGTATTGCCAGGGGTTAGTTAAGATTTAATAATTTATTATGATAATGAGGGTTCAAGAAGATGCACTGCAAGGGCGAGCAGAGTGAGTTTTTTTTTAAATTTTTACGGTCTATATGACACTATAGGAATTAGGAATGAATGAATAAACTGAAGCGTTTAAACTGAATAGACGAAGATACAGCTGCTCAATTGCTCAATTGACTTTCTTAATTCTTATTTTCATTCCTAGGAATACGAATGACGTCATCGTTCCTTTCGAGTTTTTCAAAGCACAAACCTGTATTATTAACCAGAAACAGAAACATACATGAAAGTAAATTCATAATAATTAGGTATGTAGATTTATGCATTCAAACAATTTCCAAGCAACTAACAATAAAGAATCGTGCGTCAACGTCAACTTAAAATCCAGACACAAAAAGCTTTAATCCGGAGTCTTAACTTTGTCATGCCATGCCACATTGTAACTTGTATTACTCATGTGAATACTGAAACTGCAACTACTAAAAGATAGCACTAGACACTGTGTCAATTATTATAAACTAACTTATTTAGTTCAGCCTGTGTTGCTTTACGGACACGTGCTCAAAGACATATTTAGATTCTGTCAACGGAAAACCTTTGAAATTCACCATTTACCAAGTAAAATATTTTAAGATTTTGTTAATTTTTATTTTATTTATTTGACACTCACAATCAGTCAAGTTTTTGAATGTAAATTGATTAGAATTTTGGGCATAATTATAAATCTACGTGTTAGTGTCAAAAACCGAAAACTACAATGGGCACATTAACATCCGCTGTAGCCGGGGCCGGTAGGAAAACCTTCAATTCTAACTTGACAGATGAATTGCCGCCTTCGTATAACGAATTATTTGGGCTGCATCCGACACCGACACTGGTCCTGCTCCCGATTCCGGAATCAGACGAATTCCCTGTGGAAAATCCTGAACGACCTTTGCCTTTGACCCTTAATACAGGAGATCAAAATAATAACGAATATGCACGCCTGGATTACACAGTCATCCAAATACAGGGAGGATCACGACATGGATTAAACTGTTGCGAAAATCAATACGGTAATTATACTGATGCTAATTTGAGCTCATCCGCATCGGAATCGGAATCGGCATTGGAAAACTCTACTACGTCCACTGATCCCATTTGGCCTAGACGGAGAAGATGGATTGACTTGGGGAAATTCTGTGAAAACAAGTGGGTAGTGGGTCCCTTTTTTCTGTGTTTTATTGATCATTTTGATTTGTGCTTTTGGGATCCCTCAAATTGCTACTTTCAACATGACGTAGTATTCCCTTCATGACAGGGGGAAAATATTACTTTTTGACTGATTATAGTAATTAGTAATAAGCGCGACTGGTGTGTGCAATTTAGCGAGATAATACCTAAAAAATGTGATATAATTAAATAATTGTTATTTTGTTATAGATTGTGTGTCGTGAGGTGATAAATTGTATTATATTTATATACTGTAAAAGTTATCAACAAAAATTTTTTCAATTTAAAATATTTTGTACAAGACCCGAACTGAGTTGTTAGTCATTATAATAATTCATGTCCAATATAAGGACATAATATTATTAGTGTGTTGGTTTTAGCTATAGATCTTATTTTGTTTTATTTGCAATTATACATTATCTGTATAATTCAAGTATGATGCCACTTGTCTCCCTATTTTTGTTACGTATGTCAATACTCAGTAGCTACAAGTTAAAGTGAGATTGTGAATTATTAAAAATCACAAACTAATATTTATTACGTGTTGAATAAATTTTGAATGAAAAGCACCTTAATATAATACCTAAAGGAAGTTAATTCGAAAGCATGGAAAATTAAAGGTGGCTAAACTATAGCGGATTAACTCGTTGCCCACCATTAGGATACGGGTTCACTATTGACTATAGCACTGGTCACAAATAGGCACGTATTACAACATAAGTTAAATAATGTAATGTAATTATAAATTATAAGCAAATATAATTTCATATTTTTATATTATACTCATCTGCTTATGACGTATTTTAAGATTCCCCCATTTAATCTTATAAATTCCAAACTACAAAAAATAGAGGCAGAGCCAGAGGTAGTGACCAATGTAGGTACATACATGTGGATATTACCTATTCACTCTACAAGCTATGTATGTATATACATTACGTCTGTGAATAATCTTGATGACTCATGTCCATTTTTAACAAAAACCAAAATGCACTATCGGCAAATAAAAATATCATGATCCTAAAATCATGTAAATAGTACACTTTTAAAAAATTTTCCTTGTATATAGCGGATTTTGAAATTTTCAAAAGGAATTAAATGAACCATTTTACACTTTTCAAAAATTCGTAAAGCAGAAAATTTTATACCTTTCAAAAATATGCACATAATTGATTTTGCACTTTCCAAAAACAAAAGTATATATGCTATTTTGCACCTTTTAAAAACTTGTAATTAACATTGTACGCTTCTATCTCACGCAGTTTATTTTTCATAATATCTCACCGACGATATGCAGTTTGTGTTTCGCTATATTAAAAATTATAATATTTTCGTACACTATACAAATCAACGCAAAAGGCAGGACCCAATGGCTATATGTACAGATATACATATCCCTCTATCCCGCTTGCCTCTTAACACAAATACAGGTGAGCAGATGATATACGTAGATGTAACACACAATCCACCCGCGAAGTTGCAGGAGATTCTATTTAAATTATTGAGCACGCTAGTTGAAAATTAGAAACATGCCTACCTTTACATTGGCTGAGTAGAAACCGGTCAGATCATAACAATATGTTTATATATTTAATATGTATGTAGTCGTAACATTATTTCTCAGAATTAGCATGACGTGACTCACTATGTCGATTAATTATTCCATTACATAATTACATTGCCCTTATATAACGAACAGTGCCACAGTCAAAATCAAAACGAACCAACCACATACGTAGCTATTGAAAATTAAAATCGCCCACAGTCCACAAACAGAAGTAAGAAGACGATGAGCATATCATTTTCAGCATCAGTTTTCCAACACTACTAAGCGTACACACGCCAATATTAAGCCAAAAATACAGGCAAAATAAAACACTCTCGTCTCGAGTTCCAGTCTATAGCTACAGGCACACGAAATTATTATTTTAGCTCAGGGCATAACCACTTTGAAGTTCACGACCGTGGCCTTGTGCGTATAACGATAATACTGCAAGATAGCACCATAGTGCTATAGCAGATTTGATACAAAAATATTGAGTAGAAAAGGAACGCAGCCAGTGCAGTTGGCTGCCAAGCAGAAAAACGTTAATAATAAATTGTGGAAATTCTTGGTTCTGTGCCTGTTTTTCTCGATTTTGACTTTAAAATTCAGTAAAAAGTTTGTTCAAAATTTGTAAATTCTTCACATTTGAGAATCTACTGTAATTTTGATTAGTGACTGTTATTAGTATTATCGTTGTTAGAGATGGAAAATCCCCTATAATAGTTAAAATTGTTGCAGTTACAGAATTTTTCAGTCTTTTTAAGAAACGTAAAAATGGCATTAACTGCTGTTTCAACCGTATCAAACATGACGAAAGACCTTCCTCCTGCTTACCACCAGTTATTCGACCCGCTCCCGCCATCATATTCGTCACTTCAAAATCCGAAGAATTTGGATACAAAATCCTTGTCAACGATACCCTCTGCCGAGTCATATGCAAATTTTGACTCGACCAGTAACATTAGTAGCAGAGTTATGCCCATCCGACAACCTTTGACCTTTGGGAATGGCTGCAACAACGGCTATGGATTTTCCCGGCCAGACAGCACAAGAGCCCAAATAGCAGGCATCAATAATTCGGGGCCAACTTTACACTCACATGGGGATGGGAGGAGTCTTCTCTGCGGCAGGATTTTGGGGAGAGCCATCATATTATTATTTTTTTGCTGTACTATTTATATATTATTAGTGATTTTTACACAACATCCTAGTGATAAGCCAGATGAGCGAGTTTTCTTTGTTAAAAGTGAGAAATTGAATTACATGGAAATTACGCATATAGTAAAATAATAAATAATGTTATAGGGAAATTCATGAAAGGTGGGAAGTATGTATTATAATAGTTTGAATACACTTTAGTGAATAACATTATTGACTTTCACTTTTAACATACTTTATTGTGCTAAAAATAAAATCCTGAAAACAGCAATGTACAAATGTAAATGTGCTAATTAATTGTTAATAAATATATCGCGAAACTGAGAAATCAAAATTGCATATCTCCAATTCTTATTAAAAGCAAAATTGTACATCTCCATTCTGCAATTAATAGTACAGTAAGGAAGCATGAGAAAGTAAGCTTTACCTTGACTAATAATTCAAAACAATTTAAAGTAAAAATAACATTTTCACAAAGAACAAGTCCACCTTATACAATAATGCATTTCTGATTTAAATTTGGTTTTTCAGTGTTTTCGTAGTTTGTAGAAGACAATTCCCTTGCGTAATTTTTTTATGTAAGAAAAAGTTTAAAAATTAAAATAAGTTTGGTTTCACTCTTAACGATTAAAATTTCACCCCACGGACTTTTTCCTCCACGTTAAGTTGCTGATTTTGAGACAAAACGGGAAAATTCCACAAATTAAAATTTTTCAAAACTTTCTACAAAATTCCAGAGTCAGTCCAGATCAATTTAAGAAACTATGCTTTTAATAGTGCTTCGTAAGTTACGCAGTACCTGTAGAACAAATTGAATTCGAAAAAATAATCCTGTCACCTTTTGTAGATTATTCGTTGTTCCCTAATGACTTATCCCGTTTTGCCAAAAATCTCTTCAAATATTTATAAATGCGTTAGACCAGGAAATGAGTAGTGTATAGAGAAAGATGTAAATCCCTTTGATTTTCCCTTATTTTCATTCTTAGGAATACGAAAATGACGAGCACGCCGGTAGAAAATAAGACACGTGCCTACATTGGCTGAGTAGACGCGGTCAGGTCAGATCACAACAATACGTTTATAGTCGTTTTATTATTTCTCAGAACTAGCATGACGTACGTGTGACTCGCTATGTCGATTAATTTTTCCATTTTTTCCATTGCATTTTGCCCTTACATTCATACATATAACGAACAGTCCCACAGTCAAAATCAAAATTAACCAACCACATAAGTAGCTATTGAAATCTTCCACAGTCCACAGACACAAGTAAGAAGGTGAGCATATCATTTTCACCATCATCTTTCCAGCACTACTGAACATAGTACATACGCAAATATTAGGCCAAAAATACTGAAAAAATAAAATACACTCTCGTCTCTACAATACAATGGACCAATGGTAATTAAATAAAATACAATTTTAAAATTTCAAAAATATTATTAATTAATGTTATTGTTGATACCCACTAAATTAATATTATCAACTGTAAAACCGAAAAAAAAGTGCCGCGCACTGGCTTTTCAAATAACTAAGAAGGTTTTATCAAACGTGACATTTAAAATTTAAACAGTGCTCAAATTGGCATTGTCAGTTGTAATTTAATTAAGAATAATTCTTCTAATGTATTTGTTTTTCGGTGGGATCTTTCACTTCTTCTTGTGGTACATGGACAAAGGTGGAGCCTTCAGTTTTTAGAAAAGTTGAGCAGATTCGTAGCCATTGGCGACCTGGACGATGAGTTGGGTTCAGCTAACAAATCTTCTCATCCCCTCACACCGAATCCTAGTGTCTCAGTTGATATTCATTTTGATCTGTTTGAAAATCGGAAGTACATTAAGGAGCAGCTCTCTCTACTGCGTCATGCACATAGTTGTAAAAAATGGGAAATATTGAAGTTTATTGCACCCTATGAGAACTACATCGTAATACACAGATATACTATATACTATTATTATTTTGAAAATTTTTGGAACATGATGTCTAATTTATTGATTCTCTATAGTTTTATGTAGTAACAACTTTGAAAATATTTTAAATGCAATACATTATAATTTGATGATAAAATTTTTAAGTATTTCCATACTTGGTGTTTTTTTAGTGCCCTCAACGTGACTGTTCTCACATGAAAATTGTTGTTGAGCATTTGAGCGCTTGCACTGCCGGAAAAGAATGCACCTTCACGCACTGCTACTCATCTAAGCAAATCATTGCACACTGGGCCAATTGTACGCGGCAGGATTGTCCAGTCTGTGGCCCTTTCAATAATGTTAGATTTTAGAAGATTGCCTTGTAGATGCTGATGCATTGTTCTCGTTTTATGTAACTACGATTGGCTGATATTTAATTTTTGTATAATTTATTCCTTAAACCAATTTTTGAATAAAGCTACTTTTTATTAGTTTCTTCAAATTATGTACTTGACTGGGCATTCACTGCATTTAATTTTGATATATGAAATGGAATGCTAGGGAGTGTTTACAAATGTTGTCATCATATTTGCTCCATATTTTAACATACTCCCCCATCGTCATTAATGTTAAGCATGTGCATATAATGGTGCAGAAATTTTGAAAACAATGATGAAAACTATTTACGATCGCAGCCATATATACAACTGTTAAAGAATTACGTTCTGATATTTAACGATAAGAACTACAGCTTAAATGTTAAATTGACACTGAAAATGAGTGGTGACCTTAATCGCGGTCAGATATTAATCATAGTAAAACATGTTTAAAGTCGTATTATTATTTCTCAGAACTAGCATGACGTGATTCACTTGGTCGATTAATTCATACAGTGGTCAGTTTGAAATCTTCCACAGTTCACAGACAGAAGTAAGAAGGTGAGCACATCATTTTCAGCATCAGTTTTCCAACTCTACTAAACTTTCACAATCAAATATTTAGCCAAAAATTTGGCTGCTAAACAGAAAAATAATACTAATAATAATAAATTGTGAAAATAAGTTATGTGACTGTTTTTATCTAATTTGACTTTAAAATTCAGTACAAAGTTTGTTCGAAATTTTTAAATTCTTCACATGTGAGAATCTACTGTAATTTTGAATAGTTGGAATTGTTGTAATAATTGTTCACGCTCTGGAAAATAATCAAAATATTTTGAATCCTTGTCACGGATTTTCCGTTTGTTTTCAACTTGAATAAAAATAAAAATGGCACTATCTGTAGTTTCAACGGTATCAAATACAAGCAAAGACCTTCCTCCTGCTTACCACCAATTATTCGGACCGTTCCCGTTACCGCCATCATATTCGTCACTTCAAAATCCGAATTTGGAAAATGGTGTCACCCGCGACGACGGAGGCAGAGGCTCACCAACAAGACTGACAGATTCTACAAATAATCAACAACATGTAGTCGATTCCCACTCCGGCACTTTAAACTCACGTGGGGGTGGGGATGGGAGGAGTCTTCTCTACGGCAGGAATTTGGGGAGAGCCATCATATTATTATTTTTTTGCGGTATTATTTATACGTTATCGGCGATTTTTATGCAAGATCCTACTAGTACTAGTACTACTAGTACTAGTACCACTATTACTAGTACTTCTAGCACTATTGAAAATCATGATGAGCGAATTTCCTTTAATGGTACGCTTGAGGAATTGTATTACAACGTAAAGGACGTAAACAGAATGGTAAAATCCCAGCCTGCAGACCTTGAGCGTTGGACATCCCAACATGTGAAAAACATAGGAAACAAAAATGTATGACTTTTTCACTGTCTAATATTTTGCATCTGTCATACAGAATTTACTGTTATTACTATATATGCTAAAACTAAAACCCTGAAAACAATAATGTACAAATAAATTGTAATGTGCTATTAATAAATAATTATGAATAAATTTATATCACTATATATACTGAAGAATCAAAATTGCCCATCTCCAATTCTTACTAGAAGCAAAATTGTACATCTCCATTCACACAGCATTATGGAAAAATTCATACTGGTCTTATACTCTGCATTTCATTTCAATGACAAATATCCTTAATTATATTATGCGTAATAATTACGGGCAGTAAATGAAGAGGCGTTTGTCAAAACGGGATGAGTTCATTTTTGTCCAAAGTTCATTGAATGATTTTTTGACAAAATGAGACAAGTTCACGTCCACCGTCTGTATATTATGACACTATAGAAATTAGGAATGAAAAACTGAAGCGTAAACTGAGTAAATGGAACTGTCCAATTTACTTTCATATTCTCATTCCCAGGAAAACGAATGACGTCACCGTTCCTTTCCTTTTGCGTTTTTCAACGCACAAACCTGTATTATTAACCAGAAACAGAAACATATGAAATTAAATTCATAATAATAAGGTATGCAGATTCATGTGTACAAACAATTTCCAAGTAACTATAGAATTGCACGTCAACCCAAAATCCTAAATATTCCCTGTGGAAAATCCAATGTATAAAAACATGTAAATACAACATTTTGTCATTTTCTAAAACATGTCAATATATTATTTTGCACCTATTAAAACTTGTCACAATTAACATTTTACGCGTCTATGTCTAGCTAAAATTGGATATTGGTCATTTTAAGTCTTTATTCATGAAATATATATGTGTAGTACGCATATCGTCAGTGAAGAACCAAAATGACGCATATCCAATTTAAGCTACAATCAAAATGAGCTACGTCATATATTCAAATATTAAATATGTCTTGAAAGCATTTTAATACAACATCTTACACTTTCCAAACACATGCAATTAGACATTTTTGCACCGTTTCAAAAACATGGATTTAGAACATTTTGCACCTTTTTAGAAACATGAAATTAGAACATTTTTACGTTTTTCAAAAACTCGTAATGAACATTTGACGCATGTTTCTCATTTTGTTTTTATGACATAGCTCATTTTAATTCTAGCTTAAATTTGAATTAGGTCATTTTGGTTCTTCACTGACGATATGTGGCTATATGTATAGTAGTTGCATATAGTGAGGTAAGGAAAGACCAAGGCACAAAGTATAAAGCATATTATGAAAATTCTGTTCTATACGTAGTTACTCAGCCATAATAATAATATTTTAATCATCACACACGTAATTACTCGCCTTTAAGTGTAGTTTCTTCTAGGAATTGAGAGGGGCTTGAGTCAGAACTGCAGCAATAATATGTGACTGTCAAGAAATTGAAAAGTCAAGACTTTAAATGCAGCAAGCACCAAAAATCAAAGTTGAATCCTGTTTAAAAATTCAGTGAGCTCATCCTTCAACGTCAACTAGCCAAGATGCATTTTCTTAAAAACTATTGTTTAAATTAAAAAGACGTATTTCTTTCCCTTTGCTGCAGCTGAAGGAGCAAAAGCTGACAGAGTTTATACAATAGAACTGCAGTTTAGCTCAAAGTAGAGGTAACAAAAACAATTCCTTACACCCTAATTTTTACATATGGTATTTCAATTAACTCTATATTATTATCATCGCCACTGAAGAAACAATTTCGTCTGTGAAGATTAAAAATGATCCATATTCAATTTAAGCTAAAATTAAAATGAGCTATGTCATAAAATAAATGAGGAACGTGCGTTAAATGGTAATTAGGAGTTTTTGAAAAGAGTAAAATGTTCTATTTACATGTTTTGAAAAGTGTAAAATGTTCTATTTACATGTTTTTGAAAAGTGTAAAATGTTCTATTTATATGTTTTTGAAAAGCGTAAAATTTTGTATTTACACGTTTTTGAAAAGCGTAAAATTTTATATTTACATGTTTCTGAAAAGTGCAAAATGTTCTATTTACATGTTTTTAAAAAGTTTAAAATGTTCGATTTGCATGTTTCGGAAAATTGCATACTGTTCTATTTAAATACTTACAAGACATATTTCAGTATTTTTGTAGATAGTGGATATTGTTTTTAGCTAAAAATGAATATGGGTCATTTTGGTTCTTCACCGACGATTTGCCGTTCTTTACTTCACATTGAAACAAAAATTGTTAATCTCCATTTTTGAAATGTGTTTATAATTGTTTATTAATTTTACGAAAAATAATGTTTATAATTAATTTTGTATCTCCTATTGTTTATTTGTTATTACAAAATATTTTCTTTCTTTTTTTTACCCTAGATGCTTTGTAAGGGCGATCTTTGCTTTTCCTTTGGTCACCGTGCTTTGTGAGTAACGATTTATTTTAATATTTACTAGTTCTCGTGATTTTAACCTAGTGGCGTGTATTTATAACTACCTACACTGAAGATGATCTTGCATTTTACTTGTCTTTTGCTAGTCGCCTATCCTACAACGTCTCCTTGTTTTCCCCCGTGCCCGTACTTCAGTTCTTGAAACATTAAAGCAAGAAAACTTTGGCCAAGGAGCCTTCAATTGAAGATTTAACACACAAAGCGACGCTTACCTCCATTTGTTTTCGTATCTACACATTTTCATTTTTATTTTAACTTTAAGAAATAATTATTGTGAGAAATAATTGCCAGAAGGCAAGTACAAATAAGTAGATAGGTAGGTACTATTTTAGAATTATCAAACAGAAAAGCACAAGGTTTAAAAATATTGAAGTTATGTTGCAGAAAAATTTTCTATTTATTCGTTGTGACTGAATCCAGTTACACAAAAGTAAAAAAAAACTTTTTAAATAATTTTTTTCTGAATTGAATTTTTTTGTGCCAGGAAAAAACAACTTGTTGCCTGTCATCTTTCGTGGAATTTCTACGATATTACAATCACAGCATATGGAGAGGAGAGATAGAGATTCACTGAGCGGTGAGCTGCCCCCGTCTTACGAACAGTTATTTGGACCGTCACCGTTACCGTTACCACCAACATACCCGGGTGCAGCAGTTCAGAATATCAATGTGTTACCTTCGCCGTTTGGGCTACCGGTACCGGTACCGGTACCGTGTGTGTTACCTTCCCCAAATATTCCAAGTATTCATGGGTACGCACCCCCAACCAGAAGTCTACGGCCTCCTCGGACCTCACAAAATACCGAAAATACCGAAAATGTGAATAATAATAATTATTATTTTAGGGGTATTCATATTCTTAGACCGAGCCATCGGAGTTGCGCTGTCAACTCCATTGAAATTCCTTTCGGTGGGTCCGGGTCGATCTGCTGTTCTGGATGTCCATGTTTGTCATGGTGCAAGAACTGCTTTGCAGGATCCATTTGTTTGTTGCTACTCTTTATTTTTTATATGTTCATACAATGGTGCCTAAAAAATGACCCTGGAAAAGACTTAATTCTATAGTCGGGCTCGACTTTTTAAAGGCTAGCCTATAGGCAAGGCTCCTGCCCCAAGGCAGACTTTAAGGTAGGCTGATTTGTAGCCTTTTTTTCATTTTTTAAGCATGTTAATAAAAAACAAAAAGCTTCATAAGGCAAAATAAAAGTATATTGTATACCAACACATATATTGCGTACTATTAAAATTAGTAGTCTATAACTATTATATAATTTTTGACGTCTAAAAGTAAACTCACAGCTAAATAAATAATTACTTGTTATTTTTTATGATAATTTCTTAAAAAAGCAAAAAAAAAAAAGGTTGATGCAGAATATGAAAAAAGGTAGGCTAAGGTAGGCTCCAAGTCATTATTAGAGATATAAAATTTCATTTTCGAATTCCAATATAATTATTCTTGAAGACGTATATTTACGCACACTATACTTGACTGATATGACAACATATTTTATTATATAAACATTTCGTTCTCGCTAATAATGCAATGGGCTATTAGGTAGACAGAGATAAATTGTACGATATAATACTATTATATTTCTATAGTAATTCCTGTTAAGGTCTTCATAAAGTTTGAAATTTTAAAATAGAAACGTAATTAACAATTTACTGAACCAGTCAGTAATAAAAATATAATAAATTATTATTAAAAATATTATTATGGGTTTGAGTATAAAAACTTCGATAGAATTTTTTGTTTCGGTTCACAATAAATTTTAAAAAATATTCAAAAATAAAAAAATTAATAACTTAATAATACAATAAATTATTTAACAATGACGAACCTGTCTGACATGTCTTATTTGGAAGTAATTGAGAATGAAGTCGGAAGTCGGAGACTTGCCATAATTTGCCGCCATCGTCTTCTCTCTCATCGCATCGCTACCTCCAAATTTGCATGCAATTGCGATTGAAAATCTTAACTGGCGCTGATCTCAGCTGAAAATCAATTAATTATATAACTTTGTATAAAAATAAAAATTTTAATTTCGGAATTTTCGGATTTTAGATTTTGTACTTTGGACCACAAGCTGATATTATTATTCGAATTATTTTGTCTAATAAATAAAACCAGTCCACCAGCCAGAACCAGCACAATGTGCTACAAGTGGCTAGCGTTTAATCAAAATCAAATATACGGCAATCTCAATTTAACGATGAATATTTTAAAAATCATAAGAAAGAATAGAACAAAACAAATTTTTTAATTTAAAAACTTACGTCCAAAAATACACAAAAGGTTCAAAAATAAATGGAAGATTTTGATGGGAAGGGGGCTGAGTCAGTCAAGAGTGGAGTCAGTGGAGTCAGTGGAGTGTCACTTGATACTGTGACACGTGTCAAAATATCAGTTCGTAAAAATACCTTTGCTATCCTTGCTCTATCCGGTGTTGTCCTGGGCTATGTCCTTGGCTACTCCTTGAAACTATCAGATTTTTTTGGGCCTGAATGGTGGACGGACAGACGGATCTCGTACGTGAGACTCCCTGGTGATATTTTTACAAACCTAATAGCCTGCCTTACAATTCCCATTCTACTCTCTTCTATTGTTGCTGCCATCGGCTCAATGGATATGAAAAGATTTCAATTTGCAATCTGGCGTATTTTTGTCTACATTTTTGCAACGACACTTTTTGGATCTGTCCTTGGAGCTGTACTATCGGATGCCATTCACCCTGGAGATCCTGGAGATCGTCCAATTCCAGAAATATGCTATTCTGCTTATGATTCGGTGGTCGGTGCGGGGTCCATTGCATCATGTACACAGGATAATCATCCCTGCTTTGAATTGGACTACAAAAACTTATGGGCACCCAAAACCTACAATGTCAAGGATAAACGACTATTAAACCCATTCCGAAGGACATGTGGGGAAAGTTTCCGGGTTGTAAATTGTAACCTTCTCATCGACATTTGTATGGATTTCTTCCGTCTTTTTTTCCCGGATAATATTGTAGAGGCACTCATACTCACTGTAAATTGCGATTTTAAATTACATAAAAATTTTACAAATATTACCTCACAAAAGTTTTGAAAAAATACTAAGAAGTTACATATCGTGTGTGAAGAACCAAACCAAAATGACCCAATCCAATTTAAGCTACAATCAAAATGAGCTATATCATAAGAACAAAATCAGAAACATGCGTAAAATTTTAATAAGGAGTTTTTGAAAAACGTAAAATGTTCTATTTCCATGGTTTTCAATACACTGTAAAATGCACTATTTACGTGTTTTTGAAAAGGTGTAAAAAGTTCTAATTCCATGTTTTCGAAAAGGTGCAAAACATCCTAATTCCATGTTTTCGAAAAGTTACAAAATGTTCTAACTCTATGTTCTCGAAAAGGTGCAAAATCTTGTAGTTCCATGTTTGTGAAAAATTTCAAAAATTTCTAATTCCATGTTTTCGAAAAGCTACAAAATGTTCTAACTCTATGTTCTCGAAAAGGTGCAAAATCTTGTAGTTCCATGTTTTTGAAAAATTTCAAAAATTTCTAATTCCATGTTTTCAAAAAGGTACAAAATGTTCTAATTCCATGTTTTCGAAAAGGTGCAAAATGTTCTAATTCAATGTTTTTGAAAAGGTGTAAAATGTTATATTTAAATGCTTCCCAGACATATTTGAATATTTCTGTAGATAGTTGATATTGTTTTCTTCAGCTAAAAATCGATTTGGGTCATTTTGGTTCTTCACAGACGATATACAACATGTAATTACCTATATGCATTTTAAACGGGACGGCTGTTGTATCTTTTTCTATACAGCGTGACACAAAACCGGATTTAAGCGCCCCATATAACACGAGCAAGAATGCGTATGGCAGTTGTTATCCGTTTACGAATAGAGACTTGGGAAACGACCAGGATTTCATTTTTCTCTCCGAATTTTTCACAAAAAAGATTACCATAAATGGGTTAAACGGTCGCGGTGTCATTTCTTTTGCCATTTTTCTAGCACTGGCAGCCACTTACATTGGACCTGTGGGACGACCTCTTTTAAATATATTCACAAGTCTTTCGGAATGTACTCTTATGCTAGGACAGTGGGTTATGTGGTAAGTAGAATTAAAAATGTTTTCACATTTTGGTCTGCGCTCCCGGCCCCTATTAATTTATAATTATTGTAATTTTACAGGTTGTCTCCAATTTGCATAAGTTCAAAAATTGCTGCAAAGATTTTAGAAGGAGACAACATTTTTGAATATTCGACAAGTCTCCACTACTATGTGTTAACATGTCTCGCTGGAGTATTTATTCACACGTTCTTTATCTTGCCACTTTTGTATTTGCTGTACGTGCGGAAATCCCCGTTTGTTTTCTACAAACATCTCATGCCTATCATGGCTGTGAGTTTTGGTACATTTAGTAGGTTAGTCATAAATTATTGTAATGCTATTTTTTTAATAATTTTTCTTTTGCTATATGTTTAAAGAAATTGTTTTATTTGTTTTTATTTTTGTGTCATATGTTTGTTTTGAGCAGTACTGGAACAACCCCGTTGGTGATTCAGATCCTGGAAGACATTTGTGAATTAGACCCACGAATAGTGCGCCTCATGTGCCCAATTGCATCTCACATGAATGTGGACGGGAGTGGAATCTTGAGTATTACTGGAGTCCTTTACATTCTCCAGCTCCATGACATTGAACTCTCGACGGACAGGTGGTTGGGATTGATATTTATGAATTTTGTCATCGTGACGACGTCCGCGATACACAGACTTCGTTTCTTCCGTAGGATGTCCCAAATTCTTCCCATAGCAAATTTGCCGATATCGTTTAGCGCCTACATTTATCCCGTCGAGTGGTTCGTGTAAGAAAAAAATCAGTATAGTAGGGTTTGCCCTAATGGTGATCACATTCCTAATGGTGATCAGTAGCCGCAGTTCAAATTCTACTGCTTTAAAAATCTGTCTGTCTGGCTGATAATGTTATAAGATTACAATCTCAACTGTCTATAATCAGTCACACATATTTTTAAATGCAGCAGTATTTTAACACAACAGTGGCTACTGATCACCATTAGGGGCGTCCCAACTATAGCCCAAAATGTCAATAATTATTATGGAATAATATTGTGGGTGAAGAATCAGAATGGTCTATATCAAATTTAAGCTAGAATTAAAACTATAGCTGAACTAAATAAATGGGATTAACCATGGGACCATTGAATATGCGAAAAATGTTAATTTTGAGTTTTTAAAAAATGCAAAATATTTTATTTCCGTGTTTTTTCGAAAATTGCGGTAATTCCGTTTCTATTTTTTTTTAAGTGCAAAATGTTCTATTTGCATATTTTTTTTTAATGAGCAAACAATTCCATTACACATTTTTGAAAAGTACAGAAAATCCTATTTAAAGGTTTTTGAAAAGTGCAAAATGTTCTATTTACAAGTTTTGAAAAGGGCAAGATATATTCCGTTTAAGCATTTTGAAAAATTGCAGAATATTGTATTTACATATTTTTGAAAAGTTTAGAATAGTCCTTTTGCAAGCTTTTAAATATTTCAAAATTTTCTACTGTTCTACATTTGCATGCTTTTTGGAACCTTGATATTTAAATCTTTTTTGTAAGTATTCAGTGAATTTCGCGTTTAGCTAAAAATCGATGTTGACCATTTTGATACTTCACTGACAATATAAATAAAACGAACTGTAGACTTTAAGTATTTTAATTTTTTCCAAGCTTCCCTATTCACAAAAATTGGAAACAAAAATTCATTAGACGACTTATTCTGTTTTATTTTCATGGCAGGCTCCCCTTCGTGGTGCTCTCAAACGTACTGACAGACTGCGTAGGGGCCGCCATTGTCTGTCACTTGTGCAACAAACAGCTGGAAATCCTGGACATGGAAGAAGCACTCAGGAGTAATTTCCAATGGGCCAAAGAAGATTCGGAAGCATCGAGTATGCTCAGTAAAGACACTCCTAAGGGAACAACCGGTCTTGACATAGAGGAAATTGGTAATCCGAATCCCAGCCAGGAAGACAGTCATCTTGGTAGTGCTGGTGCTGGTAATGCTAATGTCAAGTCTCAAACTCAGAAAATTTTCCCTCATCAACCTCCTCCTTCTTCGGCACCGGCACCGGCACCGGCACCGGTCAAGAAGAAAAAAGCCCGAAAGAAGGGAAAATCCCCACTTCATAAAAATTCAACAATTTCCAAGACTTCCTCAAAATCAAGACAGGGACCAAGAACAAAAGCTTCAGGATCTGTACAAAGCGGAAAATCAGCTCGCAGTACAAGGAGAAAGCGTTCATCCGGTCCTCGACCCGGACCCAGACTCGTACTACGCAAAGGGAAAAGGCTTCAGCAGGCCAAATCTAATGGTCGAAAAATATCGGGCAAAAAAAATAAAATTGGGCCAGTGAAGAGCGGCAGTAGTACGACTAGAATTAAGATCATTGTACCGCCTGATCCTGGTGATTCCTCAACGAATAAAAATGTTCCTTCTAATTCTAGTCTTAGGTAGAAAATTGAACTCCATTTGAAGAAAATATAAACCCCATACACTATATACATACACACTGGCTAGTTCCAGAGGTATAACGAAAGTATTGAAAAAACAAATTACCCCACAATTTTGAAACTCCCGCTGGTTTTCTGAAATTTTTGAAAGGAGATTAACAAAATCGGATAAACCGGTACCGGGTAGCAGTTGAAGTTTCAGCATTGCTTGTAGGGCTGAGAACAGGGACATAATGATATACTCACCTTCACCGGTTTTTATATTACATAAAATTATTATTTACTTACTACTTATGATAATATCGATGTTAATGTAGACGAGAGGTTCTTTTTGAAAAAAGTTTTTATTAGAATTTACAAAATGATATGTACAAATTAATTAATTAATACTGATTTTTGTTGTTTTATATATAACATTAATTATTGGTTTTTTTATAATTGGTTCAAATAAAGCATTAAGCATGTTTTGAATACACTGAGCGACTGATTAGAGTGTAAAGAAGTGAATCTAAATCTGTTTGGAAAAATATACGACTAAATAGTTACAATATTTTTTACTGCATTTCAATTCAAATATAGAAGCAGGGCCAAATAAAATAGCCAGTGCAGGCAGCCCCCGCTGCTTAAATTTTCAAAAAAAAATGTAAATGGAACATTTTACACTTTTAAAAAATATGTAAAAAGAATATTTTGACTTTTCAAAAACATGCAAAATAAAACTTTGTGTACATTTCAAAAACATGGAAATACAACATTTTCCACTTTTCTTAAAACATGTAAATAGAACATTTTGGACTTTTCTGAATCAAGTAAAAAGATCATTGAGCACTTTTTTAAAACATGTAAATACAACGTTTTGCTTTACTAAAGAAAACCATCAATAAAATCAAAATGGTGGGTTTTGTATGGAAAGGGAAACCAATCGCCCCCTAAAAGCAATACCTTGATCTGGCCCTGACTAGGGGTCTGATTTTGAGACAAAACGAAAAAAGTCTACAATTTAAAATTATTTTAGAAAATTTTCTAAATTATTTGTAAATTCTTTCTAAACTCGAAACCCGCACAATAATTTTCATACTATTGTTGTTTTCATTTCTTACTTTTACCGTTATCATGAGCTTAGGGGCATTCAATTACATTCTACCTTTCTTTTTTACTGTCACAGGTTGTCACAAGTTCGTTAGACTATGATTTGTTGACACGACGATGTCAGGTTTGTTTGTATATTGAATATTGTAACCGGCTTTCTTTGAGTTTTCCAGCGGCACTTTGTAATTTTATTACTCTTAGGATCTATTTTTGTAAGACGTCAGTTTGAGACACTTGCAAACAAAATAGCTATGATATATAGCTAAGTAGGTACCTAGATGTTCAATTATTTGACTACTTGAGTGCTTAACAACGTCAACAGATAATCTTGTTTACAAATGCGATAAACCTAAAAAGACATAAAACTTAACATAGTTTAATTTAAACTGTTTAAGGTGATGGATTATTTTGTGTCTTTTTGAATGTAGGTCCCTCCTTAATAATTCATTGGAAACAATATTTAAAAGTTACTTTGTTAGATGCAAGAAAAAATTTATAATTAAATTCGTTTCATTTTTAGTAGGAAGAAGCTCAGACAGCGTATAAGAAAATACATATCGTCAGTGAAGAACCAAAATGACCCATATCCATTTTCAACTAGAAGCAAACTGAGCCATATCCAAAACGTTCTAAAAACAAAATGACCCATATCCATGTATTTCCACGCATACGCCCAAGTCAAGGCAAATACAAAATACACTAGGTGCAGGTTTGAACAGGAATTTTTTGCATGGATTCTAGGCGTACGCGTGGAACTAAATGGATTTGGGTCATTTTGTTTTTAGAACGTTTTGGATATGGCTCAGTTTACTTTTAGTGGAAAATGGATATGGGTCATTTTGGTTCTTCACTGACGATATGCAAATTATAGTTTTTATATCCCCAATCCTCCCCAACAAGAGATTACAGGAGATGCAGCCAGCGCAATCAGCCCCCGCTGCCTGAATTTTTAAAAACATGTAAAGGGAACATTTTCTATTTTTTCAAAATTATGTAATTAGAACATTTTGACTTTTCAAAAACATGCAATTAAATTTTTGTGCACATTTTAAAAACATTCAAATAATACATTTTCCACTTTTCCGAATCAAGTAGAAAGAACATTATGCACTTTTCTAAAACATGTAAATACAACATTTTGCACTTTTCTGAATCAAGTAAATGAAACATTTTGCACTTTTCTAAAACATGTAATTACAATATTTTGCACTTTTCTGAATCAAGTAAATGAAACATTTTGCACTTTTCTAAAACATATAAATACAACATTTTGTACTTTTCTGAGTCAAGTAACAAGAACATTTTGCACTTTTCTAAAACATGTAAATACAACATTTTGCACTTTTCTGAATCGAGTAAATGGAACATTTTGCACTTTTCTAAAACATGTAAATACAACATTTTGCACTTTTCTGAATCGAGTAAATGGAACATTTTGCTCTTTTCTAAAACATATAAATACAACATTTTGTACTTTTCTGAGTCAAGTAACAAGAACAGTATGCACTTTTCTAAAACATGTAAATACAACATTTTGCACTTTTCTGAATCGAGTAAATGGAACATTTTGCACTTTTCTAAAACATGTAAATACAAAATTTTGATGTACCAAAGAAACCCTCCAATAAAACCGAAACAATGGTGGTTTTTGTATGGAAACAATAAAATTAAAAGCTGCCTATAAAACAATTCCTTTGTTCGGCATTGACCGACTCCTATCCACACTATCAACGACTACCCTAGCTTCAAATTAGTAGGAATAAATTAATGATCGAAATGGTCTGGCTCACGGACCAGGAAAATCTAGCCGTTTGATTCGCAGCATGGTTATAGATATCCTACTCCTACGATCCGTTTGCCCCGCTGTGGCTCGTTGTCACTCAACTATCTACCGTAAATGCTCTAATACAACGACCCGCGTTATATTCAAACTCGAAGGTTTACCCCTCGCGTTGTATTAGAGACCCGTAATGTTAAAGCATAGGAGACCCCCGCGTTCTATTAGAGACCCGCGTTCTTATAGAGACCCGCGTTGTATTAGAGCATTTACGGTACTTACGATGTGTCACTAATGTTTTCTACAAACATTGACAAACAGTGATGTCTCAATCTCACGCATTGAACTACTTGATATAATTTTTAGCCTTGTAAGAGTGGAAACCATGTTTATATAATTACTGTACCTTGTTTACACTACTACTATGTACCTACATGTCACTGCTTTGATGCCCTGCAAATTTTTGATATTAAATTGAAATAATACTGTGGAAATGAAAACTCAAATTACAAGTTATACGTATGCTATGCAATTAAAAATAGTTTATTTATTTTATTCGTATTAAATAAATTAGGCAGCATTGATACAGTAAGTGCATACATTTTTATACCTTTAGTAATCAAGTAACAATTACCAATAATGTAGCTGTAGACTATATATGGACAGTATATATGTACATAAATTATATTTACATTCAACAAAATTATCCAACAATGTTGGGCTTCATATTTAAAAATACACTTTACTTCTATACCAAAACTCTTATCTAAAATCTTAATCTCTTGGAAGATCCACTCTGCTCTCACGAAATTGACTCACACGGCACAATTAATGAAATGACGCCAGCTCTCATTTTAGGGTGCTGATAAGAATCTCAAATTGTTTGCAAATTACTCAAATTACTGACAGTAGCTGAAGGGTGGCCAGAGATTTGAAATCAAAAGAGAGCGGGAGGGAGTACCTCGGGTGAGGAGAGAGACACATTCGAAGGATTAGGTGGTTAAAATCTTGGGAGATGTGCTTCAGAGGGGTCACTTGAGTCCCTTGCCTTGTCCTTGTCATCCACTTCCAGTCCAATACGACGCCGTGCATTCCTTCGTCGGGCTGTCGGTATAATTGGGTTTATACTGGTCAGATAGGCGGCTTGGAGGAAGTAAATGGCCTAAAGTTAAAGGGCAATTTGGTCCGCAAAGAAATGGTTGTGAAGGTGATATGTTCCGTAAGAATGCTTCGGATGGACTACACAGTTTGTCTGCTGCAGTAATATATTGATGGAGTAGGGAGAGGGGATAATTTTCAAGTGCCCAGGATAAGAGTGGTGACAGCCAACTGGAACCGGGCCTTGGCCTTGGAGGATTGAACAAACCGCTTGATGATGAATTATTTATGGGAGTTTGTGGACGAAAGTTATTAGTCAGCTCGGCACTCTGCTGTCCAACAACAACAACAGGATTATACTGTCTGCTCGGCTCAATGTTTGACATGTTTGACACTACTGTGAGAATCTTTTGTATGTTACTGGCTGTCTTGCAATATATCAAGGAATTTAATAATTTAATATTTTTCACAATTTAAAAAAAAAATTTTAACAGTTTCTGTACATTTTTGATTTTTCTCCTACACTAATCGTAAGAACTGAAGAACACTGTAAGAACTAAAAAGTATAAATGTGTTTTATACTATTATATTATTTAAGTTTTCGTCTCAATTTTTGTCTGCCTCACCATCAAAGTATTGAAGAAAAGAACCAACTGCTCAAACAAGATTCGATTTGTTTCCCTTGTACACAACGTGACAAAGCTCAGTTAAATGTATTTTTAGTATTTTACCTAATATTATGTTGCCAGGCTTCCTAATAGTTGGACGAGTCCAGCTAGGACTGGATATTTTGTCATTTAGAAATTTTAAGTTAGGTACCTTAGTGTAATTAAAACGCGTGCTTCTTGTCAATAAAGATAAGGACGTCAATCATTGTTATTTTAAAAATTAAAATTACACTCTGCAAAAGAAAAGGATTAAACCCAATTCTTTCCATGTCAAGTTGAGTTCTGTCAAAAGCTGCGTTATGTTGATTATTTTGTCAAGTAAACTTGTATTTCCTCTTGCTCTGTATATATATATATATATGTATGTACATATATATGCTACGTGGTCTAACGTATTTAATTTAATCAATTCTTTGATTTAATACAGACTTTATTTTTGTCTATAGCATAGCACGCAGTTTATATTAAATATTTTCATTTTGGATTAAATGGTTCTTTCTTGTGTCCCTTTTAATTACCCCATGGATACACTTTAGTATAAACAATATATTATGTCTTATTAGAAATAAATTATGTTGTGTAAGTACAGGCTGATTTAATATACATACAGAGTTTAATGTTGTGTTCAAGTCCAAAGTTTTTTTGTTTTGCGACACAAAATCGGAAATTGACGGTAAAATTAAACGATTCATTATCTGTAGAAGGAACACTCAAGCATGTTGACTGAAAGTTTTTGCTGGCAGAAAAAGTAAGTATATATTTCAAAATATAATTAGGTCCAAAATGACGTTAAGGACTTGAGCAATATTTCCGGCAATGTTTCCATCACAAGAAACAATTGCATTATATGCATTTGTCACAAGTTCGTTAGATTACGATTTGTTGACACGACACGATGTCAGGTTTGTTTGTATATTTTAACTGGCTTTCTTTGAGTTTTCCAACGCGACACTTTGTAATTTTAAAGCACTCTTCTTGGAGATATCACTCCTATGATCTATTGTAAGACGTCAGATTGAGACACCTCCAATCAAAGGATATAGTACATTTAATATAGCTAGATGATCAATTAGTTGACTACATGAGTACTTTAATGCAACGTCAACAGATGGTCTTGTTTAAAAATGGGATTAAAGTAAACATACATATATAACTTTTAATATTATGGATGATTGTGTGTGTTTTTTTGATTTTAGGTCCCTTCCTAATAATTCATTGGAAACAATATCTAAAATCTAAATGCAAGAAAAAATGTATAATTCGTTTCAACTTTAAACTTTAATATGAAGAAGCTCAGACAGCGTAAGCTAATACATGTGCGCATCATGGTTGCTACATATTCCAAATACCGACTCCTATCCTATCATATGTAAATAGTACATTTTGAATTTTCAAAAACATGCAAATAAATTTTTTTGCACATTTTAAAAACATGCAAATAAAGTTTTTGCACATTTTAAAAAACATGCAAATAAATTTTTTTGCACATTTTAAAAACATGCAAATAAATTTTTTTGCACACTTTAAAAACATGCAAATTAAGTTTTTTGCACATTTCAAAAAAATCCAAACAAATATATTTGCACATTTCAAAAACATGGAAATAGAACATTTTACACGGCTTAGAATCAAGTAAATAGAACATTTTAAATTTTTCTAAAACATGTAAATGCAACATTTTGGTTTACCAAAGAAAACCATCAATAAAGCCAAAATGGGGATTTCTGTGTGGAAACAATTAAAAGCTGCCTAAAAACAATTCCTTCGTCCGGCCTGAACCAACTCCTATGTACAGTATCAACGACTCCCCTAACTTATTATTAAAAGTAGTAGAAATGGTCTGCCACGGACAAGGAAAACCTGATCAAGTCTATGATTCGGTATGGTGATCAATTATCAATATCTTACAATCTGTTTGCCCCTCCATGTCTTTCAACTCCACACGATGTGTAAATATTTTTTTCTAGAAAAATTTACAAACAATACAGGCATCTTTACATAGTAGCGTGAAGACTATACGCTTCATAATTAAAAAATACTATTCTGCTATACCAAAACTATAGGAGCATTATAAGTAATTAAGTTGTTGTTGTAATAAAAGTAAATCTCCCATTTTATTTTCATTCTGCTGAATTGATAATTTTAGTTACATCCCTACCGTGTCTTTCTTTTTACAGTTTTTACAACATGCAAAACATTAGCATTTTAAAGGGATTGAAAATCCGGAACCGGACCCTATGAACTTGGATCCCGACCCGTGTCCATGCAAGTAATTACCAATAACATAACATGCTTTCTACATTCGTATTTTGTTGACAATAAAAATAAATTTGAAAGGACCTAGTTTTTTAATAAAAATTATTACTAACTAACCAGGGAAGGTCACCACATAAGAGGTCTGCTCCTTACGAATTTGGAAAAACTCTGGCAGTGACCAGGACAGAAGGGGTGACAGCCATCCGGGCCTTGGAGGCATGAACACGCCGCTTGAAGATTAATTATTTATGAGAATTGGTGGACGAATGTGAGCCAGTTCGGCACTCTGTCCAACTGGATCATATTGTCTGTTTGGCTCAATGTTCGACATTTTTTACACTAATGTAAGAATCTTATGTATTCAAATGTCTTGACTAAAATTGTTATGGGCAAAAGTTACAAAGTCTGTTTAAAGGGTAATATCAATATGAAACTTTGATTAGTTTCTTTGAAATTTTTTAACTTCTTTTTAACTCAATTTTGCAAGCGCGATCGATATACCAAAAAATTTAATCGTTTTAATAATTTATTTTTGTTTTTGAATTTTAACAGTTTGTGTACATTTTTGATTGGAAAGAGTGTGATTTTGTTAATGTACTTCACCTCTTTTTTTAAATTAACGAGCACACATGAATTTCTCTACTACTGTACTCTAAGAACTGGAAAGTAATACACACGGGGTTTTATACACGCTCTAAATTTTCGTCTCCACGTTTTCTGCCTCACTATCAAAGTAATAAATAAAGTAACCAACTGAACTGCTCAAACAAGATTCAATTTTTTGCCCCTTTACACAATGTGACAAAAACCGAGTTAAAATTGTATTTTTTAGTGATCAAAATTATGGCCTGGTCTGGTCTAGTCCGGCTTTCGAAACAGACCAGACCAGACGCGGCCAGACCATTGTGGACATGGAAACCTCAAAAACAAATTTACCTGAGAAATTTGAATATAAAATTGTGCTCCCGAGTTTTCAAAAAATGTAAATATCACTCAAATTAAAAAAATTGTTTTAAATGTAATAATTATATACATTAGTAATTCAACAAAAAAATAGTAAAAAAAATGAAAATGAAAATTGAAATGGTCCGGAGCCCGTTCAGACCATTTCGATCACTAGTATTTTACATAACATGTTGCCAGGCTTGCTTCATGTTAGCCCGGCCCAGCTAGGACTGGATATTTTGTCATTTAGAAATGTGAAGTTACCTTAGTGTAAATACTTGCTTTTTGTCAATAAAGATAAGGGCATCAATCATGGCTATTTGGAAAATCAAAATTAAACTCTGCAAAAGGAGGAAACCTATAATTCTTTCCATTTCAAGTTGAGTTCTTACGGTTACGGACGGTCTGTCATACACTGTTTTGTTGATTATTTTTTTCAAGTAAAAATTTGTATTTGCTCTTGCTCCGTGTAAATGCAACGTGGTCTAACGTATTTATTTAATTCTTTGATTTCGCTTTATTTTTATATTAGTCTATAGCAAAGCAGCAAACGTGCAAACGCAGCATGACAATCTAAATATTTGTCAAGACCAGCATAATATATGTCTCTGCTACGTGAGTTAAGTATTCATTCTATCTAACCACGTTGTTCGTTTTGAAGTCTTATATAGCGGAAAGTCCCCAATACTATGTCCAGTACTGCCGAGAAAAATCTCAAAATTACAAGATTGTTTATGAAACGAGTCGTCTATCCGCATGCTTAAATAATAAGAGTTTCAAGCTGCATTATAAATAAAAGAGATATACCTGCTGATAAAGGCGCGTACTTCTACCGTTTAATTTATTCAAATTTAATCATACAGATTTAATATACAGCGTAACGTTGTCTTGAAGTCCAAAGTCAAAGTGTTTTTTTTGCTTCTCCAACAATTACGATACTTATATATAAAAAGATAGGTAGTAATTACGTTACGGACTTGAGCAATATTTCCGGCAATGTTTCCATCACAAAAAATAATTGCATTATATACATGCTATTAGGAGTATCAGTAATGTTGATATCAGCACTCAGCACCCATATAGCAAAAACAAACATTTTCATTATTTTTACGGCGTAATAAGGAGGCATGAAGTCACATTGACAATTGACACAACTACAAAAAATATTAAAGTAATAAATTGTCGTAAGAATATAGTTCTTAGTAACACCTTAATGTTATGCTAAACTCTATATACTTGCGTAGAGTCTACAGTCGTAATTGTAGTACACATATAGCACACTACATTGTAGTTGTAATTAATTAAATGATGACCATATTGATACTGTAAGTTGCTCATCGCTGTGCCGGTACCGGTACCGGTGCCGGTCATTATGACAGATATAGTCTCACGCACGAGTAAGTACACAGTACACTTACATAAGCAAAACTCTACACGCTTTTGCTTCCACTCCTCCACGCAAACTAAAAAATAATAATAATTACACAGTAGTCCACAGTATTAGGAATTGTCCATAAATGATGTCATAGATGACACGACGTTTTTTTTTATAAACTCACATATACCCTAACAATACAATGAGAACCCTTTTAACGTTGCCTTCTTGAATGGAGAGGTTCATTTTAGGACCCACTCACGCAGATGTTGACATCATTTATGGACGATCCCTAGGATGCAGAGAGGAGGAAAGAGACAAACAACTTGGTTACAAACATACAATCTGAAAAACACAGAATTACTGTAAATAGCATCCCAGACTCACTACAGGCAGTAGACTGTAGACTCAATCCTGTATAACGTCAGAACCCAAAACCAGAAGACCACAGAATCAGACTTAATTAATGTAGTTATACATACATAATGAGCCAAGAACCTTACCTACATACATATATGTAATTACATGAAGAGTTTTTCGGCAAAACGGGATAAGTCTATCGAACGAAGCCAATTTTACAAACAAAATGTGACAGGATTATTTTTTGCAACTCAATTTTTTCTACAGCTTTTTATACTGCAACTGACGAAGCTTTATTACAAGCAGTTTCATAAATCTGGACTGACTCTGGAATTTTTCAAAAAATTGTTTTGCAAAATTTTAATTTGTGGACTTTTTCCGTTTTGCCTCAAAATGCATAACTTAACATGGAGTCAAAAATCCGTGAGATGAAATTTTAATCGTTTTGAGTGAAACCAAACTTTTTTTTACTTTTAAACTTTTTCTTGCATTAAAACATTTACGCACGGCAATTGTCTTCCACAAACAACGAAAACACTCGAAAACTAAATTTAAATCAGTATGAATTTTTAACGTGGACTTATCCCATTTTGCCAAAAATCATTTAGTGGACATTTCCAGTTTTGTCAAAATCTAAAATTTTGACTATTTTTTAAAATTGCTTTAGTTGAACTTTGACCTTTACCATTCAACACAGTAACGTATCTAGTTGAATAGTACACGTAACGCAAATAATCGCATTTTTGAAAACAATGAGCTTGACCCGTTTTGCCAAACAGCTCTTCATATATTATTAACAACAACGTTATTTTGACAAAAAATTCTCTTTATACTTTTTGTTTGACTGACTGAAGGAAGAATTTTTATACATTGTTATGAGACTATATTATGGAATGCAGAGAATTCATTATTGTAACCAACGACAACGCAACTTCTAAAAGTATGTGAAGAATGTGAAGGTATTTTTGTGTATTACAAATTATGTATGTGTGCATATTCAATAAAATTTCAAAGAATTTATTTTATGGAAGTCTGAAAATTGAGACTAAAAGCTTTGGTATTTTCTGTTGTACAAAAATGGAAATATAGCATTTGTAATTGAAACCTGAGCTAATTACACTATATATGTACAACAATGGCTTTACACAAAAATACAATTGATGGGCTGGTTTCTATATGTAGGTATATAAAGCTATAATTATAATTAGGTATCGGTACTTGATATTTTTGCCTTTAAATTAATTTTAGCTTTTTACTGATAGATATAGCTGACTCACATTTTTTTAATGTGAGCGGAGGACTGTGTAGTATATATTTAACAGGGCCGGACGAAGGAATTTCTTTCAGGCAGCAATTTGTTTTTTTGTAAAAAACGACTATTTTGATTTTATTAAAGGTTTTTGTTTAGCGAAAAAAAGTTGTATTTACATGTTATTTTGTTAGAAAAGTTTACAATGCTGTATTAATCTAATTTTTGATATTGTAAAATGTTCAAATTTACATGTTTTTAAATGTAGATAATTTATTTGCATGCTTTTTGGAAATTTGCAAAACAATTATTTGCATGTGTTTTGGAAATGTGCAAAAATATTATCTGCATGTTTTTGAAATGTGCAAAATAATTAATTTGCAAGTGTTTGAAATGTGCAAAATAATTAATTTGCAAGTTTTTGAAATTTGCAAAATAATTTATTTGCATGTTTTTGAAATGTGCAAAATCATTTATTTGCATATTTTTAAAAAGTGCAAAACCATTTATTTGCATATTTTTAAAAAATGCAAAACGTTTCATTTGCATGTTTTTTGGAAAATTTAGGCAGCGGGGGCTGCCTACGCTGGCCTTATTATCCGGCTCTGATATTTAAGTGTGAGGAAGTTGATGGACGCTATGTGATTGTGATAATAATATATTTTTCGCACAATCCCGTACGTAAGTTCTTCTTCTTCTGCTGTGTCTGTAGTATGTAGCAATGTTGAAGAGATAAGAACGACAAGGAGTTCAGTCAGACGAGTGCAAAACTGGGAAACTTGCACCAAACTGGTATGTAGCTTGAAGTAAAGTCCTGTAATAATTCCCTTGGTTGCTTTGTTTTTCCTTCACTTTTTTTTTATCAGATCAGTTTGTAGCTTGGGTTTGTTCTCATCCAGAAAAGTGATGTGATGATTGTATATGCAAATGAAGGAATTGGGCGGAAGTTCATGCAATGTTGTTATGTTTGGGATGAGAATGAAATATTGCAGTCTCACGTACATCTATTGTACACACACACACACACACTTTTAAATATTATACTATCTTTTTATTACATTACACCTTCGGACATTATTTGAGTTGAGAGCTTCGACGACAGGCAGACAGACAGACGTGGACGGGGACTGAAAGAAGTGTGGAAGAAGTGGAAACCATCAACTGACAACTTGTTGACGTATTCGCATTGTCAAAGTTTAACTTTTTTTTCTACTGTATTTATTTTTAACGTTTCGTTTTGTTGAAAAACCAAAAACATTAGTTATTGTCTACGATTCACTGAAGCTTAAAGGTACGTTACGTACGCGGTTTTGAAAAAACATTAACACTAATAAGATATTGATATAGATGTAAAAAACAGTAGCTACATACATTATTAAATATTGACGAAAATCATATAGTTCAGATGGTTCATAAAATACATATTGTTACTTTTAAATATTTGTAGCGTGAAAAAATAATGTTATGCGAAATTACTGATATTTGTGAAAACGCACGGGATTAGCCGCAAGCAAATTAAAGCTGGAATGCTTCAATTAGTATGCTGTAAAAATTACAATGTATCGAAAAGTCGAAAACCGACATACTTAAAAAAAGGGCGAATTTACCACGTATCTGTTAATGTGTTACCGAAAAACGCTGTTATTACGCTCCGACATCGAAATTGAAAGCACAATCGGTATCGGTTAAGAGAAATATTGGTTAAGGATTTATCAATAATACTGTTATATTAAGTAAACTGTAACGGAGGTTAGATTACGCAACTGGTAATTCTGTTAAATCCTATTTCTAATTGAAACGTAGCAACAACAAAAAACGATAAGTTCTAACCCGCGAGCTCAGGCATAGTTAACTTCTTTTTTATCCACTGAACACCAATATAGCCCACATATACGGTGATATATATGTACCGTATTTCCTGTATTAAACCACGGGTCCAAAATTGTACACGGGCCTGCATTACTACACGGGTCTGAAATCTGAAAGGTATGAGTTTGAATAGTCCACGGGTCTATTTAACATTGTTTTATATGGTAGTACACGGCCTGTAATAATACACGGGTCTGTTTTAATACACGGGTCTGGGAGGTGCGATTTTTAATAGTACACCCCGTGGTTTAATACAGGAAATACGGTACTTACTTTACAGGATTTTCTGCTAATTTGACAGATTTTGCTGTCAATATAATATTAGCTACAGAAAATTCAGTTAAAGAATTTTAGTAATAGATAGCGCTGCTATACAAGTAGCTGACTGATTTATCCAATTTTTCCAAAATTTCATAGTTTACCAATAACTCTGTCAAATTTAACAGCTAAATTTGTTAGCGAGGTTTTTTAATTAGGATCCGTTCTAAGCGTGTCCACAAATAATAAAGAAAGCTATATACATTTTTCGATTTTTCTGCTTTTCCCATACAGATTTAATAGCGGCTGGAATAGGAGTTAACCGTATCACCACTTTTGCTTTTGGGGGGAAAACTCTGGAAATATCCGGGGAAAATAATGCACAAGTCCGTGACGTTCCTGGACACTCCTGAAACACGACTAGATGACCCACCGTCATATTTTCAAATTTTTGGAGCAGATTCAGAGCAACCTTCCCTTGTGGCTTCTTTCCAACTCCCGCCGGACCATCACCAATACCCAGATGAATACCAGGAGAAACATCCGCCAACCCCACCACCCCTTCCACCCCCATACCACCCTCATTTCCTCTCCCTCCCCCCGCCTGGTGTCAGCTCATCCGTGGAGGTTGAATTAGACCCCAGCGAAGTCAAAGTTCACAATGGTCCATGTCAACAATCCCCATCCCTATTATTTCAAGGGTCAGATTTGTCGGGCACGGACACAATTTCCCGGATGCAGAAGAACAAAGGAGGGGCGAGAGTGAGTCGGAGCGTGTCTATGCTGTCGACGTTATCCGGAACTCGGACTCCGATTCCGATTGGCCCACCAATTCGAACAACATCTCTCTCACCATCCGCTACAGCTCACGCGATCTCCGCAGCAGTATTTGCTAATCAAAATCAAAATCAGAGGGAATTCTCATCAGACACTGAATTTAAATTAAATTTACAATTATTTCAAAATTGTATAAGACTCATGGCGCTCATTTTTCTGCTGATTATATTTTTTATTGTCATCCAAGAATTTACAAAGTATTACGGCGAGTGGAAGGAAAGAGCATTTCCATATCAGTACCACAACACACAGAATCAGAATAGAGATAGATTTGCCACTACTACTGAGAAGTAGGACAGGGAGGAAATACAAGAACACAATAATACTCGTAAAGATACCACTAAGGAAAACTAACAAAAATAATTTAATACTTATGTTTTATAATTAAAATAATAAATTATATATCTACTAGGGAAGTTAAAAAACATAATTCATGAATATATTTCTATTTTTTAACTATATACTAAAGCTTCTTCACGTACTGTTTTATTGCTCGGAAAATTCAACAAAAAACTATTTATATGTGAGCTTACAAACTAGAATATATATCAGATATAAAGTGACCCATATCCATTTTTAGCTAAAGCAAAATGAACTATCTATGAAAAATAATACTATGATCTAAAGCATGTAATTAGAACATTTTGAACACTTCAAAAGCAAGTAAATAGAACATTTTGCAATTTTTAAAAACCCTTTAAAACAATATTTTACACTTTTCAAAAGCATGTAAATAAAATAATTTTCAATTTTTAAAAATACGTAAAAACAATATTTTTACAATTTTCAAAAACATGTATATAGAAGATTTTGAACATTTTAAAAAGATGCAAAATCTAGCATTTTTTGCACTTTTCAAAACGCATGCAAATAAAGTATTTTGCACTTTTCAAAAACTTGCAATTAACATTTTATACATCTGTCTAACTTACGATTAGTGTTGTTTTACATAGCTGATTTTAAATAAGCTTTAACTGGATATGGATCATTTTGATTCTTTACTAACGATATTTATATTTCATGGTAAATAATAAATTTATACTTTTTAATACAATTTGAATGTAAGATCTCTTTCTTCTTCTTTTTTGATATCACAACTATATTTCAAAGCATAATATCAACAACAATTTTTATACATCAGAGCGACACTGTGACGAGTGTTTGAGCAACAGCAACAACAAAACTACAAGATTTAATTCCTCCACAGAATTTCAAAAAATCAAAACATTGCATTAGTCTGTGGAAGATCTAAGGGCCTCCCTATATGTCAGCACCAGATTATTAGTATTGCAAATAATAATTGAGACTAAACTTAGAATTAAAGTTCGGTCAACTTCGAAGAAACTTCCCACCACTACTCCGATGGGGGAGCGAGCCTTCTGAAACTTGCGAAGCCATAAGCATTGTCGTTCCTCGTCGGAATCCGCATCGGACATTCTTGTGTTATTTCTCCTGCTAAACTGTTCCATCTCTTGCCCTACTTCGGTATGATCTCCGTCAGAATGGACCGTCTCGACAATAACAGCAAGCGTCTGTCCATACTTCTTCGACCTCACAAGACCGTTACCGACACCGTCCCGATGCACCCGTAATCTTAGTCGTTCATGCATTATCTTCCTAATATGTATTCTGTTGATCTGACTAAGTACCTCCAGCTTCCACGAATGTAGTATGTGGCATGTGTACTCATGAACTTGGGAGAATTTTTTAAAGGTGAGCAAGAGGATCGCTGACATGGTTCCAGCAACAACTAAACTTTTGAAATTGTCATGAATGATGGCTTCAAATAGCCGAACGATAATTACTGCCATCGTCCCGATTTCACCCATGAAGATCCAGTAGCCGTATTTCGTGTTCCAGTGCTTTTGAAGAATGCTCAGTTTGATGAAGATTTCTCGGTTCGTCGCCGACGATCTTTTTGAGAAATATAAAGAATCCATTTTGTTGCCATTTTCCTGTTCAGTTTTGATCGCATCGTTAGTAGTATTTGCATTTGCGCTAGAACAATAGAAAAATTAATCAGATTTATTTTACACGTAAATTATAAAAGCTACACGCTTAGAAAAATATTGGAAAATTTACCACATAGCTGTTAATTAATTTGTAACCGATTATGCTATTATTCCGACATTAACAAAGTAACAGTTAAATCCTATAACAGTAGTTAACAGTAATTTCGGTAAGAGATCTACCGATACTGCTGTTAAATTAAGCTAACCGAAATCGGGGTTAGATTACTCAACTATGGTAATCCTGTTAAACCTTTTTTTCAGTTTTGATTTTTGTAAAAATTAGACTTACGGGAGTATCTTGAGGAGAAACTTTGCAATGGCAAAAACTTGGAGGAGTGAAATCATAGTGTGGAAAAAAAGGCTGAAGTAATGAAATATGAAAATGTTCAAGTGAACAAGGGCAAATATTAACTTGAGCCCCATAGGAATTGATTTCGGATTGTCCGCCAGCGATGTGAATAGAATCGGGTTCCCAGGATTTAAAATTACTCCCACTGCTCGGACAAGGGATGGAAATACAAAAGCGAAGGACAGGAGCTTCACAATTCTTCCATAGTAGTCTGTTTCTTCCTTGATCTTCGTGATTTTATTGCCTGCCCGTTCACTTTCATTATTGTGTAGCGAAGCCATGTCTGTTAAAAGTTTGCAAAAACAACAAAAATAATTATTAAAAAAGTAAATACATTATACAACTACACAAATTAAATATGTATTGAAAAATGACCCGCTCACTTGTTGTATATCCAGCTGCCATCGAGAGAATAGCATTAATTAAGTTCCTCTGCACTTCATAGTCTCCGATGAGCATGACATGGTTATAATTGAACACGAGGAAGATGCCCGTCATGTAGCGAATTGTTAACTCGGAACCTCGCCACATTCCAGCACTACTCCCCATAGTTTGAATGCATCGGTAGCACAGGAACAATTCATACAAGAAAAGTAAAATGTAATTTAGAGCACTTCTCAAGAACCAAAACCATGATTTTAAATACACGATCTGATTATCTTCTTTACAGTAGGAGAATGGAACAAAGGCGAGCATCCGTCCCACGTTAATGAGTCGCCCGACAGCGATTAAAGTCTGCTTTGGAATCATTACAATATTTTCTCCTTTTTTGATTTTGTATTCTCCTATATAACCCGGGCCGGGCCCGTTTTTGGATCTGCAACCAACACACTTAATTCTATTACTGATATGTATGTACTACTATATAGGACTGATGAGGATTGAACGACTCAGGTCTGCATATAGTAACTGTCATTTATACTTCACCTTTGTTGTTGTGACTCGTGCCAATTACATAGTATATTAAATAATTGCTTCTATACTCTAATAATAACACGTCCTATGCTGTTCTCAATGCATGACAGTTTAAATGTTGTTAATACTCTTTACTCTTTAAATGTTACTTGTGATAATAAACTGGGACACGTCGTCAGGTAGGTGATATCATGAAGTATGAAGTGTTCAAGTACAAAGTAATATATAACTGGTGAATTCAACATTTCAACATGAAAATTATTATACCAAAAGTCAACAAAAACAAAAGGCTAAATTGAATTTTAGTAGAAATAAAAATAAATACAGAAAACATTTTAAGAGTTTGCTAGCAAAACGTGTTAAGTCTAGTGGATCAAGTGTGGGCTTAACGCGTTTTGAAAACAAACTCTTCATTTGTTGATTTTAACATTTATTTTTGTACATTTATTAGTGTTATTTACCTGCCAATCCAACATTGTTAAAGTATATTTCCATATGAGAAAACTTAAGGAATTAACTACTCATAAACTGTCAAGCATCATACTACCTATAATGTCAAATATAATAGTTTAATTCTTTAACAGGCGAGTTCACCATCAACACAAAATTGTACACCATCTCAGTCAACACAATACAAAAGTCTACATAGAGACTAGAGTCAGAGAGGAGATAGTGGAAATACAAAACAAACGAAGAAATGTTGGCTTTATAACTGTATTATTATGTATTTAAAAAAAATAGGCATCTTACATTTCACTGACTAGATGAGACTAATAAGGTACAATTCACTCAAAAGACTGAAGTATTTGCGGGTCCTCGCACCCGCAAAGCAAACTGCGGGCAAAAAAACTGCCAAGCACACCATGAAATAGGAAGCAATAAAATAAATGATATATTACTTAAACAAACTTAACGTAAGAATTTGTAAATTTTATTTATGATTCTTTCTGTATTAATGATTATAATATATTTGTTGAAACCTAATGACATCATTTATGGACGATCCCTTGTGTTATTGCGCGTGCAAGTATGCAAGTGGATCATGGGGTCGTGGACCTCATCTTGTACTCACGTTGTAAGACTAGTGATCGAAATGGTGTGGACCGCAGGACCAGGCAAGGAAAATGTGACCTAGTATCTTAATTCTATATATATGGCTACGGATATCTTACAAATATCTTTTATCCCGCTGCCAATAAACTAAATAATTACGATGTGTCAATACTTTTTTTAGAAACATTGACAAAATATATAGGCAGTATATCTAGTTTTTAGCTTTGTGTCAAGAGTGGACACCTGTATTTGTATATAGGTAATCTTGTTTATACACTGCTACTGCTATGAGCTACGTGCATGTCACTGCACTGCTATAAACACACTGATTGTTTGATCTCCCGAACTCCCGAACCCGAAATCTTACGAAACGGCTGGCGCCTTCGCAGGTCCAACACCTTCTGCTGATCGAGAGGTCTATTATGTTTGAAGTTGTTAATCTTTACATCACTTTAATTACTTTGTTCATCAGTTTGTTAGAACAAATTGAAGTTTGAGGTATTGGCAAACAAATCAAATAAAGGCTTCGGTGATATTCCACTCTTTCACTGTTCTCTATATAATGTACATATTTTATTACCTGACAAAAAAACATGGAAAGTCTCTTTTGTAAGAGACGACAAAACAATAGTTAAAATTACGGAAATAACTAGTTTCGTAAAATCGAATTGGTTCTGTGTAAATAAAACATTTTGCTTCTGTCATTGTCATTTACACTAAATTGTAGAAATGACTTGTTTTCCTTCTCTATATATTGGGTAACTAACTAAATATAATTTTATTTTTTGTTACAATCCTTACGTATACTATTGACATATTATTTACGAAATACATTTTTTTTTTGCATCTTTTTTTGTTGCTATACAAATATCAGAATGATATATAAACCCGATGCTTCTTCTTCTGTGTTCAGCTTTCGAAAGTGTAGTAATAAAATATTTTCTACAGAATGAGCACAGAGCTTTAGTATAGTTTCTGAAACTGCTTTATTCAAGCTAGCAATTATTATAATATAATACAGTATATAGCCATTTTACTGCTGACTGCTGAACGTACTCAATTTTTGTTTTGAATAATGCAAGCTCCACCCCCCCCCCCCCCGGTAAATGGCAGAAGAGGTATTATTTTTGTTTTTTTTTTAAATTTTATTACAAAAAATAATTCATACATTTGTTAATGTTTTAAATACATAATTTAAAATATATTCTTTAGAGTGTCACTATCTATAATATGTACTTATCTGTAAGGCCAAATTGCAAATTTTTTAACATTAATTATCGTTTGTTATTTTGCTAAAGGAAGGGAACATAAATTGTTCGGCTGTACACGTCCAAATTGCAGCAAGTGTGTGGCTAAAGAAATCGATGGGGAAAAACCAGCCAACCTCTCCGACTACATTCCAGGTGGCTTGTACATGAGGTCTTACAGATGTAAGATTTGTGATGCAAATTTCAACAAAATGAATCTTTTACGGGATCATGTGCAAACGCACATCGGTGATGGACCCCCCTACGACTGCACTTTGTGTAACAAAAGATGTTGCACTTTAACTTGTGCCATTCAGCACTTGGTAATTATGTGTTTTTTTAAGTTGTCAATTTATTGAATTTGGCCACACATTTTAATTCTTGCTAACAACAACTTTGAAACTGCCTAATATTTATTTCTACTTTGTTCACAGATCTGCCACGTAGAAGAGGACAACCATTAGATTTCGACAAAGTAGTGAAGGGATAAGGGTTTCTGCATTCTGCTGTATGAAGAAACTAACAATTAGAAATACTTTGCTATTGGTACCAGATTTACTAACAGCAGCTTTAGTTATAGTTCATAATAATATTAAAAATTCGTATTGTTGTTACGGTCTGGCTGGCTGCCCAAAAGTAATTCCTTTGTCCGGCCCTGAACTAATTTACATTACATACATACGGCATAAATACAACAATAGGAATTTTTAAAATTAACTGGAACTGGAAGTATATAAGTAATTTGTAAGTAATTAGAGTTTGTATTTCCGGAGTACATAATATTTATGTACTCCGGAAATACAAACTCAAATTACAAATTACTTATATACTTCCAGTTCCAGTTAATTTTAAAAATTCCTATTGTTGTATTTATGCCGTATGTATGTAATGTAAATTAGTTCAGGGCCGGACAAAGGAATTACTTTTGGGCAGCAATTTCTTTCTATACAAATTTTGATTTTATTGATGTTTTTTTTTTGGAAAGCAAAATGTTGTAATTACAGGTATGGACTGTAAAAACATGTAAATGGAACGTTTTGCAGTTTTCAAGAATATATAAAAACAACATTTTGACTTTTCAAAAATATGTAAATATAATGTTTTGCACATTTCAGAAACATAGAAATACAAATTTTTGCGCATTTCAGAAACATGGAAATACAAATTTTTGCCCATTTCAGAAACATGGAAATAAAACATTTTCCACTGATCTCAAAACATGTAAACAGAAGATTTTTCCACTTTTTTTAATCAAGTAAAAAGAACATTTTGAAATTTTATAAAACATGTAATTACAACATTTTGCTTTCCAAAAAAAAAACATCAATAAAATCAAAATTTGTATGGAAAGAAATTGCTGCCCAAAAGTAATTCCTTTGTCCGGCCCTGAACTAATTTACATTACATACATACGGCATAAATACAACAATAGGAATTTTTAAAATTAACTGGAACTGGAAGTATATAAGTAATTTGTAAGTAATTTGAGTTTGTATTTCCGGAGTTCATAATATTTATGTACTCCAGAAATACAAACTCAAATTACAAATTACTTATATACTTCCAGTTCCAGTTAATTTTAAAAATTCCTATTGTTGTATTTATGCCGTATGTATGTAATGTAAATTAGTTCAGGGCCGGACAAAGGAATTACTTTTGGGCAGCAATTTCTTTCCATACAAATTTTGATTTTATTGATGTTTTTTTTTTGGAAAGCAAAATGTTGTAATTACATGTTTTATAAAATTTCAAAATGTTCTCTTTACTTGATTCAAAAAAGTGGAAAAATCTTCTGTTTACATGTTTTGAGATCAGTGGAAAATGTTTTATTTCCATGTTTTTAAAATGTGCAAAAATTTGTGTTTCCATGTTTCTAAAATGTGCAAAAATTTGTATTTCCATGTTTCTGAAATGTGCAAAACATTATATTTACATATTTTTGAAAAGTCAAAATGTTGTTTTTATATATTTTTGAAAACTGCAAAACGTTCCATTTACATGTTTTTACAGTCCATACCTGTAATTATTATAGTCCATTACCTCTGACTTTGTGGTAATTCTTTTTATTGTTGTGTCAGACCTCATGTACAAGCCACCTGGAATGTAGTCGGAGAGGTTGGCTGGTATTTTCCCCATCGATTTCTTTAGCCAGACACTTGCTGCAATTTGGACGTGTACAGCCGAACAATTTATGTTCCCTTCCTATAGACACATAATTAACCCATGTATAAAATCCTATAGTTCAACCAGGTCAAAAAATCATTTTAGAAATGTTATCTGTAAACGAAGTAGATACCTCAAATCGGTGGTCCCTACATTAATCAAACAACTCAATACTTTAAGTTCAGCTAGGATAACCAAATTAGATGATTATTACAATAACTCAGTCCCTAAGGACATTTAATTAAGTAATTTAAGCTAGTTTTATGGTTGTATATTATGGTCATGTCCTGCTATTTCTGAATACTTTACTTTGATTTTTCACTCCTTGTATTGAATTATCCTAATGGGTGTTGTGTTTATGTATGCTATTATCTTTGGGCAATAAATCATTATTATTATTATTATTATTATGTCCTTCATAAATCTAATAAATATGGTTTAAATAAATGTACACATGCTTCCCCATAATTACTCCTTGACTCAATTACTTTTATTAGTTTTCAATATATACTATCAGCAGTACTATAGTGACGTGTTATACAAAAAATATTTAAAAGGTGAACGAGGGCTAATTTATATAGTATAGGTTGCCTTTTTGAATTAAATGCATTTGGCATTTATGAACGCTATAATGCTAAAAAAATGGTTCGTTGTAAGGGCTACACTAATTTGACTCAGTATTTAAACGTGAACAAGCATAATAGGTTATTCAACAATAATTCATAATGTTACACCTCATGGGTTAATAGACTAGAACTGAGGATTATTGGGTTGACCGGTTGACTACATACTGACATACTGTGTGTCCCAATGAAATAAACTCACGATCAGTCCACGGGACTCACTGTACATTATATATTACATATAACTATTTCATGCACATTACGTCATGCACACGCTCTGCTAAATTATGAAATTCATCTCTAATATAATCTCCAAGTTTTTCAAATTCTTCTTGTGAACTGTACGAGGACTCGTCTACACTCACAACAATGCTTTGTTTCCCCCCATCCCCAAACGCCATGACTGTTGCAGCTGTAATAAATTTAAAAAAAATAAAAATGCGTCAGGATTATAGAAACACTATAATATCGTCTGTGAAGAACCAAAATGACGCATATCCAATTTAAGCTAGAATCAAAATGAGCTATATGTCATAAAAAAAATGAGAAACATGAGTAAAAAACGTAAATTATTAGGAGTTTTTAAAAAGCGTAAAATTTTCTAATTCCATGCTTTTGAAAAAGGTGCAAAACGTTCTAATTTCATGCTTTCGAAAATATGCAAAATGTTCTAATTCCATGTTTTTGAAAAGGTGCAAAAATGTTTCAATTCCATGTGTTTCAAAGTGAAATTGTTGCATTTAAATATTTTTGAAAAGGGCAAAATGTTCTATTTAAACGCTCTCAAGACATATTTGAATACTTTTGTAGATAGTTGATATTGGTTTTAGCTAAAAATGGGTATGGGTCACTTTAGTTCTTCACAGACGATATTATGAAGAATTGAAAATGTTTATTAATGGGATATTTGATTTAATAAGATTTTTACGCACTTCGCTGGGGCGTCATTGAGCCGAGTGCCACGAACAAGTCCGTCACTTTGGCCCCATCAATAACTGTCACATCTTTAGGAACTGGAAAATTAGAGTATGAAAAACCACGAGGGTGAAATATTCGCGTGAAAAGGAAAAGGAGAGGCGCCGGAAAGTAGCTAATGAGGTGAGCAAATCCATTTATTGCAATCGGCTTCATAGATTCTTTTTCTTCTTTCAGCTTCGCCTCAATTTCTTGGAGACGGGATGCAGCTGACATTTTCTTCAGTGGAACTGTTGTCATGGTGATGTATCTAATTTGGAAATTAAATTAATTAATGTGATTACAAAATATTTTAAAAATATAGAATACGAACTTACAAATGGTTATTCAATCCTCCAGGATGATTAGGCTTTGGGCGCGTAAATATGAATCCAGTTTGGTCCGGTATTTTCTGCCCATCACGTTCCATTGCTACTCGAACCCCTTCAAAAAGGCAGTGGACGAGCACAGCCAAATAGCTGACGTTGAATTTATTCTTGATCGCACACACTGTTGACACCTCAATCCCACTTGTAATACTTGTATAGTATTTTTGACCTGACTTTCCGTCCCTTTTTAAACCAACAGGGAATATCCACGTATTTCTCAAGTCATAAGACTCAATGGCGCAGTAAAGATACTGCCAGAGTGTGAGTGGCATCCAAAAACATTTCTTCCAAAATGAATGTTCTACATTGACTGCTTGAGGAATTCCCAGTGGTTTTAGTTTGAGTGGGAGGTCACGCTGGAAAACATTGAGGAGGCTGAAGCCATCTGCTAAAGCGTGGTGAATTTTTAAAATTATCACCATTTTCCCTGGCACTGGCCCCTTTTGACCACAGTTGGTTTCGGCTTCAGTATCTCCACCATTGTCACTGTAATTGTACAGCAAAGTAATTTCCCAAGGGCTTTGCCCTTTTTTAAATGGCTCGGGGAGGAAGTGGCTTATAAGTTTTGGGAGGTCTTTTCTCGTATAAAAATCCATTGAAGGTTTGATATGATTTTCTATTGCAAATTCCGTGTCCCACTTCCAGAAATGGTAGCCCATAAAATTAACCCAGAATTGTTGAAATCTGCCATAGATTAAACTTGAACCAGAAATGTCGGTTTTATTTATGATGCGGTTAGTAAATATTTCTCTAAATCTGTCGATGGGGATGACACCGTCCAGAACAAAGACGTAGAGCAGATTAAAAGTAGGGAGAGTGTGAATTTTATCCACTGCCATGGCACCACCCTCCCCGTGAACAAAATCAATAAGATGACGACGTCTACACAGTTTTGCTATTAAAAATACAAACAGTTTGTAGGGATACAAAAGGGCGAGCACAGTCAGGATTAAAATTGCGGCTATGAAAAAAAATGGAACTGCGAAGAGTAGCAGTAAGAATCGGAGGAGGAATTTTGTAATTTTGATTTGTCCCATTTTTTAAAATTCTTAAAGTAACGTTTCTATTATACAATATATTCTTTATTAATTTTTGCAAGATACGTTATTGCAATATATAATATGAATAGTTTACTATACTGAGGATGGCACGGCAGGACGGAGGCAGCAGCGACAGTTGCTCTGTTTCTGCATTTACTATAGATTTTATTTTAAAAGTATTCTTTGCAAACACAAAGTTTTGTTGCGTATATATCATGTAAAAAATCAACTTGCAGGGGCAAAGTTACAAGTTTAATTGCTTTACGTGAAAACATAAAAAATTTAGCCTTGATGATGTCTACGTTTCTTTCAATGAGGCATTTATTATAAAACATAATACTATATTAGAATTAGAAACATTTGTCCAGGTCCAGTGAAGACGCAAAATGTCACTTCTGTATTTCATCTCATTTCAGTTCACTTACGATTAGACAATAACCAAATCATGTAAATACATCATTTTACAATTTTCAAAACATTTAAATATTACATTTTGTACTTTTCCAAAATACGTAAATGCAAAATTTTGCACAATTTCAAAAAATCTGTAAATAGAAAATTTTGCATATTTAAAATAGAATGCAAATAGAACATTTTGACCGATTCAAAAACATGCAAATAGAACATTTTGACCGATTCAAAAACATGCAAATAGAACATTTTGACCGATTCAAAAGCATGCAAATAGATCTAGCATTTTCAAAAGCATGTAAATCGCACGCTCTTTACTTTTTAAAAGCATTATTTCTAACTTCTTAAAATAGAATATTTTCCTTTTTTTCAAAAACCAGCAAATATAGGACAGTTTGCAGTTTTCAAAAATGCGTAAATAAAACATTTTTTACCTTTTAAAACACGTATATATAGAACATTTTGAACATTTAAGAAAGCATGCAATTAGACCATTTAACAATTTTCAATAACATGAAAATTATTTATTTTTCGTTTTTTTAAAACTAGTAACCAATAACGCATTACTCATTTAGTGTTTTCTTATTACATAACTCATTTTGATTCTAGCTTGAATTGTAAAAAGCTATGTATTTTGATTTTTCATACAAAATTGATGCTTCAGGTAGCGCAACAATGTTTGTATTGTACATAGGACGTGGAGGTGCCTGAGTACAACATTCCAGATCAACTAAATATGCTACTCATATAATTAAAGCAACATATTTATTTACAGTGCAACGCCAGTGCTAATTGACAATGAAAAACAACAAGGTTCTGGTTCTATAGTGGAAACTTCAAAATGCGTAAAATGTTATTTAATCGTATTAAATAGTGTTAACGCTGTCAGAAGATGCTGACAGTGAGAACCTGTTCGGCCTTCCCTTGATTGCCTTTGTCCACTGTTGTAAATAATAAAAATGTGAACGCGTCGGAGCGGTGCACACATATGACGTTAGAACAGCACAAAATTGCCTAGATTTTTATACCTACCCATGTCACACAATGTTACATAGGGGTTACCAAACCCGTAGGCACCTCGGATGGGCTAACTCCCCTTGATTTTTTTTCATCCTCAGGGTTAACGTAATATGTGAACAGCCCCTATAGTTATAGTTTTGCTTCATGTTTTTAAAAAAAAATCTGTCTGGCTCTGCTCTGGCTGGCCATTGAAATGAGCTGTGCCTTAAGTGCCTTTAATAAGGCAAGTACAGAAGTTTGACAAGTATTTAGTAAGTTATTGTTGGCATAGTCTTTGACGTTTGAATTCTTTTGAATGTGAATCCCACGTTCCCACGTTTATCTAATAATCAATATTCCACAACTTCCTTTACAAGTATTTCAAAGCAAAAAACTATTTTAATCCACACTCTTAAGATATTTGTAAGGGAAGCATGTATTAATTGCAAAGACAGAATTCTCACTCACTAATTATTAACCCTCATAATTACGAAAATATCTTGCAAAATGTTGCTTTTACACACGATGGGAATTATTGTAGTGCAGGGGATTGTGTTGGCTATGGATTTCAAAAATTCTAGCTATATACATATGTACACACAATCCACTGACTAACCTTGACAACTTTCTACTACGTCGGTGGGGCATATATTCGGAATTGGAAATGTAATTAAACTAAAAAAGTACATACCTACTTTTATGAAAAAAAAGATGGTAATTTTATATCTGGAAATGTTTCCCGCAATGTTCCCAGATATATATCTAACATTTTGTTGTTCATAGTCTTGTCTTAATAGTATAGTGTCTATTCTACTGTAATTCTAATTTATGAGTGAAAGCTAGAAAAATGTTTTTGCAATTTAAAGTAAGGAAATATTATGCAAAATGTCGGAGTTGTTTCTGGAAATGTTCGCGGAACTGTTTGCAAGTTCAATTATTCCTAAATTTAACACTGCAATTAGTTAGTGAGTCATTTATTAGCGTAATTATTACTGACATGTAAATGCAAAGCTGTTACTTGGAACGTTTCTGAATTAAAATATTCCAAATTCCAAATGGTAATAATGCAATGTAATAAAATTAGAGAGGAGATAGTGGAAATACAAAACAAACGAAGAAATGTTGGCTTTATAACTGTATTATTATGTATTTAAAAAAAATAGGCATCTTACATTTCACTGACTAGATGAGACTAATAAGGTACAATTCACTCAAAAGACTGAAGTATTTGCGGGTCCTCGCACCCGCAAAGCAAACTGCGGGCAAAAAAACTGCCAAGCACACCATGAAATAGGAAGCAATAAAATAAATGATATATTACTTAAACAAACTTAACGTAAGAATTTGTAAATTTTATTTATGATTCTTTCTGTATTAATGATTATAATATATTTGTTGAAACCTAATGACATCATTTATGGACGATCCCTTGTGTTATTGCGCGTGCAAGTATGCAAGTGGATCATGGGGTCGTGGACCTCATCTTGTACTCACGTTGTAAGACTAGTGATCGAAATGGTGTGGACCGCAGGACCAGGCAAGGAAAATGTGACCTAGTATCTTAATTCTATATATATGGCTACGGATATCTTACAAATATCTTTTATCCCGCTGCCAATAAACTAAATAATTACGATGTGTCAATACTTTTTTTAGAAACATTGACAAAATATATAGGCAGTATATCTAGTTTTTAGCTTTGTGTCAAGAGTGGACACCTGTATTTGTATATAGGTAATCTTGTTTATACACTGCTACTGCTATGAGCTACGTGCATGTCACTGCACTGCTATAAACACACTGATTGTTTGATCTCCCGAACTCCCGAACCCGAAATCTTACGAAACGGCTGGCGCCTTCGCAGGTCCAACACCTTCTGCTGATCGAGAGGTCTATTATGTTTGAAGTTGTTAATCTTTACATCACTTTAATTACTTTGTTCATCAGTTTGTTAGAACAAATTGAAGTTTGAGGTATTGGCAAACAAATCAAATAAAGGCTTCGGTGATATTCCACTCTTTCACTGTTCTCTATATAATGTACATATTTTATTACCTGACAAAAAAACATGGAAAGTCTCTTTTGTAAGAGACGACAAAACAATAGTTAAAATTACGGAAATAACTAGTTTCGTAAAATCGAATTGGTTCTGTGTAAATAAAACATTTTGCTTCTGTCATTGTCATTTACACTAAATTGTAGAAATGACTTGTTTTCCTTCTCTATATATTGGGTAACTAACTAAATATAATTTTATTTTTTGTTACAATCCTTACGTATACTATTGACATATTATTTACGAAATACATTTTTTTTTTTGCATCTTTTTTTGTTGCTATACAAATATCAGAATGATATATAAACCCGATGCTTCTTCTTCTGTGTTCAGCTTTCGAAAGTGTAGTAATAAAATATTTTCTACAGAATGAGCACAGAGCTTTAGTATAGTTTCTGAAACTGCTTTATTCAAGCTAGCAATTATTATAATATAATACAGTATATAGCCATTTTACTGCTGACTGCTGAACGTACTCAATTTTTGTTTTGAATAATGCAAGCTCCACCCCCCCCCCCGGTAAATGGCAGAAGAGGTATTATTTTTGTTTTTTTTTTAAATTTTATTACAAAAAATAATTCATACATTTGTTAATGTTTTAAATACATAATTTAAAATATATTCTTTAGAGTGTCACTATCTATAATATGTAATTATCTGTAAGGCCAAATTGCAATTTTTTAACATTAATTATCGTTTGTTATTTTGCTAAAGGAAGGGAACATAAATTGTTCGGCTGTACACGTCCAAATTGCAGCAAGTGTCTGGCTAGAGAAATCGATGGGGAAAAACCAGCCAACCTCTCCGACTACATTCCAGGTGGCTTGTACATGAGGTCTTACAGATGTAAGATTTGTGATGCAAATTTCAACAAAATGAATCTTTTACGTGATCATGTGCAAACGCACATCAGTGATGGACCCCCCTTCGACTGCACTTTGTGTAACAAAAGATGCTGCACTTTAACTTGTGCCATTCAGCACTTGGTAATTATGTGTTTTTTTAAGTTGTCCATTTATTGAATTTGGCCACACATTTTAATTCTTGCTAACAACAACTTTGAAACTGCCTAATATTTATTTCTACTTTGTTCACAGATCTGCCACGTAGAAGAGAACAACCATTAGATTTCGACAAAGTAGTGAAGGGATAAGGGTTTCTGCATTCTGCTGTATGAAGAAACTAACAATTAGAAATACTTTGCTATTGGTACCAGATTTACTAACAGCAGCTTTAGTTATAGTTCATAATAATATTAAAAATTCGTATTGTTGTTAAAATCAAAATTTGTATGGAAAGAAATTGCTGCCCAAAAGTAATTCCTTTGTCCGGCCCTGAACTAATTTACATTACATACATACGGCATAAATACAACAATAGGAATTTTTAAAATTAACTGGAACTGGAAGTATATAAGTAATTTGTAAGTAATTTGAGTTTGTATTTCCGGAGTACATAATATTTATGTACTCCGGAAATACAAACTCAAATTACAAATTACTTATATACTTCCAGTTCCAGTTAATTTTAAAAATTCCTATTGTTGTATTTATGCAGTATGTATGTAATGTAAATTAGTTCAGGGCCGGACAAAGGAATTACTTTTGGGCAGCAATTTCTTTCCATACAAATTTTGATTTTATTGATGTTTTTTTTTTGGAAAGCAAAATGTTGTAATTACATGTTTTATAAAATTTCAAAATGTTCTTTTTACTTGATTCAAAAAAGTGGAAAAATCTTCTGTTTACATGTTTTGAGATCAGTGGAAAATGTTTTATTTCCATGTTTCTGAAATGTGCAAAAATTTGTATTTCCATGTTTCTGAAATGCGCAAAAATTTGTATTTCTATGTTTGCGACCCGAATGTAGTCGGAGAGGTTGGCTGGTTTTTCCCCATCGATTTCTTTAGCCAGACACTTGCTGCAATTTGGACGTGTACAGCCGAACAATTTATGTTCCCTTCCTATAGACACATAATTAACCCATGTATAAAATCCTATAGTTCAACCAGGTCAAAAAATCATTTTAGAAATGTTATCTGTAAACGAAGTAGATACCTCAAATCGGTGGTCCCTACATTAATCAAACAACTCAATACTTTAAGTTCAGCTAGGATAACCAAATTAGATGATTATTACAATAACTCAGTCCCTAAGGACATTTAATTAAGTAATTTAAGCTAGTTTTATGGTTGTATATTATGGTCATGTCCTGCTATTTCTGAATACTTTACTTTGATTTTTCACTCCTTGTATTGAATTATCCTAATGGGTGTTGTGTTTATGTATGCTATTATCTTTGGGCAATAAATCATTATTATTATTATTATTATTATTATTATGTCCTTCATAAATCTAATAAATATGGTTTAAATAAATGTACACATGCTTCCCCATAATTACTCCTTGACTCAATTACTTTTATTAGTTTTCAATATATACTATCAGCAGTACTATAGTGACGTGTTATACAAAAAATATTTAAAAGGTGAACGAGGGCTAATTTATATAGTATAGGTTGCCTTTTTGAATTAAATGCATTTGGCATTTATGAACGCTATAATGCTAAAAAAATGGTTCGTTGTAAGGGCTACACTAATTTGACTCAGTATTTAAACGTGAACAAGCATAATAGGTTATTCAACAATAATTCATAATGTTACACCTCATGGGTTAATAGACTAGAACTGAGGATTATTGGGTTGACCGGTTGACTACATACTGACATACTGTGTGTCCCAATGAAATAAACTCACGATCAGTCCACGGGACTCACTGTACATTATATATTACATATAACTATTTCATGCACATTACGTCATGCACACGCTCTGCTAAATTATGAAATTCATCTCTAATATAATCTCCAAGTTTTTCAAATTCTTCTTGTGAACTGTACGAGGACTCGTCTACACTCACAACAATGCTTTGTTTCCCCCCATCCCCAAACGCCATGACTGTTGCAGCTGTAATAAATTTAAAAAAAATAAAAATGCGTCAGGATTATAGAAACACTATAATATCGTCTGTGAAGAACCAAAATGACGCATATCCAATTTAAGCTAGAATCAAAATGAGCTATATGTCATAAAAAAAATGAGAAACATGAGTAAAAAACGTAAATTATTAGGAGTTTTTAAAAAGCGTAAAATTTTCTAATTCCATGCTTTTGAAAAAGGTGCAAAACGTTCTAATTTCATGCTTTCGAAAATATGCAAAATGTTCTAATTCCATGTTTTTGAAAAGGTGCAAAAATGTTTCAATTCCATGTGTTTCAAAGTGAAATTGTTGCATTTAAATATTTTTGAAAAGGGCAAAATGTTCTATTTAAACGCTCTCAAGACATATTTGAATACTTTTGTAGATAGTTGATATTGGTTTTAGCTAAAAATGGGTATGGGTCACTTTAGTTCTTCACAGACGATATTATGAAGAATTGAAAATGTTTATTAATGGGATATTTGATTTAATAAGATTTTTACGCACTTCGCTGGGGCGTCATTGAGCCGAGTGCCACGAACAAGTCCGTCACTTTGGCCCCATCAATAACTGTCACATCTTTAGGAACTGGAAAATTAGAGTATGAAAAACCACGAGGGTGAAATATTCGCGTGAAAAGGAAAAGGAGAGGCGCCGGAAAGTAGCTAATGAGGTGAGCAAATCCATTTATTGCAATCGGCTTCATAGATTCTTTTTCTTCTTTCAGCTTCGCCTCGATTTTTTGGAGATGGGAGGCAGCTGACATTTTTTTCAGTGGAACTGTTGTCATGGTGATGTATCTAATTTAAAAAAAATTAAAATAATTAATTGTGATTAAAAAAAATAAAATCAATATAAAATTCAAACTTACAAATGGTTATTCAATCCTCCAGGATGATTAGGCTTTGGGCGCGTAAATATGAACCCAGTTTTATCCGGTACTTTCTGACCATCACGTTCCATTGCTACCCGAACTCCTTCAAAAAGGCAGTGGACGAGCACAGCCAAGTAGCTGACGTTGTATTTATTCTTGATCGCACACACTGTTGACACCTCAATCCCGCTTGTAATACTTGTGTAGTATTTTTGACCTGACTTTCCGTCCCCTTTTAAACCAATTGGGAATATCCACGTATTTCTCAAGTCATAAGACTCAATGGCGCAGTAAAGATACTGCCAGAGTGTGAGTGGCATCCAAAAACATTTCTTCCAAAATGAATGTTCTACATTGACTGCTTGAGGAATTCCCAGTGGTTTTAGTTTGAGTGGGAGGTCACGCTGGAAAACATTGAGGAGGCTGAAGCCATCTGCTAAAGCGTGGTGAATTTTTAAAATTATCACCATTTTCCCTGGCACTGGCCCCTTTTGACCACAGTTGGTTTCGGCTTCAGTATCTCCACCATTGTCACTGTAATTGTACAGCAAAGTAATTTCCCAAGGGCTTTGCCCTTTTTTAAATGGCTCGGGGAGGAAGTGGCTTATAAGTTTTGGGAGGTCTTTTCTCGTATAAAAATCCATTGAAGGTTTGATATGATTTTCTATTGCAAATTCCGTGTCCCACTTCCAGAAATGGTAGCCCATAAAATTAACCCAGAATTGTTGAAATCTGCCATAGATTAAACTTGAACCAGAAATGTCGGTTTTATTTATGATGCGGTTAGTAAATATTTCTCTAAATCTGTCGATGGGGATGACACCGTCCAGAACAAAGACGTAGAGCAGATTAAAAGTAGGGAGAGTGTGAATTTTGTCCACTGCCATGGCACCACCCTCCCCGTGAACAAAATCAATAAGATGACGACGTCTACACAGTTTTGCTATTAAAAATACAAAAAGTTTGTAGGGATACAAAAGGGCGAGCACAGTCAGGATTAAAATTGCTGCTATGAAAAAAAATGGAACTGCGAAGAGTAGTAGTAAGAATCGGAGGAGGAATTTTGTAATTTTGATTTGTCCCATTTTTTAAAATTCTTAAAGTAACGTTTCTATTATACAATATATTCTTTATTAATTTTTGCAAGATACGTTATTGCAATATATAATATGAATAGTTGACTACTGAGGATGGCACGGCAGGACGGAGGCAGCTGCGACAGTTGCTCTGTTCTGCATTTACTATAGATTTTATTTTAAGTATTCTTTGCAAACACAAAGTTGTTGCGTATATCATGTAAAAAATCAACTATTGCAGGGGCAAAGTTACAATTTTAATGGCTCTACGTGAAAACATAAAAAATCTAGCCTTGATGATGTCTAAGTTTCTTTCCATGAGGCATTTATTATAAAACATAATACTATTAGAATTAGAAAGATTTGTCCAGGTCCAGTGAAGACGCAAAATGTCACTTCTGTATTTCATCTCATTTCAGTTCACTTACGATTAGACAAACCAAATCATGTAAATGCATCATTTTACAATTTTCAAAACATTTAAATATTACATTTTGTACTTTTCCAAAATACGTAAATGCAAAATTTTGCACATTTCAAAAAAGCTGTAAATAGAACATTTTGCACATTTAAAATAGAATGCAAATAGAACATTTTGACCGATTCAAAAACATGCAAATAGAACATTTTGACCGATTCAAAAACATGCAAATAGAACATTTTGACCGATTCAAAAACATGCAAATAGAACATTTTGACCGATTCAAAAACATGCAAATAGAACATTTTGACCGATTCAAAAACATGCAAATAGAACATTTTGACCGATTCAAAAACATGCAAATAGAACATTTTGACCGATTCAAAAGCATGCAAATAGATCTAGCATTTTCAAAAGCATGTAAATCGCACGCTCTATACTTTTTAAAAGCATTATTTCTAACTTCTTAAAATAGAATATTTTCCACTTTTCAAAAACCAGCAAATATAGGACATTTTGCAGTTTTCAAAAATGCGTAAATAAAACATTTTTTACTTTTTAAAACACGTATATGTATATAGAACATTTTGAACATTTAAGAAAGCATGCAATTAGACCATTTAACAATTTTCAATAACATGAAAATTATTTATTTTTCGTTTTTTTAAAACTTGTAACCAATAACGCATTACTCATTTAGTGTTTTCTTATTACATAGCTCATTTTGATTCTAGCTTGAATTGTAAAAAGCTATTTTGATTTTTCATACAAAATTGATGCTTCAGGTAGCGCAACAATGTTTGTATTGTACATAGGACGTGGAGGTGCCTGAGTACAACATTCCAGATCAACTAAATATGCTACTCATATAATTAAAGCAACATATTTATTTACAGTGCAACGCCAGTGCTAATTGACAATGAAAAACAACAAGGTTCTGGTTCTATAGTGGAAACTTCAAAATGCGTAAAATGTTATTTAATCGTATTAAATAGTGTTAACGCTGTCAGAAGATGCTGACAGTGAGAACCTGTTCGGCCTTCCCTTGATTGCCTTTGTCCACTGTTGTAAATAATAAAAATGTGAACGCGTCGGAGCGGTGCACACATATGACGTTAGAACAGCACAAAATTGCCTAGATTTTTATACCTACCCATGTCACACAATGTTACATAGGGGTTACCAAACCCGTAGGCACCTCGGATGGGCTAACTCCCCTTGATTTTTTTTCATCCTCAGGGTTAACGTAATATGTGAACAGCCCCTATAGTTATAGTTTTGCTTCATGTTTTTAAAAAAAAATCTGTCTGGCTCTGCTCTGGCTGGCCATTGAAATGAGCTGTGCCTTTAATAAGGCAAGTACAGAAGTTTGACAAGTATTTAGTAAGTTATTGTTGGCATAGTCTTTGACGTTTGAATTCTTTTGAATGTGAATCCCACGTTCCCACGTTTATCTAATAATCAATATTCCACAACTTCCTTTACAAGTATTTCAAAGCAAAAAACTATTTTAATCCACACTCTTAAGATATTTGTAAGGGAAGCATGTATTAATTGCAAAGACAGAATTCTCACTCACTAATTATTAACCCTCATAATTACGAAAATATCTTGCAAAATGTTGCTTTTACACACGATGGGAATTATTGTAGTGCAGGGGATTGTGTTGGCTATGGATTTCAAAAATTCTAGCTATATACATATGTACACACAATCCACTGACTAACCTTGACAACTTTCTACTACGTCGGTGGGGCATATATTCGGAATTGGAAATGTAATTAAACTAAAAAAGTACATACCTACTTTTATGAAAAAAAAGATGGTAATTTTATATCTGGAAATGTTTCCCGCAATGTTCCCAGATATATATCTAACATTTTGTTGTTCATAGTCTTGTCTTAATAGTATAGTGTCTATTCTACTGTAATTCTAATTTATGAGTGAAAGCTAGAAAAATGTTTTTGCAATTTAAAGTAAGGAAATATTATGCAAAATGTCGGAGTTGTTTCTGGAAATGTTCGCGGAACTGTTTGCAAGTTCAATTATTCCTAAATTTAACACTGCAATTAGTTAGTGAGTCATTTATTAGCGTAATTATTACTGACATGTAAATGCAAAGCTGTTACTTGGAACGTTTCTGAATTAAAATATTCCAAATTCCAAATGGTAATAATGCAATGTAATAAAATTATTAAGTGAATCAGTGCAGTGATGAAGTTTTGCTCCGTTAAATTCTAGATTTAATTTATGCAAAGCAAAGAGTGTATCATGGCAATATACATGGCATTCGGACACACGTAAACCTATCAGGTGATTTATTTATTATATTGTAAAATTATTTTCCCTTTATTGCAGGATATATTCGGAATCGGAAATGTAATTTAACTTAAAGTAAAGTACATAATAATATAAAAAGAAAATAATAATACTCTCTCTGGGAATGTTTCCCGCAATGTTCCCGGATACATATCTGACATTTAGTTGTTCAGAGGCTTGTCTTGCACTGCAGTGTCGATATTCTACTATAGTTACTATAGTATTAATTTATGAATGAAGTGAAAACTAGAAAAATGTGCTTGCAATTTAAAGTAAGGAAACAATATGCTAAATTTCGGAATTGTCTCTGGGAATGTTGCCAGCAATGTTTCCAAGCTCAATTATTCCAACATCTAATACTGCAATGAGTTAATGAGCTATTTATTGGCGTAATTTACTGAAATGTAAATAAAATAATAAACTGTACTAAAAACGGTAAATCTGTCACTGGGAATGTTGCCGGCAATGTTTCTGAATTCATTTATTCAAAATCTCAATAATGTAATGAGGAAGTGAACAATTTTTATTGACGTTAATGCAAAATTCTCAAATGTAAATTAAGAAAAGAAAAACCATGTTTGATATTTAATACTGAAAATATGTACCAACATATTCTATTTGAACTAGAATTGACAAGTTAACTATAATATCGACGTATTGAAATATTTTATTGAAATTCAATCTCAATCAGTTTCTTATGGTCATTTGTTGTAAAATACATATATTTCCTATAATTAAAGCTTTTGGGTATTTTTAATTAACAAAAACAAAATGTTTAATTAGAACTGCTATTTGTTTTTAATAACAAAATTGTGGATTGCTTTTATTAAGTCAAGAAATGTATGTTATTTTTGTTTTGGAAAATTCTGTAGAACAAATAAAAAAAATCAATTCAGTTCAATTTAAAACATTCGATTTTTAGTACATATATGACGCACCTAAGACTGAAAATATGAAACGTTGAGACAATTGTCCTGAACCTGTTTCTGGCTACACTGTTATTTGCCTAAAATCAATCCACAAAAACAAGAAACATAATTATTGCTAGTAATTTCAAGTTCAAGGAAAATGATGAATTTTAGCAGATTTTCTCACGTAAGCCCGATTTTAAGAGACGTCTCGGTAATAAAGCAAGATGTCTCTCAGCACTCCTCTCAAATTGGAGGCAAGTCACTTGCTGGGTTATAAATAAGTGGCTTATTGACTTGTGCTCCACTTGTAAATTAATCCCATTTTACAGGGTTCAAGCCATTAAGACTCGTGATGAGCAGAGTGTGGCTGTGGGAGAGAGGAATTGCAGGGGTCAAAATAATTTGGAATTTCAAACATTTCAAAATACAGGGGCAAAGATTCTAAATATTTTGATACAACTGATACTGGTGTGTCAGGTGTTTTGGAGCATCTTCAGCTTAACAAAGCACTCCTCCAATTAGTGCCAATTAGTGTGGACATTGGTTGTTTCGGGTGTTTCACAATTATGACGTCATGGGACACATTTTTGAATTCTATTAGCGCCGTATTGACACTTTTGAAATTGTAAAAGCAAAAAAATATTACTGTGTCCGAATGTAAAAATGTACGTAGTTCAAGAATTCAAGACAATCCACCAGTATCCATTCCTTCTATCAGTAGTCAACAATATCAAAAGTTTTTAATCTATGAAGAAGGAATTGATAGGCTTTCATAAATTTTGAATTAACGCCGTATTTTGAAATATTTAAAATATTAACTACTAGTTGGAAATAAAAACAAAAAATAAACATATTACACATATATACTCTACGTATACATACCTAATAAAAAGATAATTTATTAATATGGAAAAAAGTTTATTGTGGAAAGTACTGGAAACAATAAATTATTTATGATGAACTGATAGTAAAAACCTTTGGAGATAAGTAGGTCCGCGAAGAACTTTTCTGTTTAGGAGTAATAATTAGCGGACATGATAGTGATTTTACGATTTGGGGAATTCTCGCTGTTGTACATAATAATTACATCCGTAGTCCGTAGTAATAACAATGAGAGAAATAAATGATCAAGTTTGCCTTGGATTACCGATGACCGTCACCGACACCGACGTTGATAAATTGGGATTTGTTCGGGTCATAAAGACGCAAGCAAAGACACATCCTATATTATCACGCACTGCTAATTTTTCCATCATATGTCTTCATAAAAAAAGTAAAATAAGAGAAGATTAAATTTTCCATTCCACAGCCAACTTCATTCGACACTTAATTATTATATGCGTCATTACCGAAACATTTAAAGTTTAACTGCATACTGCATCGTTGCTATCGCTATGGAAGGCACGTGAAGAAACTTATGGATGCTATAAAGTGTGTATATACATAGGTATAGGTCATATATAGCACTGACCAGTAACTATACGTGAATACTTACGATTAGTTAGTGCTGAGCATTGTTTCATATTTAATATGAAATGAGATAGTTATTATTGCTGACGATGAGATGGGAAATTCAAAATGTCAACTGTGAAGAATCAAAGTTGTCCAAATTAATTTTTAACTAAAACTAAATTTCAACATCTATACTATAAAAAACATAAATATTATGACCCTAAAAGGCAATGCAAATTGACCATGTTTGTACACCTTTCAAAGGAATTATTCAAATAGAACATTTTTCACTTTTAAAATACAAACAAATATAACGCTTTGCACTTTTTATATAGGAAATAGAACATTTTGGACTATTTAGAAGAACGTAAATACAATATTTTGTTCAAAATTGTATGAATGGTTGAATAGAAAATTTTGCACCTTTTGAGAAGCTTTTAAATAGAAACATTTACACGTTTTCAAAAACGTATAAATAAAATTTTTTATTCCTTTTCAAAAACGTGTAAATAAAACATTTTGTGGCTTTTCAAAAACGTGTAAATAAAACATTTTGTTCCTTTTCAAAAACGTGTAAATAAAACATTTTGTTCCTTTTCAAAAACGTGTAAATAAAATTTTTTATTCCTTTTCAAAAACGTGTAAATAAAATTTTTTATTCCTTTTCAAAAACGTGTAAATAAAACATTTTGTAGCTTTTCAAAAACGTGTAAATAAAGCATTTTGTTCCTTTTCAAAAACGTGTAAATAAAACATTTTGTTCCTTTTCAAAAACGTGTAAATAAAACATTTTGTTCCTTTTCAAAAACGTGTAAATAAAACATTTTGTTCCTTTTCAAAAACGTGTAAATAAAACATTTTGTTCCTTTTCAAAAACGTGTAAATAAAACATTTTGTTCCTTTTCAAAAACGTGTAAATAAAACATTTTGTTCCTTTTCAAAAACGTGTAAATAAAACATTTTGTTCCTTTTCAAAAACGTGTAAATAAAAAATTTTGTTCCTTTTCAAAAACGTGTAAATAAAACATTTTGTTCCTTTTCAAAAACGTGTAAATAAAACATTTTGTTCCTTTTCAAAAACGTGTAAATAAAACATTTTGTTCCTTTTCAAAAACGTGTAAATAAAACATTTTGTTCCTTTTCAAAAACGTGTAAATAAAACATTTTGTTCCTTTTCAAAAACGTGTAAATAAAACATTTTGTTCCTTTTCAAAAACGTGTAAATAAAACATTTTGTTCCTTTTCAAAAACGTGTAAATAAAAAATTTTGTTCCTTCTCAAAAACGTGTAAATAAAACATTTTGTTCCTTTTCAAAAACGTGTAAATAAAACATTTTGTTCCTTTTCAAAAACGTGTAAATAAAACATTTTGTTCCTTTTCAAAAACGTGTAAATAAAACATTTTGTTCCTTTTCAAAAACGTGTAAATAAAACATTTTGTTCCTTTTCAAAAACGTGTAAATAAAACATTTTGTTCCTTTTCAAAAACGTGTAAATAAAACATTTTGTTCCTTTTCAAAAACGTGTAAATAAAACATTTTGTTCCTTTTCAAAAACGTGTAAATAAAACATTTTGTTCCTTTTCAAAAACGTGTAAATAAAACATTTTGTTCCTTTTCAAAAACGTGTAAATAAAACATTTTGTTCCTTTTCAAAAACGTGTAAATAAAAAATTTTGTTCCTTTTCAAAAACGTGCAAATAAAACATTTTACAAATTTTCAAAACCGTGTGGATAAAACCTTTTGCACATTTTCAAAAACGTGTAGATGGAAAGTTTTGCGCTTCTCAAAAGCATGTAAATAAAACATTTAGCAACTTTTAAAAAGCATGTAAACAAAACATTTTGCCCTTTTCAGAGCATGTAAATATAAAATTTTAAACTTTTCAAAAACTCATAATTTTATTAACATTTTACGCATTATATTCAATCTCAATTAGTATTTTCTTGACGTACCTCATGTTAATTGTTAATTCTAGCTTAAATATTTGAAAATGGATCATTTTGATTCTTCACTCGTAACATCAGTACTGTAAGAATGGGTTCGACTTCTAACAAAAGACCCATAGCACACAAACATATAGCAAAGTAACTACATCTGTGAACTTTACCCTTTCGTAATGGTTTAATCAGCATCAGCCTAACGCGGAACTTGCAACGTCAATAAAAAAGTTCCCATCATCATCCTTACTATCAGCATCAACATTTCTTTTGCCACTTATTTACATGTGCTCACGATTCCCGAACTTCTCCGTCCACAATATGTCCACACCACACCTATTCTTCCAATCAAAATAAATCGCTTAATATTTACGATACACATTTTATTCAAGGGCAAATATTACAGATAAATAAAAACGTGATGTGATTTTCACTGGTGTATACATCGCAAGAAAATTTCAGAAAGTCATAATACATGTTATTATCTGGACAAATATATATTTTATATTATTGTTTTAGTTTTTTGTGTTCAAAATGTTGCTACGAACTAGCATAGTAATATATATCTATAGTAACTATATACAGTTATACAGATAGATGTATTTTTTTTTAAATTGGAAAAAACATATTTTACTTACGTGCGGCATTGACATTAGCAAGAACATATTTAAATTTAAATCCTTCCTTCCTTCCTTTGTAATCATTTTTGACAGAACAGTTGTTCACATTCCAAAGTTGTAATTAAATTAGATGTTGTGCATTATTTGAGTTTGTTTAAGACACTTGTCTATACAAGTTTAATAAAAAAACGTATAAAACATGGCTTGCATGTAAAAATTGAAGTTACTTCATTTATGCGCTACCCCAAAGCCGTTTACCTAACGTTAGTGTGATTTAAATACACGGAATAATCAAACGAAAAGCCTGCCACACGCTGGTAGCGCTCGTCACTGGAATTTAATGGTGTTACAAAAATATTTTAGTTCCATTCAAAACATATAGGAATCAAAGTTGGAGTGTTTCATACACTGGAGAAAAAGTCTACACTAAATTTTGGGAATTTTCTTTTACGATTCACTGGGAGGTTTTTAGCTTTAGCCACATTTAGATCGTATCAGCAGTAGTAGACAAATACATATTATCATTTTATACTATGTGTGGTTAGAAAATAGTGAATTCCAGGGCCGGATAATGCGGCCAGCGCTAGCGCAGGCAGCCACCGCTGCTTGAATTTTCAAAAAAACATTTAAATGAAGCATTTTGCAGTTTTCAAAAACATGTAAATAAAAATTTGTGTACATTTCAAAAACATGCAAATAAAATATTTTCCACTTTTCTCAAAACATGTAAAGAGAACATTTTGCACTTTTCAAATGTAAGTAAATAGAATATTTTGACTTTTCAAAAATATGTAAATACAAAATTTTGCACCTTTTTCAAAACATGTAAATAGAACATTTTGCACTTTTCAAAAATGTGTAAATAGAATATTTTGACTTTTCAAAATCAGGAAAATAAAATTAATTACACATTTCAAAAATATGGAAATAACAAATTTTTCACTTTTCTCAAAACATGTAAATAGAACATTGAGCACTTTTCTGAATCAAGTAAAAAGAAAATTTTGCACTTTTCTCAAAACATGTAAATACAACATTTTGCTTTATCAAAGAAAATCATCAATAAAATCAAAATAGTGGTTTTTGTATGGAAACAAATTGCTCCCTAAAAGCAATTTCTTCGTCCGGCTCTGGTGAATTTAAAACTTTCTGCCATCTGCTAGTTTTAGCTAAACTGGTAGAAAATCTAATGGATCAAAAAAGGCATATAGTAATAATGTCTGACCAATGCTGATGGTGATCAACGTACCTACATAAGAACACAGTCATCTACTGTGATATCTACGTTACGTGATGTGATAAGTAGTAAGTAAGTAGCAAGAAAATTACAAATTAAATTAATTCGACATGCACACAGGACACAACACGGTAGTCGTAGTCGCGTAGTCTAATACTGTCAGTCAAGTTTATGCCCTGTCTATATGACGTCTTGCCTAATTTACGATACGAAGCTACGCAGTATCCGTATCAGCATATAAGGCCCGCATGCTTCTTTTAAAGAAGTGCAAAACGCCATGAATGAATGATGACATGACACCCAATCGAATCCACGCTGACATTGACATGGTTTTGTTCTGATTTTTGTAAGTTTGATTCAACACACATTTTCAACTGGCTACGTACAAATCTTTAACTTTGCTTTTAAAAAAACTTGTGTTTTCCCTCAAAAATGAGTTCACGTCATAACGAGCTGACGAGGGGGAAAAAATGTCAAAATTTAGGGCAAACCACAGCATCTTACATAGTACACACATAGTTCATCTTCAATTCGAATTGAACTACATAATATACTTATAGTTAGCCAACTACGTACATTCTCTGAGAACTTTAGAGACAGAGATAGAGTTGCTTTTAATTTTAATTGGCAATGCATTTCTGTTTCTGTTTCTATATCCCTCTATGTATAGTGAGTGAAGAATCAAAATGGTTCATATGGAATGTACGCTAGTGTTAAAATGAGCTATGTCAAAATACACGGAATAAGATACATATGCGTAATAAAGGCATAAGGATTTTTTAAAAATGGAAAAATAGGTTCTATTTCAATGTTTTTTAAAAGTACAAAATGTTCTATTTACACGTTTTTTAAAAAAGCAAAATGTTCTATTTTAATGTTTTTGAAAAGTCCAAAATGTTCCATTTACATGTTTTTTAAAAGTATAAAACGTTCTATTTAAATTCTTTTTAAAAGTCCAAAATGTTCCATTTACATGTTTTTGAGAAGTGCAAAATGTTCTATTGAAATGTTTTTGAAAAGTCCAAAATGTTCCATTTACATGTTTTTTAAAAGTACAAAATGTTCTATTTACATGTTTTTAAAAAGTGCAAAATGTTCCATTTAATTGATTTTGAAAACTTTGTTTTTTATTTAATTTTTTATTGAAAAGAGCAAAATATGTTTTATTTACATGCTTTTGATAACTGCCAATTGTACTATTTACATAATTTTTAAAAATGAAAAATGCTGTGTTTACATGTTTTTTAAAAGTGCAAATTATTCTTTATACATATATTTCGAGGATCAAGAATTTTTTAAATTTCTGTTTTTAGATAGTGCATTTTGTTTTCATCAAAAAATAGATATGTGTCATTTTGATTCTTCACTTACTACATAAATATGTACTACCATATAAATTAGCCCAAATCGAAATTCTAAATTGAATGCATTTTCTGGCACGAACGCCTTCGCCCTTTAACCATCTTTGAATTGGCTTCCTTAAAAGTTTTACTTACAGAGATATCCTACATAACGAGTAAAGCACATAAAATAATTAATATATCAGTAAAACATTACAAAAAAACTTGTACGTTGCTGTCGCATATAAAATAGCATGTACTACATATAACGTAGTCGACGTCCGTCGTAGGATAATAAAAGGCTTGTGCCTGTTGTGTATCAGTGTTTGCCAACAGAATATTATTTGCCGTACATATTACAATTAGGTATGCAATTCATTGAAGAAACAGCATCTATCTCTAGATGTGTACACAATAAAGGAATAATAGAGATAACAATATACAACACGTTTTATATGTTGCCTACTTGACATGTACTAAATGCGTACGGCGTATTATGGTGTACGGTAAAGCATAATTATATGCCTATATAAACTAAATAGATTTAATACATACAAAAAACAATGCTGTACTGCATTACTTGTCTGTGGTTTCTTCCACACACACACACACGTAATTGCACTTTTTTTCTTACGACGTAGACTGTAGACCCTTGTCCCTACTTCCCTATACCTTGTTACTTACCATTCCTTCTTCATCTCTTACTATATGAAGAGTTTTCTGGCAAAACGGGTCAAGTCAATCAAAGCAAATTTTACAGGAACAACGAATAATGAATAAAAGGTGACATGTTTATTTTTTCTAACTCAATTTTAATCTACAGGTACTGCAACTGACGAAGCGTTACTACAAGCAGTTTCATAAATCTCGACTGACTCCCGAATTTTTAGAAAATTTTGCAAAATTTTAATTTGCGGACTTTTTCCGTTTTGCCTCAAAATCAATAACTTAACATGGTGGAAAAAGTCCGCGCGATGAAATTTTAATCGTTTTGAGTGAAACCAAACTTTTTTGTACTTTAAAACTTTTTCTTCCATAATAAAATTTACGCACGGCAGTTGTCTTCTACAAGCTATGAAAACACTCAAATACCAAATTTAAACCAGAAATGCATCGTTTAGGTGGACTTATCCCATTTTGCAAAACTCATTTATTGGACTTGACCAGTTTTGCCGAAACACGAAATTTTTGGTATTTTTAAAAATTGCTTTGGTTAAACTTTGACCTTTACCATTTAACACAGTAACGTATCTAGTTAGGCGCAAATAATCTCATTTTTGAAAAAAATGGGCTTGTCTAGTTTTGCGAAACAACTCTTCGTCTTCATAATAAACAAGTTCACAAAAAAAGGAATAACAACCAAAGAAAGCAAACCAAGAAACAGTACCGGACTGCTCACTTTTAATAAAAAATCGTCACACTTGACATACAGTACAGACTCCAGAGTACAAGTTCAAAGTTATTTAACTATTTAACAGAAGACGCGCTTCTGCTTGCAATCTTCTGCATTTTTAATAAATGAGGAAAACTTAATAATGCTATAAATGATATTTACACTGTGCAGCAAAGCGTCCAGTCCTGCTATCAAGTATTATAGAACTTCTAATGTGAAATATGCACATTTCGATTTCCTACTTACTACTTTAACCGTAGTACATAACAAACAATATATCGTCGGTGAATAACCAAAATGACCCATATCCATTTTTAGCTAAAACCAATATCTACTATCTACAGAAATATTGAAACATGTTTTGAAAGCATTTAAACAGAACATTTTACACTTTTCAAAAACATGTAAATAGAACATTGTACACTTTTCAAAAACATGGAATTATAACATTTTGCACCTTTTCAAAAACTCGTAATTAACATTTTACGCATGTTTCTCATTTTGTTTTTATGACATAGCTCTTTTTGATTTTAGCTTAAACTGGATATGGGTCATTTTGGTTCTTCACAGACGATATTAACATCTTTTACAATGACTGAATTCATCTGTACTTCTTCACTTTTTATCTCGTTTCTTTGAGACTTCCTTCATAGTTGATACATATAATGCACATAGCAGATAGCTTGTTCTTGTTCAGCGTAACGTAGTGTTGGGTAGTGCGTGTGGTTGGAGTGGCTTGTGTCTTACGGGATTACGACTTTATCTCGTTCTTGAATCTTTTTAGTAGTGATCAGTCAGTGTACCTGCAGTTCCCTCAATCACCAGTTGCAAGATTCAAGATTGAACATTCCCATTCTTATTTTACTGATATATAATATAGCTACTACCTAGGCAGTTCTGCATGCTTCTGTACTGTTTTGTGATACTGCCAGGGCAGGTGTACGAGTGTCGGTACGATTTAATTCCAAAGGCGAGACACAAAAAAAATTTAAAGGAATAAAAATCTTAATCTAGGAAAATCGAGCCGAGCGAGATCGAACATCTCACTTACTTACCTACGTTAGTGCCAAGGTACGCGTGACTGAAAAGACTTTTTAAGTAGACGAGTTCAGATTTAAACTTAAAGTTCGTCCATTGTCCATCAGACCCTTGTTTTGACTCCTTGAGTATGCAGTGCAGTGCAGTACTCAAATATATTTTGTAATAATTTTTAATCCAAAATCAAGGAAATTAAAGACGTCAAAAGTGATACACCAAATTCCAACAAAATCCCTTAAAACAATCAGGATACTTATTGAAAGTTTGAAAGAGGCAAAAACTTGTCCTGGAATTATTTTGGAAGTTGTATTGCCGGTAGATATTCGTGATTCGTCGTATATTGCCATTTCTGCGCAAACTATAGGAAAGCTATTATATTAAAGTTGCTGCTGAATATTTCCTGGAATTTGTTTGACGTAAGTAACTGCGACCACAAAATGATATATGTATAATATTATTATTATATTTCTCAATTTATATTCGAATTTACATTCGCTAGAAAAAAGGTATACAGTGTTTATTGCATGGGTTATTGGGTATTTGAATTGTAAATTACATCGTAATCGTAAAATAAGTTGTAAATTGTAGTAATGTAGTTAATATCTGAGTGGTGAGTGTCATTGTCACTGCCATTGCCAATGCCAATATGATTACGTAGAAATGTGTATTCTGTAGTATCTACTACATTTATGATGGCAATTTTGATAAAAATTTAGTTGTAAAAAGTAGTGTCTATATTTTGCAGTGACTTTTAAAAATGTTACAAAAACACATTTTAGAATTTTCAAAAAATAAAATGAGCTATATTTTAGTTGGATGATTTCTTCAATAAAAAATGCAAAATATAATTTTATTATTGGCTATATATTTAAATATTCCTAATTATTGTAATTTTGTTGTGCAATATTGAAAAGTGTCAAGTCTTTTAACTTGTTGTTTTTTAACATAGTGCTAAACATTTTAATTTGTCTTTTTTTTAAATGGTAAAATGTTCTAATATATAGGTTTTTTTCAAAATGATTTAATTTATCGTTTTTTAAACGTGCAGAATATTTCAGTTTAACGTTTTTTAAAAGTACAGAATATTTTAATTTGACGTTTTTTAAAAGTGCAGAATATTTTAATTTGACGTTTTTTAAAAATGCAGAATATTTTAATTTACAGTTTTTTTAAAGTGTAGAATATTTTTAATTTCTCATTTTTTAAAAGTTCAGAATTCACTAATACTACGATTTTGAAAAGGTGCATAGCACATATTATAACTAAACCTTTTTAAAATACTCCCAACTTCGTACTTACATGCGTTTGAAACCATGCAAAAAGTTTTAACTACATTATTTATTTGAAAATACCTACCATCCGATTCGAGTTAAAAGTTTATGAAAATTGCAATATTTTTTAGAAATCAGATAGCATAAGTACTGATTTTTGAAAAAGGTGGTAACCGTTTATCTATTAAAATACTATACTGGTGTCTATTGGAACTCGGGTCTCCAATTTAACGCTGCTGTCTGCTATGCTTTAACATTACGTGTCTCTAATACATCGCGGGGGTGAACCTCCAAATTGTTTCAATAATGCATTGCAAGCATTGTTTTGTCTTAAATTAAAAGGTCAAGTTGTATTATTAAAATGTACTATGTTCAAAATTTTAAATCATACTACTTATATAAAATATCTCCTGTATTTATCTAAAGAAAATTTGCATAATATTTCTAGTTCCAAGAAATAATATGTGACGATACAGTAATAATTGAATATTTTTAATAGAAGATTAACATACTAAGAAGCATCTTTAAAAAAAATTAAAAGATATAATTTATATTACCCATGCAATATTAAATTTCTAACAACCTGTTTTTTTTCTATTGTATTCAAGCTGCGACTTTGACAGCTTCTATAAAGGAGGGAAAAAAATGTAAAGTACGTTATTATATGCCAATTAATTTATATAAGAAGCAGCTGGAGAGCAGGAGGAGGATAATGTAATGCCTACCTTAACCTTAACATCACACGGCATACTGCATAAATTATTTTCTACGTGTACTTTGTTAGCACTTGGGTACCTGCTTCCCATTCTAAGAAATAATTACCATTAGTTTTTTGCTGCACACATTATATTGGAATTCTTTCCCTTAGTCTTATATCATAAGGGTAGTAAACCAAGCATAAAAAAGAAATATTAGATATGCCTATATTCAATTATCGCCTGGACTTCGCTTTTGTTGTCAGCTGTCAGTATTCACGTACCATATTATGGCATAACAGCAATTATATATTATATACTTTGTACGTATCGCCAGTGAAGAATCAAAATGGCCTATGTATGATTTAAGTGTGAGTTAAAACGAGCTATGTTTGAAAAAATCACTAAATAAATGAGATAGATGAGTAAAGTGTTGATTACGTGTTTCTGCAATGTACAATATGTTCGGCTTAGGTACTTTTGGAAAGTTCAAAATATTTTATTTACATGTTTTGAAATGTGCAAAATGTTCCATTTACATGTTTTCGAAATGTGTAAAATGGTCCATTTAATTGTTTTTGAAAAGTGCAAAATGGTCCATTTAACTATTTTTGAAAAATGTAAATTGTTACATTTACGTGTTTTTCAAATGTGCAAAATGTTTCATTCACATGTATTCGCAAAGTTCAAATTGATTTATTTGCATGTTTTTGAAAACTGCAAAATGTTTTACATGCATATGTTATGTTTTTAAAATTGCAAAATATTGTAGCTACAATACAGGATTTGGGAATGATCGTATGTCATTGTTTTTAGATAGTGCATTTTGGGTTTAAAGCTAAAAATGGCTATTGGCCATTTTGAGACTTCACTGACGATATATCATATAACTATACCCATTATGCCCGTAGTCTGCCGTCTGCACTGTGTGATAATAAGTTAAAAAGTTTCCAGCTGATTTATTGCCGTAGCACTATACTACATAATAATTACAAGTACAAGAGTGGCGAATCCTAAATTACATAGGCGATAAGCATAATAGAAGACTTACTCAAGAATTCACTTTGATTTTTCGATAATTTACAAGCTAATATATTACACACGTGGAGATGAAGATACTGTGCATTATTGAGATATTGGGGGTTCACTGCAGTGCACTGGTTCCTGGTTCTGAGAATTTTAGCCCTTGCCTTACAGGCTATAATGCGTACAAAAAATCAGAACCAGAATTCGTATTCGTAGACACTGATAGTTTATAAGAGAACGAGACGAGAGGCTTGGAATCTTGGAGAAAGAATTTTCAAGCACGTTTTTAAAATTAAAGTTTTCCTCGTGTTTGAGTGATAGTTCGTAAGAATTTGCTCTTTGGAATTAGCATAATAATGCATGATGCTGACATATTGACGGGTTCGATATAGTTTAAGACGAAGACGTATGTTGTTAGTGTTATCGTGGGAGATTCGAAGAAATGCAGAGATATGTAGGCTCAAACTTGCAATAGTTGCAATTCTTCTTTTCAGAGGTCTTACACATGTCCTTAGCTCGAAAGTTTTAAGTTCAAGCAACATGCCTCATGTTTACAACTTTGTAAATAAGGTACCTAGATTATAGACACAGGTTGAAGTATTGAAGTAGTCAAAGTCAGAATCAGAAAACTATACGTTAAATAAGTTAATGCTTAAAATCATCTGTGTTCAAATTCTGTTTTGTTCAAAGATGTATTTGTAGAAATGATAGTTTGAACTGGGCGTTTTTTAACTTTAAATATTTTGAACTTGGTATTTTTGAATTTGATTTTTTGGAAAGTAAATGTTTTTTTCAAACTCACTATTTTTTTAACCTAAGATTTTTGAAGAAACTATTTTTAAAATGACGGGTTTTTTGAACCCAAGATTTTTGAACTAAATATTTCTTGAACGTAAAGTGTTTTGGAATGTAAGGTTTTTTGAACCCTAGATTTTTTAAATTAATATTTTCAAACGTAATATTTTTCGAACGTTATGTATTACTTTTTAACAGCATTATTTGAACAAGATGTGTAATTTTGAACTTAAACCTTTCTAAATGGACACACAGGAAGGACCGCTTCCAAACAAGACTTCGCCGACTCTCTCACTGCCTTCATTCTAGTATATCTAGGGCTTTCGATTCGGTCTTTCTTCAGATTTTCGTTAGGAATTGTTTTTTTTAGCACCCATGAAATCAATTTGATGAAGTTCAAGCTTAATACACAGCGATTTCATGGATGAAGGTAGCCTATTTCCATACATGTACAGCTTGCAAAAAGGTGCCACACAACGACACAACACACTATATTAATATTAGTAAATCCTCCTTTAAGAAGCAAACCGTTCTATCTACAGCTTAATACATCACCACCTAACATGGAATAAAAATTTCCTACGACAAAAATTAAATTACGCTCTACGCTATAGCCTTATATAATTTTTACTGATCATTGGATCATTCCTACTTATTATTCTCACGCTCGAAAAGGCTAAAATTGGTATTATTAACGAATTGTTAACTAACATGTGCTTGGCTTAAATTGTGCCCTAAACGTGCCGAGTGCTCAATCGAGTATTTACAGTATTTAAGTGGCCTGTCTTCCAGCCATTTAAAAAAATACAAGTGATTTTTAGCATCAATATAATATGTGTAATTTTTTACTTGGTTTATACTTCGATTTATTTATAAGAAAGTTGTACAAGTAGTCTATTTTAAAATTACAAACATAAAAAGAGATTTTTATTTTCTACCTAATGTAGACACGATGTTTTCCCTTTTTTTTCTACTAAAATATAGGATGTACTAACAATCAACAGAACCATTAAAATTGACCCAAGTTATATAAATATACATAGCGTATGCACGCGTTAAATTTTATACACTTACAAAAACAAGACATACTGCCCCAAAGGGAAGGGATTTGACAGATGGGGATAAAATTATATTGCTTCATTAGATTTTAGAACGCAGTAAGCTATACCGGCACCGGTACCGGCAATAGGTCCATTCCAACATGTAACATAAGTTAATATTAAACATTAAATTGTTGTTGTAAGATTTAAGTTGTGCGATATTATAGAGTATTATGAGAATGAGGATCTCAAATTACAAAAATATGTTTTCTCTGAATTATTTTTGAATTACGTACACACACTTTTATCTAGACATTAAGGCGTAGGATTAGACAGCACTGTAATAAGTCACAGTCACGGAGTTAATAAGATTTTAGCTTCTTTAAGGGGTTGTTCATAAATGATGTCATTGAAATATATATATTTACAGAACTCTCTGACTCCCCTCTTAATAAGCGTAACCATTGCGTAAATGGTAAATGGCTATCTTTAACATAAGATGTCATCAGTATTAAAGCAGAAGCAGGCCCACTGAGCCTACTCCTGACATCATTTATGGACAATCCTTTAGTATAATGTTGGTTTGGTGTGGTGACGGTGACGACGGTGGTTTTAGTGGCATTTTAGGTGAAACGAAAAGATGAGGATTATAGGTTTTTTGAGTTAAAACTGCGTCGACACGAAGCCTATATAGTCATAGTACAATACAATCCAAATAATTATCTATATACCTGTAAGTACATGCATGTATAATTGCCTATCTACAAATTTACACTCGTTAGACGCTTATCCATATAATTTTATACAGAGTTTGAGCTTTTTGGAGAGAGTACCATGAAGTGTCTGCCTCCAGCCCAACGGCAAACGCCAACAACTGTACAATGTTCCACTTGACTACGTTTTCAGTATTCCAAATATCTAATTTCTAAAATCCAAAATATCTCACAGCCTCTCACTCACACTGCTTAAAAGTACATATATCTCGTGATTCTAAGAATGTGGATTTCCTTTCCTCTGACATTCTGATACACTGCGAGCGAGTTACTAGCGAGGATCATCATCCCGTTCGTAATATGTAATGATAGAAGCATTACAATTATTTTTGCAGTCTCGTCTCGTTCCTCCGTCCGTCCTGTCTCCTGCGACGCTCGCTCAAGTAAAATATATTACTGCGATTATTACGACAGTTAGTTTTTGAGGTGTGAGGTGTGCCGTCCGCCGTTCTGTGGTTTTGTTTGTGGTTTATGTGTGTGTGTGTCCTGAGTCCTGAGTCCTGCACGTAATTTTCTTGTCCTTCTCCTTTTCTTCGTTTTTGTCTTCGTCTTCGTGCTCACCTGTGATTAATTAGCCAAAGCCAAGGAAAATCAAAGTGAGAAAACTTTGGTAGGTAATAACGATAACGATAATAATAATAATTGTAGTGTGGAATATAGTGTAGTCATTATTTTAATATCACACCTTCACTTTCCTATCCTCAAACAGAAAACAAACAAAAGGCAAGTCTAGACATCGACATCGAAATCGAAATCGACCATCGATCGGCATCGGCAATGACATTGACTTTGGTCCTTTGGTTGGGGAGTCGACTGTAAAAACAAAAGCAAACAATTTAGTATACAAATGAATTAAATATCAGTAACAAAAAATAAAGAGCTGGTTACCCACAATACAATGGAATGCTGATTAGTTTGAAGCATACCTCTATATAGGTAATAATTTTGTATTTTCAAGACGGTAATCACGCTTGAATGGTCACGAAAGGGGTGAATTGTACAATCTCAATCAGAAAACTAGAAAATGAGAATACAAAATTACGTGTAGGTATTTTTCGATTACTGTAATTGCAGATAATTATATCGACGCACCTACCTTCCTATAGCCATCTATTTAACAATGTAATTTTAAACTTCAGATAATATTAGAAAATTTTGAGCAATATATTGCTATACTGAAGAAGCAAAATCACCCATCCCCATTTTTGTACTACAATAGCGTATATAATTTGGTTTTTAGAGCACAATAAAACTTAACAAAAAATACCTTACTTGCTTATTTTACCGGGAAAAAATTATACATACACACTTAAACATACCTATTTCCTTGGAAAGTTGAAAACTCTATACTCAATACATACATACATATAAACATACCTATTTCAAAAAACATCCAAAAAATGGTGACGGACAATTTTGCTTCTTCAGTAGCGATACTTGTAATGCTTTTAAGAAACCACTTAACGCTAAGTACTGCTTTTAGTATTTTGCGTTGATTTTTAATCTTTTTAAATCATTGCTAAAGAAAGTGTAAGAAACTATAAATTTTGAAATACTACTTTAACCTCATCATAAAAGTTCAAATTTCATTATATGCACAGTGTTTAAAAAACTCTCTTTTAAGGAAACCAGTGAGGAAAAATTTAATTAAACTTTTTGTTAATAACGCAAAAAACGACAGCAGATTTACTAAACACCGACACTAAAAACTAAAGTACAAATGCAATACTATGTAAGTAAGCATATTTTTTATAAAAAACATTATTGGTAATTATTCAACCTACCGGAAACAAAATCTGTTTAAATCATAAATGTACAATACCTATACATAATAAACATGACAGGCAACAGGGAGATGGACCTTCATCTCTTCACCCTTTGACATTTACAAGTTGTACAAAAACGTAGATAACATATGAGAAAATGTTTTTAAATTTTTTGTTACTCACCTCTATTAGCCTTCTGTAGGTTGAAATTTGCAAAACTAGTGACAAGTGGAATCCAGTGGTTGCTGCAGCATAGCGTAGAACCATAAACACATTGAGTCGACGAGCGAAGAATGTAGGTACCTACATTGGCAGGTAGCATAGGTAATGATATATTATTAATTAAATCATAGGATGTCACACTATAATAAAAGAATAAGTCATTTTAATTTTCAGCCCTATACCAAATATTTAATTGACTTTGTATGAACTCAACAATTCGCTGGGTTGTTAGTTGTAAATGTAAATTATGTGTAATTCAAAAATTAAGTATATACTGTAGGGGTCGTCCACAAATGACGCCATCAAAACATCCCAATTTTTATGACCCTAATAAGATTTCGTGTTAACAGCGTAACCATTGCGTAAATGACTATCTTTAACGTGTGGGATGTCATCAGTAGCCAAGTAGACCCACTGTAGCTACTAATGACGTTACTTGTGAACGATCCCTAATAAAAATTACAAATTACATACAACGGACAATGGCAATGGCAATCGTAGGTTACTATTATATGACATTGAATGGGTTCATACGGAAAGTAACAGAAGTTAAATTACTATTTTACCATGCATATTATCATGCTATAAAGCAATTAATTATCATTCGTAATCGTAATTCGTATCATTCCGTAGCCTTGAAACAATTACGTTAATAGTGTGCAAAGGTACATAAGTAGGTGTAATTTGACATCTTTTAACGGAAATATTTGTACATTCGTATTCGTAAAAAATATGAAATACTATTCAGACGCATAATAAAACTAATGTAAAATCATTAAAAATGACAGGATTTTAATGGTTTGCTACAACTTTAATAATTTTTTTTTCCTCAATAATTCCCCATCCAAGTAAATTGCGTGATACTTCCTCTATGCAAATTCCACAAAGTTGTGTATATTCGTAATACACGTAACGTAAATGTAAATTAACTAGAAATTAAGAAACAAAAACCTTTATGTGTGCAAGGACTGCATATAATTAAATGGACGGAGACGGACGTGGAGAGGAAACCATATAGGACACAATAACGTGACATAATTAATAGTGTGTCGCACATAGCTGTTATAATACAGTCATCAGTCAGCCCATTCATTCCATCATATTCAGTGGAATTTACTCATTGCAAATTGCAATGCAATCCAAAATCCAATGTTGGTAATTCCAATGTAGTGTCCACCACAAAGTGGGGGGCACTGGCACGGGCATTAATTACACAGGGATGGTCTGCGGTATTTAATGCGGAACTACTTACGTAGGTGTTTACCTTCTCAGTAGAAAGTAGAGGCATTCATAGTCATATTTTGCAAAAAAAATTTGAATTAAACAAGGAAAAATAGGGACTGTGTTAAACGAATAACGCTATTTGATGAAACTGTGCTGTGCAATACTCTCAGACTATCAGCACAGTATTTGTCTCAAGAATTTATAAAAAAGGTTCAGAACGGCTTCTTTTTATAATCGCCATCAGGCTATCCTACATAATTACTTCAATTTTTAATCGCAAAAGTTAGTCTGCACCAGCATAAAGGTAATAAAGGGGTTCTAAATTTTGAAGTGATTTCTTAAATTTTAACGTTAAAAATCAAATTGAAGAAAAAAATTTGCATTGCATCTTATTTACGTGAGTTTATCGCTACTGAAGAAGCAAAATTGACCATCCCGAATTCTCACTAATGGCGAAATTGCCGTTCTCCATTTTGTAATTTATTTAATGGTGTATAATTTATTTTTTCGCAGAATAAGCAAGTAGGTAGGTATTTTTTATCGTTTATTGTGATGAAAATCTAAGTTATAGACTATTTAAGTCCAAATATGGAGATGGGCAATTTTGCTTTTAGTAGTGTGAATTGGAGATCTGCAATTTTGCCATTATTATTTTTAACTTTTTTAAAACATTCAAATAGAACATTTTGAACTTTTTTTAAACAAGCAAATACAACATTTTACACTTTTGTAAAACACGCAAGTAGAACATTTTAGACTTTTTTTAAACGTTCACATAGAACATCTTACACTTTTTTAAAACATGCACATGGAAAATTTTACATTTTTCAAAAACTCCTAATTAACATTTTAGGCATATGTTTCTCATTTTGTTTTTGAATGACACAGCTCATTTTGATTCTAGCTTAAATGGGATATGTGTCATTTTATTTTGGTTCTTCACAGACGATGTACATATTATGAATATTCAAATCTGGACAATAATTTTAGTTAGAAAAAGGAAAGTGCCCCAAAAAAAGGGTACATGTGACAATTGACAATTCAACGTATTAAATTAAAAGCAAGCGTCAAATCATGGAAACAAAGGCATCTAAAATACCTACAAAGGAACCTACATGTTGTATAGGTTACATTAATTAAGACCAGGACCAGGATGTCCCTTCAATATTTTTAGACATGACATATATTTAATCATATTTGAACCTTTGGACAGGAATTCGAAATCTGAGGGAAAGCAGGTACTTTTTTTGAATATTCGGGAAAATCCACATGTATCTAAACTATAAACTATATACCTCAGACGGCTTAAAAGAGAAGACATTCCGTACCTACTTTCTAAAAAGGGTAAACGTACCTATACTTAAAGGCTGTTTTCCCCATTTTATAAATAGCTTAAATTCTCCACTGAACATTATTCTTAGGCAATATTTATACAGTGATAGGAAGCTACTTATATGCATTTACAGTTGGTTTAGTAATGAGACTTGGTTATCAACTTGACCGGCGACTGATAACTCTCCTTTAACGACTCACAATTTCACAATCAGTATTACCTATAACTTCATACAAGACACAAGCAAAAAGAATAGTTACCTATCGCACATTACATTCTGCGGTTGTAGTACAGTGTTTTCAAATTTTAGACAATAATAATTTTTTTGTCTGTTAAATTGCTAACCATAAAGCACTTAGCACAGAGTCTCCACGTAAATAATAATTATTTATACTGTATAGTTAAGTACACACAAAATTACCTACCAAAGTTTTTATTTTCTCTTCTTTACCAAAATCTATTTTTGTAAAAGCTTTTTTTTTAAAGATAAACAGTGTGCAGTAACAATGTTGACTAATACTAATAACACTTTTTGTTTCATTACAGAAATCAAAAAATTCTCTAATACTGAAAATACAGGGATCATCAAGATTCAAAACTGAAAAAAATGAAGGGAAATTCTACAAAAACTTCGTCTACAACTGGGCAGCCCGAGACATCTGAGGCAGAATGGGGCCGTCAAAATAAAACAAACGAAGCCCCACCGCCATATTTTCAAATTTTTGGAAAATCTTTTTTAACACCGCCGCCGCCTTCGCCGCCACCACCAGAACAACCAACAGTTGGCGTACATCCTCCTTCCTATGACTATCCATACGCATATAAATCTGCAGAGTATGAGTACTCCTCTATACATTCGAATTCTGCCAAAATTGAACCAGCTTCTTCTGGTGATACTAAAATAAACATGTTCAACTCCTTTGCCCTATCATCAGGGGGAGAAAACGAATATTCAATTCCGCATGTTCCCACAGAAATAAGGACAATTACTGGGAGTCCACTCAATTTTCAGCTGTATTCACCTCATCCGAATCCGGATCATTGTAACTCAAAAGATTTCCAGTCCCATGGAGGAAATATCAGTAAGACGAAGGGCCATTCCAGTATCCAAGTCAAAAATGTTAAGGGCAGTTTCAACAACTTTGCACTAAATGATAAGTGGAAATCTCAGAGGCAGACGGGATTATTTAGGAAGATCATCATACTCTCCGCTCTATTATTTCTGTCCATAGTTTGTTTCATCCTCATCCAAGAGTCGATTCGGAGCTACAATGAGTGGATAGAAAAAACAGTACAATATCAAAATCAAATTAATCAATTCAGTTTCAATAAATTTTTTAGTAATAACAATGAACATAATATTGATAGAGAATCGTCTTTAGGTAGTTAAAATGATTATATACTCACTGTGAAACTTTGGACGTGACTAACATTCAGTGTTTTAACTGATTGTATGTGTATAGTACTAATTAAAGCCGATGTAAATAAGAAGTATACTTAAAAGTAATATCGTCTCAGTGAAGAACCAAAATGACCCATATCCATTTGTTGCTACAAACAATATCCACTGTCTACAAAAATATTGAAACATGTCTTGAAATCATTTAAAAAGAATGTTTTGCAATTTTAAAAATATGGAAATAAAATATTTGACACCTTTCAAAACGACGTAAATAGAACATTTTGCGCTTTTCAAAAAGACGTAATTAGAACATTTTACACGTTTTTAAAATAGTAAATTGAACATTTTGCGCTTTTCAAAATTTCTGAATTAACATTTTACACATGTTTCTTATTGTGTTTTTATGACGTAGCTCATTTTAATTGTAGCTTAAATTGGAAATGGGTCATTTTGGTTCTTCACAGACGATATACTGTTAGTTAAATAGTAAGTAGGCGCGATGCTAAATTGTTGATAGTTAAGACTGTACAGTATTGGTGTATGTTTGTTATTAATAAAATGTTAGAATATTATTTGCTCAGAATTTCAAAGATAGAAATGATGTGCTGTCGCTCTCGTGTGTTCGTCTTCCAAACAATAAAAGTTTGCAAACTGTTTTACATGTTACTTAATTGAATAATATTGAATATTGTAATTCTCGATTTCATTTATATTGCGTTTATGATAATTCCCACACTTATAGTGTAAAAGCGTAACTTGTATTATCTCAATTCATCTTTAATGGGATCGTCCATAAATAACGTCATGGTCTGGCCCTGTGTAGGTGGATCTTGATCACTCCTTTTAAAAGCTAGCATTCTATTGTTAGGGTGGGTGGCCTCATCGGATATGTGACATGTCATCCATGACATCATTTATGGACGATCCCTGATGCAATCAAAATAATAATATTATTCTCATAGGTACCGTATTTCCTGTTATAGTACACGGGTCTGTAATTGTACACGGGCCTGTAATAGTACACGGGTCTGAGAGCTATGAGTTTGAATAGAACACGGGTCTATTTAACACACTATTATATGGCAGTACACGGGTCTGTATTAATACACGGTCCTGTAATAGTACAAGGGTCTGAGAGGTCGGAATTTGAATAGTACACCCCGTGTACTATTACAGGAAATACGGTAATTTAAGATATTGCGAAACCTTGGTGTTGAGTAAGTGTTTCATCTGCATCGTCAGGCATAGCATCATTAGTACGTACTTCTAAAAGCAATAATAAATGCAATGCAAATTGCAAACAGCTACATAACGTAGTTGAAGATGAAGATGTTTTTAAATCTATCTACTATCTGTAGGTATTCAATTCCATATATAGGTAGGTATGTACTTTAACATCCAGCATACAAAATAATTTTGTCATCAACTTAACCATCATCATCGATAAAAATAACTATATATAAGTAGGCATTTACCCTGCGTTTTGCAAAACTTTTAAACTTGAAGAATAGTTTTAATTTTTAACCATAACCACATCGAATTTTTGAAAGACTTAAATGAATATAGCATATTTTGGGTATTTCCATAGCTGAATTAGCCGTGCGGTGCGGGCAAATATGCTACGTACACGCATCGAAATTTTTCGAAAATAAACTAACTGATGTTATGATGGCAATGACATTTTGCCCTTTTTCTAGAATTCAATCAGTATTTTTATTATTACTATAAATATATTGTGTATATTCACGCTTTAAATCGCATGGGACTTACAACCGATAGAGATGCATATTTTAAACCAAATACGTAGTGTTTTTACTTACCTACATAAATATGAAATATCGTGAGTGAAGAATCAAAATAGCCTATGCCTATATCCAATTTAATTAGCTAGAATCAAAATAAGCTGTGTGTGCTTAGGAAAAAAGCTAAAAGGAGATAGGATACGTAAGACATTACAGTTACGAGTCTTTAAAAAGTGTAAACTGTGTTTTATTTGCATGTTTTTAAAGTGTGCAAAACGTTCTATTCAGATAATTTTAAAAAGTGCAAAATGTGTTATTTACATGTTTTGAAATGTCCAAGACGATCTATTTACATGGTTCGAAAAATAAGAAATTTTCCATTTACCTACATGATTTTGAAAAGTGTAAAATATTCCAATTACCGTTTTGGAAAATGCAAAATGTTCTATTTACAGGTTTTTGAAAGTGACAATTTTTCTATTTACATATATGAGCCTTTCAGGATTCAGGATAACGTTTATAATCATTTTAGTAGGTAGTGCATTTTATTTTCAACTAAAAATGGATAAATGGGTCGTTTTGAGTCTTCACTGAAAAGAATTGACGATATATGTAGCATTATATTATGATACACTAAGACTATACAATCAATCATAGGTATATAATTTCGGAAAAGCTATAGTAAGTAGTGAGTTATTATTTAAAACAGGAAAAAAGGAACTAAAACCAAAAATACTTATACACATATACAGAGAATACAGCAGCAGGTCTACAGGTCTGCACTTTTAGCTTTGACTTCGTACGAACTGCATCTCATTAGTCAAGAGCGTTTAAAAAAAATCATGAAAACCCAATTAAGAAGATTATTAGGCAACCATTATGTTTGCATTATGGAAAGAGTGAACACATGTACATAACAACAATTATGCATACTTTTACGTGTTTGTGGTCTGGCAAGCAGTCTTCCCCACTACTTTTCTTTACAGACCAACCATAATTAAATAACAAAACCTATACACTATACGCTCATTGAATGCGTCAACTAAAAATTTTTCAGAAAACACTAACACAATGAAGCAAATTTTTATCTAATAGCACTTCGTATCGTAAATATCGTTGCAACTTACTGGTAAGTATACGCTGTGATCCGCAATAAATTATCCATATCTTAATCTGAAAATTTAAGTTTTTTAAGAAATTTTTATAAATAAATTGTTTACTTTAAATATATTGTCTGTGAAGAATCAAAATAATCCATTTCCAATTTATGCTGTAGAATTTAAAAGATGAGTGTCATACAAAACATTGAATTAAAAGTATGCGAAAAATCTTCCTTTGACAAGTTAAAAAAAAGTTCAAAATGTTCTGTTTAGACGCTTTTAAAAAGTGCAAACTATTCTATTTATACGTTTCTGAAAATTGCAAAATATTCTATTTGCACGTTTTTTGAAAATTGAAAAGTGTTCTATTTACACGTTTATGAAAATTCAAAAATATTCTATTTATACGTACGTTTTTGAAAAGGGCAAAATGCTCCATTTACAGCCTTAAGAAGGAACATGATCTTTTACTATTTTTTGTAGATAGTGCATTTTGTTTTCATCTTTAAATGAATGTGGGTTCTTCTGATTCTTTACGAACAATCCATGAATTTTTTTTACTACGCATAAAAGTTTTGAAAAACAAATAATTTACAAATTGATACTAATTTTGTAGCAGCTTCTTTTACACTTGCCAAGTGTGATATACACATATAAAAGTAAAGCATAATTTTATAAAAGAATGTTTGTTTATAATACATCTGAAACTTCTGAAAGCGTGCTTACTTACAATAAATTGCAGTTGAAATATTAACACTCAAGAACAGTGTAGACAGTGACACTTATAGCGATAGGTGTATATATAATCATGTACACACCTATATTTTTGTAATCATGAAGTAGCAGCTTACAAGTTAGCACGTGTCAGTCATGGGGTTTGCTTATGAGAAATGAAATCTCCATTGAATCCCTGAACTTCAAGGCTCAAGGAAAAGCTGAGCAACCAACCAGTATATAGGAAGAGGAATGGAAAGATTCGCTTAATTTGTCCATAAGCCATTCATAATTTTCAGAGTTTGCAGAACATATTATAATTACGTGTACGCCAAGAAGTCCAAGTTACACATCAAGTTTTACTTTACACATTTTTTTTGGTGGGTTCACATTAATCATTCATGCAAACGTGAAGCGTAGAATAATATACGACTCTTCTCGGACGACACGACAAAGCTCCTAAACTAAAGACGAAGAACTAAAACCATAATAAAGAGCATAAAAAATATTGACTGACTTTTACAATCATAATCGCACACAATCACAATAGTCCTCACAAAGTAACTTCACAGCTGAACCTAAGTGCAAACCTAGACATAGAATCCCCAACAAAATCACATTAAAGTTCAGTGAGAGAAATATTTGAGAAATCTTCGTCTTCCTTAAGTGACAACAATAACAAAATATACACTACATTCACTTCTACTTCTACTACTACTACCACTACTAATACCACTACCACCGCAGCAAAAAATCCATCCACATCCTTAATAACTCTAACTGTATATACACAATTTATCAAACTTTCAGACAAATCAAGACAAAACCAGCCATTAGCTCAACATATAAAAACAAAATTAGTACCTTAAACTAAAAACAGAGTTTTCCATTTTTCTTTTTCTTCCCCACACCTTTCGTCGTGACCAAAACTGAAAGTTGAAAGTGTAAGAAAGTTTTAACTATACACGCCAAGACAATGGAAAAAAGTGTGATCGACAAAAAAAACTAACGATTTAAACCGTCGATGTGCCATCCATCAGTATCAACGCGTGCAAAAATATCCTATGCCTGCCTGTAGCATGAGCGACAAAATCCCAATATAACAAAAATAAATATTCACAGCCATTTTAAATGCATATTTTCATAAACACTTTTCAGATTTAAGTAAATTAAGCAATCAAGTATAAAATTTAAAATGCCTACTGAACATACTTTATTATCCGTGCCAGTGCTAGTACCGGTGCCGGCTTTTCCATATCAAGGAATCGCTGAGCCCCCGCCACCATATTTTCCATGTCAAAATAATGAGTTCGATCTGAAATCGACATCGACCACTTCGGAAGCGGAGCAAGCTAATCAAGCAAGATTAGGAAGACTACCTCCTTCTTACTCAGATTCCCAACTTGCAGCATTAGTAAATCCAAATTTGAATCAAAATAGAGATACTCCAGTGTTCGTGAATTTGCAAGCTTCCCACCACCACCCCCTCGAAAATCCAAATTACAGCCAACATGGTGCCTCATCAATGGAACTGAGTATGTTCCCCTGGAATCATCACACAATTAATCCAGTCGAAAATCCAGATCCTCCAGATCCTGTAAGGACTCCCAAGTCGCCATGGAAATGTAGTACGGGACGATTACGAAATATGATCATTGCCACAGTGACTGCCATGTGGATTATTGCGTGCATCGTTGTCATCATTTGGAGTCTGGAGCAAACGAATCACTATGTGGAAGATTCTAGATATGTGTATCAAATTATTAATGACAATAATAATGCATAAATTAATATTCATAAACATTAAATACTAATAATAATTATAACAATTATGGAATAATTGTAAATAGTTATTACTTAATTCAATTTCGATATTACCATCTCGTCTTAAAATGGCGGGGTTAGTAGTGCGTTATTCTTCGTTTTAAACAATCTAAAAATAAAATAATAAAATAAAGGTTTTTAAAAATAATATAATGTAGTAGTTAGTTAATACACTTACTTAATTACGAATAAACTTGACATCCTGCAACCTGCTCAAACCATCAGTTGACTGAGTGGTGAAAATGAAATACGATATGTAGCTATGGAACTATGGAAAAACCTAAACTTCACTCAAGTATTACCAACATAGGCTTATACTTACACATATGTGTAGTTACAAATTAATTTAATACTACTGTTGACTGTATGCCACAAATCGGCCAGTACATGAATCATCAAACTGTAACTTGTAACCTATGACCGAAAAAATGTCCTAATAAACTCCATACTCCACACACTCCATATTACTCAACATCAAATATAAAACTATGAAAATGAAGGTACCTACCTACTACATACTAAAGTTTTTATTTTTTATTTGATTTAACTTAATAAATTATTAGCGCTGAAGAATGCGACAGCGAATGCTGATTACTGATTACCGTAAATGACTGAATAAGCGCCGAGGGGCGCTTATATTTGCAATTTTTTGGACGGTACTTGTTAAATGTTTTTTACTGAAAAACTGACAACGACAACCCGGAGCTTATTCCGTCATTTAATTTATACCGTCGTTTACTCTAAGTAGTTCCTGGTTTATTTTGTTGTCCTGCTGGTGTTGCATATTAAATAATTAGTCGAAATATAATTCCCTACGTCGATTTCCTTCATTTCCAATTTCTAAAAACCAGCAGCCTCTTGATTTTTCCTGTCCTACAGTCCTACTGTCCTATAAAAGCAAAAGCACAAAAAACATTTAACGGTGCACAAAAAGTGATCTAATACACTATGGGTTTCATGCACATATTCAACATTTAATAATTAACTCCTTTAAATTATACAAGTAATTTTTAAATTGTACTTCTTCATTTCAGGGCATCAACTATTACAAATTCCATGTTCCAGCAGCAAAAGTTCAATCCCACGTCCACAGACACAGACAACACTGAGAACAGTCAGCATATCTGACATTACGCAGTCCCCAGTGAAAATATGCTGACTATCTTTCTTGTTCGGTTAGTTTTATCAACAATTGGACCATCACGTGTGACTCATTGTAAACTGTAAGTAGTTTAAGCAAATTTTTGTTGACCAACTAGTCAGCAATTATTCCAGCAACCAAAAAAGCAATTCAAAACATGTGTAGACTAACAATACACAACAGACTATAGTAAAACGTATTTAGAGCTTTAGGTTGAGCAGTGATTTTCTTAATATGCCTGTTCACTAATAACTGTTAAATTTTGTCTGTTTTTGAAACGGTCAAAGGTGAAGCTCCACAAGCGCTGTATATTTATTTCGGATCGGCTTTCCAACACTTGTTCAAAACCAACGCGCCATAAATATACTACAGCAACTACTTACAGCTGCCGCCAAACCGGAATGGGCTTTAACGAGCCACCGTCACCAGTCACTGAGTCACCGCATTATTCCGCATCGGTACAGCCAGCATCTTCGGAAACAGCATCTGCATCAGCGTCTGTTGTATCTCTCCAGTCAACTTCTACAGTTGTGATTCGGAGATGACTGGGACGACGAACCAAGAAGATGTTCATCAAGAAATTACTTCAACAACTCTTCCAAATCTAGAACCATTAACTAATAATAATATCAATTCTCCCAGCCCCGGCCCCGGTACCGGCACCGGCTGACCGGCTGTCAAGGTCAACTCGTAGGTCATGGGAGTGATAGTCAGAATTCTCATCCACTTGCGACTAATCACAAAAATAATGCAAATGCTTCAATTGCCAGAACAATACGAAGAATAACACAGGACACCATTATAAATGTTAACATATGGGATTCCTCTGGACCCTCAGCCTCAAACTCTGCAACCAGAAGTTCCAATTTCATGTCCACTATTTCCACTGGTGGTAATAATAATAATAGCGTAGGTGCCAGTGAGATTATTATTAATAGTGATAGGCATCGAGACACTGGTACTGGTATGGGAACCGGGACCGGAACCAGGATCAGCACAAGTGAAATAGTAGTAAGACACGGCTTGAGTGAAAAAGATCAAAAATGTTTTTACTGGATTCACAGTCTTCTCACAGTCTTCACTTCTCCTTTTCTTCGCGCTCGTCAATCTCGTCATTGTGTTTTTAGCTCATCTTGATTTGACATACCCTCAATTGTAATGTTGTAAGTACCTATATAGGTATTTAGCTTATATTGGCAATTATATTTAAATTACCTAGCGTTCATTACTATTTTGATTGATGGTAATGCAACTATCTGTAATTTGTAGATCTTCTGTCTACATGTGTAAGTAGTAATATTAATATTTTTATTACAAAAACTAACGCAAAAATTAGAATTTTGGCTTTGGTTGTATCGTAAGATTCGTGTGCTATATAAATCTTTAATGTTAAACTATATATCACGTTAGTTTGATTTAAATAATTCCGTGTTATTTGTACTGTTATTCCATTTCATTTCCCTTTGTGAGGACAGATAATAAGATAATAAAAGTATGGTATGATTTTTTTAGTAGTTTAATAATTTTTATTAAGTTTATGATCATAGAATGCAGGGCGCAATAGGTTGTACGACAATTTCCCCCTGGACGTTTTCCTCCCGGACACTTTCGTAGCACTCTACTCCGTACAGATTATACATTTTCCGAAAATAAAATATTTAAAATAAATTAGTTAATTGCAATAAATTTGTAGTACTTCAGCTTATGAATTTTGTATAGTCCCCAGAATTTCTACCAATATATAAGTTTTCTGGAAAGGATCACTAGCCAGCATTTTTTAGTGGTGTAATTTTAATACTGGGAGGAAAGCGTTTCCGTTACGGATTTGGGAGGAAAATGTCCGGGAGTAAAACCAAACGTCCGGGAAGAAAATTTTCTGGATCTGGAGGAGGAACGTTTCCGTATACCGCTCGCAAGGCGGTGTCAATGACACACTATGGAGAAAAAATTCAAAAATTCAAGAAAACTTTTTGGGTTTAGGTTTAGCTGTATATAGCTTATACTAATAAAATAATTACTCTGTAAACACGACACACGAAATATGAAAATTACGTGAAAGGAAATATATGAAATACTTACACGCCGATGCTTTTTTACCATTGCATTCTGTACTTCCCTTTCCTTTGTATTGTAAACGGTTTATTGTCAGTTGCGTATTGTTGGTTTTGGTTGCGTGGTTGAATTTTGGAAGTGCAAAAATAATAATAAAATTACAAGATTACTTTATAGTAACCATCAAAAAAGTTAGTCTTTAAGTATTCTTACAATTTTGCAGACAAAATCGCTTATATCGCATCATTGAGTATTTAATAGTTTTGAGATTCTTCAAACTTGAATAAAATACCTGTACTTACTTAGGAAAACAAACGCTAAGTCAGTAAACGTGACGTTTCTTCAAAAAGTCATGCTCACAAAAGGTGGACGTGGAAGATGTGCCTCAGTCACAGAGTCACAGGCACCGGTGCAATTGAAGAATGTATGTATATCGTGAGTTTCGTGAGTGAAGAATCAAAATGGTTGATATTCAATTTAAGCTAGAATTAAAGAGAGCTATGTCAAAAGAATATTAAATGAGATGAATGCACAACATGCGAATTACGAGATATCTGAATGTGCAAAAATGTTCCGTTTACGTGTTTTTTGAACAAGGCAAAATGTTCTATCTACACGTTTTTGAAAAGTGTCAAATTTTCTATTTACAGGTTTTTGAAAAGTTTAAAAATATTATGATGTTATATGCTTTCACAATGATATTTTGTTTGTAGACAGTGAATTTTGGCTCTAACTGAATATATCATTTTAGTTGTCAGCAATGTAAGAAGTTACCTAGTACCGTATATACAATAATAATATGCGCGGGTTTGTAATAGTACGCGGGTTTGAGAGTTGGAAATTTGAATAGTGCTCGGGACATACTATTACAAGATATACGGTACGCAGAATACACGTTTAAAGTTTAAAAACTCATATAGCCATAGCGAATCTCCATCTTTTGGGTTCGATTGCTAATAATAATGATTTATTTTATTTCGTGTAAGTACTATAACCTGGTTCAATGTTTTTATTGTTTATTCCAATATTATTGTCTGTTTCAATTTTGCAATTCTCAGGCTGAACTACTGCATGCTAATATGCTATATGAGTACTGTAAGTGCCTACTATATATATTTGAGAAGGTAAAAATTTCTAAATTTCATATATTAAAATGCGTAAATGTCTGTACATGCATACGAGCCACAGCGGATCCTGGGGGTGGGGCTATAGATCATACAGGGGAGCTATCACAAATGGCGCCATTGGTTATATACGGTGGTCAAATCGTCAAATAGTGACACGTAATGTTAAAGATAGCCATTTAAGCAATGGTTAAGGACATGACAATGGGGGTGGGTGGGGTTTAAAAATCAAGAATTTCGATGGCGCCATTTGTGATAGCTCCCCAGAGCCCCTACCACGAGCACCAAATATTTAAAACATAGAAGAATATACTGCCAATAAATTCAAAATGGCCATCGAATTATTAGAGAGTACACATCCCCCAACATGGCCAGTGTATTTTGCGGATCCGCTACTGACTGACACGAGAAAAGTTTAATACAACAGAAAGGGATTAAGTTTTAACGATGGCTTTGTGCGTTGCATTGTTAGTACCTTTAAATATTTATTTTCGGTTGTGTCATAATTCTAAATTGTAATTCTGAGTAAAAGTACGTCACCCATCCATGCATTGTTAAAATTTTTAAGTATGTCTCACCATAGCACCACCTTGGGGAGCCATGCAATTTAGCAATTCCCAATAATACCAATAATACGATTTACTATAGAAACTTCCATCCATATTATGACCAGACCAGGCACCATCTCAGCCCCAGCACCAGAACCAGAACCTGCACCAGGCCCTATGCCTACAACATACAACACCATAGCAATAATAGTTTAATGGTCCAATTAAATGGTGATTAAGTTGAAATGCGATACATGGGCATTATTGCTTTGCTGTCATTGATATTGCAAGCCTCCCTTCCACAACACTAAATTATAATTATGCCTCCAATTATACACAGCGCAGGAAACATTAGCATCACACTCCAACTTTAAGCACTGAAACATCTAACTGTGAAGTGTGACTTACATAAGAAAAGACGCTCCAACTGATAGTAGTAGAAGGCGAAGGAGATGTGTTAAGACATAGATACATATTGGTAGGTATGTATTATTTTTACCTTTTCTTGAAGGACAAAACTGACAACTCTGACAAAATTGACAACAGGACATCCTCCCACTAATAGCCAAGTAGTTTAAGTTAAATATTATTATTCCAAATATTCCGCCTGCCTTTCAGTCACAGTGACAGGGCATAGGGGTTGAATTTAGGAGGAAGGTTGCTATACAAGACATAATAGTAAAATTATCATTACATCTACAGATATTTTTCTAAAGCCCAAAAAAAATCTCTCAACTTGGATCTGATCTCATTCCCCCGACCAAAGACCATCGATGACGATCTAGAATCTTTAAAAAAAATACTAAATTCCAAAAGGCAAGAACAAAAATTGAAATTTAAGGAATTAAATTTAAATAAATGAATTAAATTATCATTTGTCTCTCCTCTCCTCAGTTAGTCTTTCAGAGTTTCTAACGAAGGCAAAAATTCTGATTCATCATTCATCATCATCTGCAGATCATCATACTGCGATTTTTCCACGTGTAAAGTTTGTGTGTCGCTCGGTGTGGGTCGGTCGTTTGTTCGTACAGTTATAGTTTTATTCAAAGTTTAAAATCATCGTCGTTGCTTCGTCATGTCGTCATGTACGTGCTAACAAACTAGGGCGCTAATTAGTCACGTCTACATTAATGCAAAAACGCGAGCTTCAACTTATATAAAAGTTTTTTCAGTTTGCATAGTCCATACGGTCTGCTGAAGTCTGCTGTACAGGTAACATAATTATTAAATTTGAACCCATTCATCTGCGTCTATGTGTGACTACTGTAATATCTGCTTCCTTGGAGGGATTCATATATAGACTCTTTTCTTTCGTTTGAGGTTCGAGCCACTTGAGGCAAATTAAGAGCAATTAGTGCAAAATAATTAAATTTGAAAGCAACCGCGCATATTTGCTATGTGAAAGTTAGTTAAAAGAGTTAGTGTTATTTTAGTCATTTAATTACTGTAAAAGAAAAGAGGGATAGGCACCTTGTTGACTGTTGTACTTTTCATACTGTTTTTGTATGTCACACATGTGTATTTTGGAAGGGAAGCGGATTTTGTAAGTTTTAGAAGTTCAGTAGTACGCGCAGTGTAATCCTCACTAATAAGTTTTGGCTCATTTTCTTTCTTTTAGATTGTGATTTGTACGCTCATCCAAGTGGAAGTGGCCAATTAAGGAATTTTTAAATTGCGATCAAAATATTGGATTTAATCACTGTGGCGGACAGAAGGCAAAAATAATAACAACAGCGTGTACCTCAAACCATACGGAGAGTTGTTTCTTGTTGAAACCTAAATTGAGAAGCAGAAGGATAATACATTAGCTGCTTAGAAAAAGGTATTATTTCAATTTTCCGTTATTTCACTGCCGTTTATTTAATTAAGTGAATTAATTCTGAACAGTTCGGTTACTATAAAAAACCTTTGCTTCCGGATATATGTATATGTACTTATTCTACGGAATCGCTATCAGAAAAGATTGAACATTTTAGAAACGTGTAAATTTAATATAGAAATTTTTGCACTTTTCCAAAGCATGTAAATAAAATATTTTGCACTTTCCAAAAACATATGTATATAGAATATTTTGCAATTTTCAAAAACATGTAAATAGAATATTTAGCACTTTTCAAAAACATGTATATAGAACTTTCTGCAATTTTCAAAAACATGTAATTAACATTTTACGAATCTATCACATGTAGTTTATTTGATATGATATAACTAATTTTCATTCTAGCTTAAATTGGATATATGGGCCATTTTGATTCTTTACTCACGATATTAGATATTTTGTTTTTTTGAACACCCCAACTTAATTTCTAAGTATGAAGTGTGAGTGTGTAGTTGTCCTCGCAGAATCTTGTTGCACTTAATTATTACGAGATCACTAATCTGCCCAAATATGTTCTCCTATAACTTTTCTTTAAAAATAATAAAAATTGTAAAAGTCCATTCGTTACTGTTATACAGTCACTAGTCACTGTAATATTAAAAAATGGGAGCCTTTTTCAGAATCATAAATACGTGGACATATTACAGCGATAGCTAAAAAGATGCAACTTACACTCAATGCGTCTCAATGTGGTATTTGCGATTACAGATAAAATGAGCTTTCACTCTACATATATGTACATTAGACACAATATTTACCTTAATGCAACAAAAAAGATGTGATTATTGAAAACAGTCTTATTTCTTTTTCAGTTCGATATGGATTCCGGAACAAAACAATCGGGTACGCCCACAAGCGTCAACATCTCCAGCTTTGAAGAGCCTAATAATAAGGATCAGGTCGGAATTAGTAGGCAGACTTCGTCGATACTCATCGGAGCTTCCCTTATCCTTATTTTTATAATATTTGTAGCCTTCATGATTTACCTTATAAGTCGTTTAGAGTGGGGCAAAAGGAAATGGTACTAATCGTTAACTGATGAGGGCTGTCTCACCCTATATACATTCTAAATAATAATGTTATAATACACGTTAGTTTTTTTTAAATTGTGAATTTAATTCAATATATTCAACACTTTTGTTATCCTATAACTATGTAGGTAGTTTCAAAAAATACCAGCATAAGCCATTTTGTAACCTTCTTTTTAGAACTCAGTTGGAAACGGCTTTGAAAATTGGGCTGGGCATATTATACGACCTGTTTTTTTTTTTTATTAATGTAGATACTCTCAAATTATAAGCAGTTCTAGATCTTAATTCACGTCACAATAAGAATCCTTGTAGTTAAATAAGCAACTAATCACAATCTATAATAATGATATAGATACAAAACTGTAATGCATTATAAAAATAAAAAATTTGTAACATTATATTTATTAACTATACTATCCTAAAATGATTTCTACTGTAACATGTATTATAACTGCTGTGGCTTTGGATTCAATTTTGCATTATAATTAATACTGGTTATTTTAAAACACCTACAATATTATTTCATAGAAATTACTATAATCCTAATCTTAAGTTATGATAATACTATCTGAATAGGAATTAATCATATTTTTCTACAATAAAAACTGAATTGTCGAATTGCTAAAAACTATAAGCATGCTGCCAAATTCCGAATGTGTTTAGATTTTTTTCGTCTCGTAAACGTGGCGGTTGTTAAGCTGTAACACGGTTCGCGGATTGGATTGCATAAATTCAGTAGATAAAAATGCAATGCTACAAAAAGTAAAGTTATTTCAAATTGTAAATTAGTTATTAATAGTTTACGTTCATCCTACATAACTACAAAAATTATTCAATATCGATGTCGAATGTCGACCACCTCAATACATTTCTATTTCGTCTATTCGCATGGTAACTCCCTTGTTATTACTTGATTTTTGAGATATCGGAAATAACAATACTAATTTGGCAAATTGCACCGAATTTTGAAAAAGTAGCCAGGGAAAAAACTCTTTCCAGAGTAAAATAAAATTAAGACGTCAGTGCATTATAATTTGAAGTAGATTGAATTTATCAGTATTGAAAAATGAAGAATGAATCCTGAAGATGAAATTCCAGATATCTATACAATTGCAGCATCTGCCCATAAGAAATTTCTGGAGCGTTCCAAGGAAATCCATTGTAACCGACCCTGGCTTTGGAATCTATTTGAATGTGTTTCTCTAGACATTACGAACCGAAACTTGAGCAAAAGATTGAAACGAAATGCAATCCTTTTGGCTGTCATCATAGGCACTCTGGTTCTCGCTCTGATGTGCTCTATACTCTATTGTTGGTGCTGTATGTACTTACACAATTTATTTAAACAACCTTAATCCCCTTGAGCTAAAAATAAAGTTAAGGTCAATTCCATAAAAAAATGTAGTAGCATCTTTTAAGCATGATGGACTCCCTATAGTCAGTATTAGTAAACTAGAAATGGTACGGGCAAATTATATTTGTAAATCTTAAATGTTGACATATTTAATTAGTTTTTAATTTATGTTTTGCAAAGTACGTTTCGCTTTCCAGCAACAGAAGTATTATTATGGTGATATTCTAAATTATTTTGACGCACCAAATCAGCGCATACTATGCAAAACAAGTTTTATTTAGTGCATTCATATTAAATTGAAAATGATAAGAACTACATGTCTTTATGAATCAGCATAGTTTAGTTGTGTAATGCCGATTACTCGATAGCAAATTAAACGCTGCTCTGGTGTACCGTGATTTAGATTACCGAATGAAATATGCATTGGTGACGCGAAAGTATATGAACGTCCGAAGAAAGTACGCACAGTATGAAAAACCAGGCGTGATTAGGCTACCGGGAGGAGAAATCAGACGATATAAACCATCTCTGGAAGAGCAGGAGGCTCTAACATCGCTTCTACAAGTTCTTGCAACTGTAGATTAACCTTAAATAAATATGAAAAATAAATGAGAAAAGCTCACTCATAGTTCCTTCATACTTCGATTGTTTATATTCATAAAAAATATCGGAGGAGACCGTGAGAATTCAAATATACATGTTTTAACCAGAACGGTAAATTTTATTAAGTAAACAATGTAATATACTTAATGGACTACAAGGCTTGTAATAATCCTAATAACATGACTACTTGCAAATCAAGTATTAAACCTTTTACATTTACGCAGAACGCAGGACACTGCGGGAATTAAAGGTATATATGAACTAGATTAAAACAATTACTGACAAATTTCAAAAATAATAACCTGTATACATACGTAATTTAGATTTAAACTGATACGATAAACATATATTTTAAAAGCACATTCACTAAATACTAACTACATAAGCAAAACTGCAGTCGTATTTGTATTGATATTTAATAAATAACAAGTTAAAAAGATTATAACCAAAATATAATTATTATATTGCAGGTCTTTCGCCTATTGCATCACATCGCATAACAACAATTTTCGACAATTATTGACCAAAAATAAAAACAAAATCGTTATTTAGAGATTGCCCCATGTTGACATAAAGAATATCAAGCTAGGCTAGTTTAATAAACTTTCAATATAAGTGGACCAAAAATAAAAACAATTATGTTGTTTATAGAGCACCCCAATTTAAGCTGGCGCACTGAGTATTTAACTAGGTTACTTCTAAACAAAATTATATATAAGTGGACCAAAAATAAAAGCTCTTGCTCCTTAAAAAGGGAAAACTATACATCATAATAAAACCCAGGTAGCATAGATATTACGTTTCGCAGTGTAAAACAAAAACGTGCTTACCAACAATTTTAGACTATTATTGACCAAAACTTAAAACTATTCAGCATAGGAAATTTATTTTTGGCAGTTATTGCCAAGCAAATTTTCTTTCAGTGTTGCATATGTTAAATAATAACAGTACGTCTGCGCTGTAATATGTAACGAGTCAAAAATTTTCATTAATAATGGACCAAAAATAAAAACAGTTGTTCATAATGACGATGGCTCTGATTCTACTTACAATATTTGTAGCATAACAGAGCTTTTAGATATTAATTGGCCTTAAATTTATCTCGAAAAAACCTACTAAGTTTGTAATAACAAATATTTTCGACTAATATTGACCAAAAATGAAGACGGAATCTTTCCTTACTTACGCTAGACTACAAACTAAAGCTTGTAAAAGAGTTACATGTACTTGAAAGTTATTTCTAAATCACAAACTTAAATATAGATACACATGTGTCAAATTCATATTACAATAATATCGCGACCAAAAATAAAAACAAAATTAATTAGGGTATTCTCCAAGAACAAAATATTCTCGGGGCAAACGGCGAAATGTGGTTTCTTTTGAATATTTGGAAGTACTAGTATCACAAATAGGACAAATTTGGAAACCGAGAAGACTGCTAGCGACCTTGAAAAAGTTTTAAAATTATTATTCATGACGTTGTTTACAAAAATAACTTTTACTTATCGTGAGTTAGTATGCATTGCGTTGTGAATAATTTAAATTAGTATATACTTATTAATGTTACTCAGTCTCACCTCTCCACAGTAATCACAACCAAGCAACTTAAAAAGTTCGGATACGGGTAAGACATGTGACATGGCAGTAAGGTTGGGTAGATTGATTTGAGGTAAAATGGCAGCATAAACCAAAGTAAAAATTAATTTAGGGTCGAACTCTGCCTATCTTCATTCATTGAATTCGTAACCTGAGTCCACATCCAGAATCAATCCATACACTAAAGAAAAAATAAAAATGGAACATTTTATGGTTTAAAGTAGGAGAATTAAAATACAGGGAAGAAACTGAAGAAAGTATATACTTATCAATGTAGCTGAGAAGTTGTTTTTAAAACTGCAGGAAGCTCATCGTTCCCAGATTACCGATTGGATTGTGTTGCCAGTCGTACCCCGATAACTCGTACCCTCCCCAGTCGTACCCTAATCCTAGTCGTACCCTGACCATTCGTACCCGAATCCCAGTCTTACCCTAACCATTCGTACCCCGGAAAGAAACCAAGACACAAAATAATGTTTTTCATGTTGATCTTTTTTCAATTTTATTATGCATTATTATTGTGAATATATATATAGGAAATGAAATCATTTAGCATTGTTGCATGAGAATGTTGTGGACGTCGTCTGCCGATGCTCGTTTTTGCCGCTTTTTGCAAAGCCTCCCTGATTTTCGCACAATTGTTTCTGCTGTAGTAGCTGGTTTAGGTATTGATATTGTTGACTGCTGATTCTTGCGAGGACGACCTCGTTTTTTTTTGCTATTACTGGTAGTGGGGTGTTGGTAACACGGGCATCGAAACAAAAGGAACTGCATCAGCTGGTATGGCTTGAACTGGTTGCGTAATTGGATGTGGTTAGTTAGTTAATATAATATGGATCATTTTTATGTGAATCAAAACGCCTTGGTGACTTTGGCGTACCATCGCTGTCTAAAAGGTGGCTCTAAATTATTATAAAACATACCTACAATTTACTTTTTGGTGCCAACAACCGGCACCAACATGTTTCCTGCACCACTGACAACAACCGGCACATTTTGTTGCACAATATTTTCTTTCCTTTTGCTTTTTTTCCCGGGGTACGAATGGTTAGGGTACGAATGGTCAGGGTACGACTGAGACCAGGGTACGACTGAGACCAGGGTACGAGTGGTCACGGTACGACTGGGTGGGGTACGACTGGGGAGGGTACGAGTTATCGGGGTACGACTGGCACGGATACCACCGATTGTACCACTGTAAAAAATGAAATTAGTACATGGAAAGGTATTAAAGTGTCGTTTTGATTTTTCCCATTTTGAACCTTTCGATTTTTTCAAGAACGCTGTGAATTGACCTAATTTCATTTTTGGACTTATGCTCAGTTGAGCCACATGTGTTACCCTAAAATCCTCGTGGCCTACTCATTCAAAGCGATGCTGTCTTTCCCCACGGGCCAAAAAGACAGCTTTACCACCCTACTCATCAGCACACCAAAAATTGCATCCAAGGAGTCACTGCTCAATTTTAAGGGCAAAAAACTGTTGAACAATTAATTACCTTTAACGATGCAGATTAGGGTCGCCGACCGCCAGCAGAATTTTACAGTCGAAACAATACATATAATATGATGCCTTTCCAGTATGTAGGTTTTAGCATTAATCAAGTCTTTCCACTAATGTTCATTCTTTCTTACTTGGAAAATAACTCGGGTATCAGGCCATCAATCAGAATTTTAGAAAAGTTGCCCTTAAAGAGTAGGTAATAGGTATTCATATTTTTTTCTCTTCTATGTCGCTTGTTAAAGCACCATCAACCGTTCTCCTCTACAGTTCACCTATTCAAGATAAAAGAGAAAAATTGTGAATTAAACTCTTATATAAAACGATGAGATATAACTCTTTCAGTTCCAAGTGAATATGAAATGCAACATTATAACCATTAAAATATAGACAAGTTTAAGCAGCGAAAACGTTTATCTCAGCAATAAAACTTACGTAAAATTGCAATTGATCTATTGACAAAATCCTATAACGCATTCATATTTATTTCCCCAAAGGGACAGATGACAGACAGTTGACAGTCAGTCATACGTATCTATGTATTTTAGATTTTTATATAAAAGATAAATGGCCAGGCACAGGCAGGATGAGGACATACATATAGCCAATATAACACGTCAACAACTGCATGAAATTTCACATCACTCTCAACGGCCACAACCCTGAACTGAACTCTGCTCTGAAGCATGATACCAAAAATCTGAATTCATTTTCCGACATGATAAGATTAGACTACTCTCACTTCACAATTATAAATAACTAACTGGCAACTATGGTAATTACTTTTGACTTTACTATGTTAAACGTTGATTGTTTCCAATTTAAAGTTAGGTATGAGGTATGAAACCGGCAGGCTTCTTTCATCTTTGAGGGGACGTCCCCAATACCATGAAAACCATCCCCTGAACTTTTTATCCCAACTGGATATTTTAAGAATATACAATGAAATGGATAAAAGTCCATGACTTTCAACTTTTTTAATCCTGAATAGATTTCCTAAGGACTAAGGACATTAGTAAAATATGAAGTCTGACGTTCAAGTAATGCTGAGCACATTATTGGTTGTTGTTGTGGCAACCAAGTACTAAAGTATTATATTATTTGATAGAAAAAATATGGTAAACAAACATATGTAGGATGTTTAAGCGGGACGAAAATTATGCAGCTTCTTATGTAATTTCATTTCATTCCTATTGCTCAGCTCACTACTGACTGTGACTAGTCTTATTTAATCTATTTAATAGTCCCCTCAGTAGAAGCCTGCCAGCTGGGTAGGTATGTATATAGGCATATAGGTAGGTATCAAAAGTAAAATATTCACGTCGTCAAAACTTATAGCTTCATTAAATCTATAAATTAGTTTTATCAAATATTCACGAAATGTTTAGCTACAATTTTATAACGCTCATTAGCTACTTAGCTTTAACATTAATCTTACCATTGCCGGTCACCCAGGTCAACTGTCAGGTAGTCAGCTTCTTCTTCTTCATGTGCAAGTCAATATAGGGCAGATCGGCAGATGAATTATTTGCTATGGATGTAGAAAATTCACTGCTCCTCTGAATCATGTAGGAATATTCACCAACTCCAAGCAGTTTCAGTTTCAGTTTCAAATTACAATATATCACTGTGTGAGTATTTGTCACTTAAATACTGTTACAAAATTCAAAAACTATGTCACAAAGGCAAACAGGGGTGGAAATGGAGTATGGATAATAAAAGAAATCTGATGTTCCTTGCCCGCCATCAGCCTTTCTTTATCAGGAATTCACGAGGCAGACAGCCTCATGCCATGCCGCTGGAGCTGAAGCTGGAACTGACTGGAAGGGAGAGAGAGAATAGACATGAGATGAGGTCGGTGAAAATCTAGAAATTTCCAAGTACCCAACACCAACTCTACACCAGACACTCGCACTCCGTATCCCTTCTAACTAACTAGAGAGCTATCACAAATACGCCATCGAAATTTTCCACATTTAAGGACCCACCCACCCTGTTTCGTGACGTATTTAACATTACGTTAAATAGGGAGCTTTTAGGGACCCACTCATATAACTGATGGCGCCATTTGTGATAGCTCCCAAGCCGAGCTCGAAGGGTCCAATCTCCCTTCCCATAGGGTGAGCCAAAAGTCACGCCACTCTGATTTACATACCGAATTTTATTTTTAATAAAATCCAACCAACCTATAAAAAGCTGCGTCCAATATATCTTTTCTTCGAAAATCTGTGTGACCGTTAATGGCTATATGGTTTTAGTTTTAACGTTAATTTTCCATACAACAACAATATATAAACGCTTGTACTGTTGTACTTGTCACAATATTCCTTCCATTAAAATAGAAATTTATTATGTATCCAGTAATCCTGTACAATATATAATTATTAAACTTTTATATAATTTAAATATACTTTTGTATGACTACAAAAGTTTGAATTCGTAAAAAATGTATACTTAAGTAGGTGGATGCCACTGACTAAAGTTAATATTATTAAAACTTCGATATTCAAAATTGTAAGCCCCTCACCACACTACTGTGACTGTGAGAGGGGCTTTTCCAATATTTGCATATACAGCTACAGGTTACAGGTAGGTAATAGGTAATCTAATCATTGCAAGTACAATTAAGTATTTCGTGTATCTCAAAATCCACCCCGGTTTGTTTTATCATTTTTTATCACCTATTTTTATCACTTCAGCAGTTTGTCAGAAGTGCGTCACACATCCTCGTTTTCATAAATATAGCTATTTTATTTAAATAATTATGAGAAGTCGAAAATTGTAGTGTGCTGTAATTCTGTAATTCCATCTGTTAGGTAGTTTCCTTATATATGCTTGTCATCTTCAATGTTTCTATTTCTATTTGTAGAATTTAAAAAAATCAGTATCAAATTGTTGTTTAAGCTATTGTGTAATACGGTGGACTTCGGCTTAGGTCAACCTCCTATAACTTTTGGACAACGTGCAATGCCCAGTGCTTTATTTTTGAAGTCAGTTAATTTTTCTGTAGGTATGTCATCAGGATGTTCATACGGGAATCGGGAATCTATTAATCTATTTTAATTCAATACAAAGGCAGGCATTCCAAAAGCTCTGCTTCTACATAAATATCAATTTTATTATTACAACACAACAACAGCTGAAACGTCTGGAGCAGCTATAAACAATATATAATTACTGTTTATAGCATATCTAGCGTTTGCGGAGATTATACATAGTTAATTATAGTTCAATGCTACAGTCAGTATACTGCCAGAGCCAGAGCAGGTAGCTTAAAAATATTTCAAAGAAAGGACAAACAAAACTACCTACCTACATCGGTAGGTTGGAGGTACTTAGGAAGTATACTTGATATGTATTAGTTTCCCCCCTACCATAAAATATGTTAATGATATAGGGTCGAAAGTCGAGAGGCATCGTTCCTATTCTTAATACATATGAATGAATATCGTATCATGCCATAAAACGAACCCAAGATTGTAATGGATAGATTGTAGGATGGGATGACTATGCATGGCTTAATGAACTTATCTCTAGTTTTTGTTTGCTACCTTAACCTTCTTTTTGCTTTTTTTAACTTCTTGAATTATAATAAGCCTTCGCTGCATGGCTTTCCTGCGAGCTAGAAAAGCAAATAAGAAAATAAAGTCTGAAATAGCTTCTAATAAGCAAACCCAAAAAGGTATGCACGTAGTGGGTCACAAACTGTTGTAAGTATTAATCCGTGCAATAGTAAATCCGTAGGTTATATAAACCTATAGGGACCTATCTACACACTACACATTATATCGTCTATGAAGAACCAAAATGACCCATTTCCAATTTATTCTAGAATTAAAATGAGCTAAAATATGTCAACAAAATACAGTAAATAAGATACATGCGTTCAATGCTAACCACGAGTTTCTAAAATGAACAAATTGTTCCATTTGCATGTTTTTAAAAGGGTCAAAATGTTTTATTGAAGTTTTTTTAAAAAAGTGCAAAATGTTCTATAACATGTTTTGGGAAGGTGCAAAACATTCTGCGTACATGCTTGTTTTTTGAAAAATGTACAAGGTCTAATTAAATGCTTTCATGAACATAATATTTTATTTTTTTCTGTAGATAAAGCAATTTGTTTGAAACTAAAAATGGAGATGGGTCATTTTGATTCTTCGCAGACGATATATCTTTATTAGACATAATAGAAATTAGAATAATCACAGTTCAGTAAAAAAGGAAAAATAAACGGTCACATGAGATCAGCCTGTATAGTAGGAGCAAAAAGATATAAGTACAATGATTGCTTTAATTGCTAACAATACGTATTTTTTTTACCGAAAATAGAACCCTTTCTTTGGGGTCTTGAGCTTGGGGTTATTTTTGCGGCACGACATCGGACCCCAACAGACAGCAGGTCGAAGTGGAAGATATTTCGTAGTAAAGTCATATCTATTGTGGAAGTGGAAAGAAATTACCTACGACCTATATACATAGCAAGACTGACTACATAGTACATGAATATGTTATGTAAAGGTTGTAGGACATATTGATGGCTAAAGGAAACTTAGTGTGTAAATAGTTGATATTATAATAACATGCTACAATATTATCAGGATGAGAGTTCTTTATTCGAATATCCTAAATACAAAGCTGTATATACCGCCATACCGCCAGTTTATAACTCCACTGGTAAAATTTTCTGTAATAATGTTTCATGTAAAAAATGAACAACAAACTGCATAAGTATATACAGGTATTTAATAATTAACTCTGCATATTTTCATCATTGGGAGAGAAAAATAGATAATCTATCAATGAATGAATCTCGATCCTTAAACGAGCTATGTATTAACTATTAATTGTCAGCCACTGCTAAAAAATACCAAATACGTGATCTGAAAAGAAAGGAGCATAATATTATGCTGCAGTTAAGTTTTTTAATGTCAATTCTTGTTTTTGGCAGTAATGCCTTCATTTTATAAATATGTACAAGTTTATTCAATATGTCCTTAATAATTTCCGTATGTAAATATTGTGTATAGAACGATATAGGTATAGTTAATTAATTACAGAGTAGTGAGTAGAACATACCTATATTTAAAACGCATGAAATATTCCTAGTTATATTATTAATTATTATAAAGATAGTTACATTCATGCAAACTGTTGTAGAAGAGTAACAATGACAAGGATAATAATTGAAAACACGCAAATTATAACCACGATCTTTAGCTTCTCAGGTGTCGTCTGGGTGCGGCGAAGATAACAGAGGTTCGAGTTGAAATCATCCTCGTCCCGATCCCGATTAATAGTTGTTCCAGAACTCCCAGCTCCCGATCTCGAATTAAACCGCGGATGACTTGCATCTGGGAGATCTGACAGCTGTAATAAATCGTAATAAATTCTTTTATGATTTTCGATAGTTTCAAACTTAATCATTAATACTTTTTTAATCATCATTAATTATTCAAGCATCGTTCCTTGATCGTATATTTACTGAACTGCATGCAGTATATGGAGCGAATTACTCAAAATTTCACACAAAAAACCTGAAGCAATAAGCTTACAGTTGAGCGATGGTCAGGAACTCGAATGTGACTGATTTGAACAGGATAGGGTGCCCGTGCCCCGGAGTAGTTTAACTGCCTTTCATGCTGGAAATGAAGGTTGGGGTAGGGGAGAGGTGAGCGTTGTTGTTCCTCTTGCTGATCTGTTCTGTCATCCTCAAGTTGGTTCATTTTTGGCACATTATTATAATGCGAGTTCGATGAATTTCGTTGTGCATTTGAATTTTCGAAACCCAGAGAGTCATAAGATGGGGGCGGGAGGTCGGAGTCTGAAGTTCTTTCCGTACCGGCACCGGCACCTAGTCCAGCTCCAGCCATCACAGGATATGGAATTCTTCGTCCGTCTGTCATGATAACATAATCCTGTAACGAATTTCAATAGTAGTATAGTATAAGTATCACGAAACAAAACGTCACTAATCAACCCTCACTACACTGACCACAAGACCAAACTTACAACCAAATCTTTCTGTAGTTAGCCACAATTCACAGAGAAAATAGTTAATGCTTTCAATGTAGATGGTATAATATTTATAGATGTCTTTCTTGTTTGGGTTTGTGACCTAATTTCCAAATTTCAAGCGAAAACTATACAGATATTGAATTTACAATATTATTCTAAATCGTAACGTCAGCTTCAGCGTATAGATGTCCTGTCTGATCTGCTGATCCTGCATGTTTTAAAGAATATCGCTCTTGGTTACTCAAGTTTTTGAATACGAAAACTGGCACAATTGGAAATGACTAATGGCTATACTTATAACTATTAAGTCGTAAGTAATAAGGACCTATAGGGGCAATTGACAGCAAAATAATAAACTAAACTGCTTGCTCAAATAATAGCGCAAATGAAAACTGACAAACCACGGATAGGTTAATAGTAGGCCGTATCTATGTCATTATCAATTTGACTATTTTATCACAGTAGTATCCTTATTAATTATCATATTTGAATTTGATGACTGATTGGAAAACTTTTGAAATTAGCCTATCTACTCGTTGGAAAAGGGAAAATACAAAAGTTTGACCGTTTGGAGCGTATGGAATATGGGTGGAGAGCTCGGTATCTGCATGTTAAGTACGTGGCATTCGTGACAATTATCATGCTTTGTGCCCTACGGTCACTACGGTGTATAACTATATATTTATATCCAGTATGGAATACTTGTGGGTTACTTACTACTTGTTACTCCCCGCATTTAATATAACTATCTACAGAATTATTAGTACTTACTGTGAATCGAAAGGTTGTAGTTAAAAGTCATTTTTATTATTATAATGCTAATAAATTCCTTTAACAACAAGAGCTACTTACTATGTAGTTAGATAAAGTAGGTGCCTACCTACTATACATGATACATTCTAGATCTAATCTGTTGGTTTGAATTTTATTTTGTACTTTCTTGAAGCAGCAAAGCTTTGAACTTTTAGAATATTGACATTTAATGTTACATTTTAAATAACCAAGTACGTATTTAAGTATTGCGTACTGCTGCTGATAACGAATGCGAACTAATTTTGTTGACAACATAATGCAATACTTGATGATGACTATATTGTATGTTCATGATTACAATTAAAATTACAGATACGATACATCAGTTAAGCAATACAACATATTTATAACTTACAATCAATAAAATCTCAGCCGAGTTGTGGAACTTGAACTAGTGTACTTTAACTACATATTATAATTACTTAACTATTTGTCACGTCCTTTCACAGTTGATGGCAATGAGCGGGTTTCTATCAGAATTTTTATGGTCTGTCATACACAAAATCATGATTAAGTTCAGTACCAAAAATTAGCCACTTACAACTTATTTGAAAAGAAACGCAAAAATGGTCAAAAGTCAAATGGCGCCATCCGAATTTGCCGAATTGTTGAATCAACCTTGTCTTGTCCACAACCAGTAATTGAGTAGCAGGTTAGCATTAGCTTTTAGGTTAGGGGTCGTCCACAAATGACGTCAACGGTACCGTCTATGGGTCTCTTTGGACTTTGGATACTGATGAAATCCCATGTTACAGATAGCCATATGGGTTCCGTATTTCGTTTCTGAAATTCGATATTTGCAATGCCGACTCGCCGTATTTTAAATTAAAACACGGCGAATCGGAAAGCGGACGAATACTAACAACAACACTTATATACCTACTTAACATTATTTTCTGTTTAAAAAGAAATCATTTTGAAGCTTTGAAAATATTATTAGTATTTACTGGCAATTACCGGTACTATAAAAGTTCCACGGTGGTTTCAATTTCAGTTTCTAATTTCCTATTCCAAATTAAATTAACTTCGACTACTGGGAGAGGTAGGAAACGTTTTGTTTTAGTCTTTCACGTTTGTACTTATTCGTAATCCATTCGTAGAAATGTCATCGCTTCCGTTTCCTATATTTATTATATAATAATATACTTTCCACTTATTTCATAATAATTATAACGGTACCTAACTAGTAAGAATCCACTCATAAGTTTGTGAACAATTATATAGTATAATAGATCACATAGGGGTCGTCCATAAATGACATCATCGCCATCGTCAGGGTCCGTGGGTCAAGTTGGGTATTGATGACTTTTCATGTTAAACACAGCCGTTTACGCAATGCTAAAGCGATGATAATGGGGGTCCTAAAAGAGTGATAGTTGGGTGGCATCATTTATGGGTCATCCCATACATTTATTCTAGATTACCAAGTAAATAAATAATATTGCTAGGTCTGGTTTACAGTTGTTATCAGTTGAATGACTACATACTACATATTATGTAAGGCATGTTGACAACTGATGAGCATCAAGTTAATACCTAATAAATAACAAATACAAAAAAATAGACTCATGGGAAATATAATCTTCAATGGCGAGTGTCATGAACATACAATATATCATTTTTACTGTTGTGTTTATTTTATGATTCTATTATTTATTATTAACATTTTTCCTTTCCTTAGTATTTCCGCTAAAATGTATTTGCAGTATAAATAAATTGAGCAAAGTCACATATGACTTTTTAGGATATAACATACAGCTTAGGGTATGTGTATGCTTATCAACCTTATGTTAACTTTGCAAACGTTTAACCCGTTTTAACATGAACCATATGAGACAACAATGGCTTGGTAGACCAGTAATAGAAGTCGATACTAATTTGTGTATAAGTGATAATATGATCATGGCATATGATGAAATGAAAATCGAATTCATTGTATACGAAGATTTTGTGGAAACAGGAAGCAATCTTTCCGGGTCTATTTCCGATTCTACAGTCAAGTAAAGTTGAAGACTGAACGGCTGAGAATTGCTGAATGGGAGGTTAAAAATATTGGAAATAAATTAGTAGACGAGAATAACTGGAAAATATTGAAAAGTTTTGTTTAATACTTATATTACTGCAGAATTTTATTAGGCATTTTCGTATCCGTTCGAGCATTAATTAATTACAGCAGATTTTGGTGAGTTAATTTTATTGTAGGTACTTATGTTCACTTTTATACTTTACTTAAATTTAAAAATTTTAACAGTGTCTTTATTTTCTCCAAGCACAAACAACAACCATTTAGCAAAGTGCCAATTTTGCCTTGGGCGTGTGCCTTATAAGTATTATGACGTGGACGATGACCTCCTACAGCGGGAGAGAATTTCCGGATGGTGACCCGCCCCCACCGTACTATACAGTCTACCTTAATCAAGACCAGCCACAGCCACAGCAGCATCGCAGTACGAAAAATCCATTACTCCCCACCAATGCCTCAACTCAATCTCCTGATCCAATTGGTATTAGGACTGGCATCGACCCTGAACTGGGACCAGGACATTCTACCCGGCCCAGTGCCACCGTAGCAAGATTTCATATCTCAGCTGATCCGAATGCAAACACAGTACGCTACTACCCCTCACTTGATTTACTAGCCAAGAGGCTGATTTTTTTCTTTGTCACAATTATTGTACTCGTCTTCATCGGCATGATTGTCATGGTCTCTGTAAAAAAATGAAAGCTGCTCAAATTACAAAGGAAATTGCACTTACGACTTACTGTGTATCTTATAATTAATACCCGCTCTTTACTAAAATCTCGCAGTTGCCTAGAAACCCGCGTTTTACTATACGGACCAGCGTTATCTAACCGCATGTATTCTATGTATCAAATTATCAAATGTAACTTGTAATTTAAAAAACTGTAAATAAAATAATTAAATAGGTCAGTGTAAATAAAGACAGAATATTTTGCACTTTTTAGAATCAATTAAATTGAGCATTTTAAACATATTTCTAAAACGTGTAAATACAACATTTTGGTTTGACAAAGAAACCCTTCAATAGAATCGAAATGATGGTTTTTGTATGGAAACAAATTGCTGCCTAAAAGTAATTCCTTCGTCCGGCCCTGTACTCAAAAATTGTAAAGCTGTAGCCGTAGTGTATCATACAGTTGGAGTGCTGTGGCGGTTGGCGGTAACCAAGCCAAATAAGAGTTAAAATTATTTATATTGGAATGCATGCATACATTACAAGTCAAATCTACATATATTTATCTTTCTTTTCTTATACAAAAAGCAGTGAGCCGCTTCGAAGCTTTGGTGACTGAGTGAGTGAGTATCAAGTTGTGTACATACATGTGCAGATATGGTGGACTTTAGACGTCGGAGTTTGAATTTTCTGTCTCAGTGTGACAGGATAAGGTAAGTCACGAAAAGCTTCCTTCTCGACTTGTCAACATTTGCATCTATTTCTGTGTCCCATGTGGAAAGCAAGCCAAAAATATCTGTGAAAGAGACCTGAGCACTCGCGGTCACTATTTTCCATCACAAGATATTTTTCCCAGGCCCCTCAGGCACCAACAACATTAATTATATAAATCCAGAGCGAGGGTTCATGGCCACGCAGATTTGCCTTGTTGGGAATTTTGGGTACTCTTTTCAAGTTAAAGAATGCGTAGGAATAATACATATCTAGTTAACATATGTATATAAAAATGAAGAAGGTCGCAGGCAGTTGGAGTTGGAAAATTGAACCCTACTTTAGCCATATTCCATATTGGTGACGGTGACGGGGTATTTGTGTTGACAAGAAAATGTCCATAAGAAAAGTGGAGTTCAAACTTGTGAGTTGATAGGATACTGTACAACACCCAAAGCTACCCATTCTCGTTATTTTCGCGTTACATGGTTACATTTCTATTTCCGTACTTTGGCAGAATGCCACAAAAGGTTAAAGGTATGGAATATCAATATACCTTTTATTTTTTTTCCATTTGTCAATTAATTTTTTTTCAGCAACTTTGACTTTAGAAGTTTTCCACTCTTTCAATCGATAATTATAGTTCCAGGAGGAAATCTTGAAGGGAACATTGCCGGGAATGTTTCCAATTTAATATTTATGTGTTCTCCTCGTGCAGTATGTAATTTCCAGATCGGTAAATGACAAATGATGCTTCGGTACATTGTACAGTAAGTAATTCTCTGGCAGAGTAATTATGTATTGCCCATATGTACTCCCTAATTAAAATTAAAAATTGCCATAATTACTGTGTGGAGTCTCAATATATCTTATTTACTAACTAATGTAAGTAAAATTTTAAAAAAAATCTAAAACCGAAAAGCATAAAAAGCATAAATAGCATAACCAATGAAGGAACCCTCGAGTGTCACAATTTTTATAACTAGAAGTTTCGTTCTTGTTTTATTTTTATAGCTACATTGACTATATTATGCACTGAAGCAAAGATGGGCCTTTTGAATTTATTCCTAAAAAATTCCTACTTCCTATTTTGGATTATTAACTAATCCTATTTTTTTACCCTACCCTACTTTTTATTTTTAGTTTACCCTATTTTTTACCCTACCCTACTTTTAATTCAAAGCTCACCCTATTTTTAAACCTACCCTACAAATTTGATTTTAATCGCGGCACAACCGGGTGATCCGGGCATTCTGGGGAGAAGCGAGAATCGGTGGGCTCAGTGTGTTGTTTGTTGTTCAAACGAATAGGCACAATGTCCTTGAAATATCGCGGGTAGTGAGATCGATTCCAAATCTTGGGATAAAAGTCGGTGGATTCAACATAATGGAAAGGGTTGTCCACTTTGAATTTTATTAATTTTGTTACTACAAATGTTGCGTCGCTTGTTATTAAATTTAAATGACAAAAAAATATTGTACAATCTTAATTTGTTGCCTGAGCGTGAGCCTAAGTACGTAATTTTTAACGTTTTATTTTGTAAGGAATTTCATATTTTATGTGGTGGGATGTGTGCGCACATACATGTATCTATAACTATATCAGCTTACTTTAAGTCGAATGCTTTGTAGTTGAACAATATAACAATTAACATTGTTTGTTGTTGTTGCTGCCCGAATATCAAATAAAAAACTTATTTTTAAAAAACATTTAAAAAACATAAAACATTTAAATATTAAAAATAAAAAGCACCGTAGGTTAGTGCTAACTTTAAATTTTAAAATAGCACTAATATTAGTGTCAGTAGACTATGTAGGAGCCCTAGGCTAGGCTGCTATTTTTTTATGTTGGCAACCCCAGCGTTTAGAAAGTTGTATGCTTAAATCACAAGGTACTGTATTCTATTCTATAAGCACCGGAAATACATATACAAAAGCAATTTTTTCCATTTACGTACTAATATTACTATAGTGCCATTATGTAACATATTTGTGCTATGTGTATTTGCCCACGACTAATTTGTAATAAAACTTTGAAAAATTATAAAAACATATTTGTGCTATGTGTATTTGCCCACGACTAATTTGTAATAAAACTTTGAAAAATTATAAAAACAAAAAGATTTATTAGTTACTGGAAATATCGAAATGTACGAACCGTATTTTCTCTAAAACTAAAAACTGTAGACCCTCCATTGCATTGGTCTTGTATAATGCCAAACCAAACCATATAAGAGTAAGGGATCGTCCATAAATAATGCCATCACAATATTCAAAATGGTCAAACCCTATAAGAATCCCCTGTCTTGAGCTTTATCATTGCGTAAATTGCTATATCTTTACCATGAGATATTATTACTATTTGGGTCGAACCATGGACCCCACCAATGATGATGACATTTATGTACGACCCCTTACAACTATTTATATTAAAATTCATGCATAAATTGTAAATGTAGAGCGTATGCATTTTATTAGCCAATTTAGTATGTATATAAATAAACTGACGTTGGGTGATTGGGAAAGTTGTGTACATACATACATGTGCAGATACGTTGGACTTTAGACGTCGGAGTTTGAATTTTCTGTCCCAGTGTGACAGGATGAGGTAAGTCACGAAAAGCTTCCTTCTCAACTATGGGAAGCAACAACCATATGGCCAGAAATTAAAAAAAACCCTGAGCACTCGGCCACTATAATTTTCCGTACGCGGTATTTTTCCCAGACCCTCTTCCCCCAGCTCAGGATCGGCACCTACATACCTACTGTACAAATCAAGTGCAAGAGTTCAACGAATTTGCCATGTTGGGAATTTGGGTATTGTAAAAAGGCAAAAAGAATGCGTAGAAATAACTACAAGTATCAAGTTTGCTTATGTGTATACAAATGTAGAAGCTCGCAGACAGTTTGAGTTGGAATTGAACCCTATAGGACCCTGTAGCTACATATTCGTGGCTGGGTATTTATTTGTGTTGACAAGGAAATGTCCATGAGAAAAGTGGAGTTCAAAGTTGTGAGTTGATAGGATGCCGTACAGCACCCAAAGCTACCCAATCTCCATGGAATCCTGTATTCCGTTCCGTTTTCAGCAACTTTGAATTTACAAGTTTTCCTGTTTTTTCAATCGATATTCGATATACATAATATAGTTGCTCAATAAGTTTCAGGAGGCAATCTTTCCGGGAACATTGCCTGGAATTATTGCACTTCCATTCCACCAAACTTCTTTCTAAAAATTACTGATTACTTTTTTTAATACTTCCTCGACTTCCTATATTTTTCTAGTCCAACAACGGAGCCAAGTGTCCAAAAAGATTTTTTTTTTATTTTCAAGAAATATTCCTAGACTTTGTGATCAGTAATCAATTTTCGAAAAATCCAATGGCCAAACTGAGGAAAGATACGAGATCATTCTCTCTATCTCTCTCGGATAATATGTCAGATGAGCAAGAAGAGGAACACCTTGTAAATAATTTTATGATATTTGTATTAATTAAGCGTTTATTTTAATAAAAGAATTACAAAAATCGTGTGTGTAGCATTCAATCTCTGAACATTATAGTAATTTAAATTCAGAATTATTTCCAACTTAAAGCTACAGCTACTTGTGTTTAAATGGGCGTCCTCTAGTCTTGAAAGCGACGAAATGCCAAGTGCAGTGTTGTTGTTGTTGTTTGCGAGTTTGGGTGCAGATAACGACTCCAAGGGAGAATTCTCTGATGCACTCTGACAGGATAATGTAGACGACGGCAAGCTTCCCTAAACATTTCAGCTCAACCAGTTTCAACAACGGACGGCAACGGCAACGCAGGGATTGAAAAGGATGAGCACAGCCACAAGACAAAAAAAACAGCTTATATGTATTTGCATATTGAACCATGCGACAATGAATTTCTTACCTATGTACATACTTTCCGGTTTTAGCTTACTTTTGTGATTTGGATTTGGATTTAGGAAATACAGATTTAGATTACCGGCCGTGCCGGCCAATGCTGTAAGGTCCAAGAAAGTGTAATTCAGAGTTAACACCTCACAGGATAACGTACGGGACAGAAAGCTTCTCCCTTCGCTACTTTTGCCACCAATACTACTCTTCAAGGTTGTGTGTGTCTTGAGCAGCAGGAACATTTGGTATGTTGCTGGTTTTTTTGTAGCTGCGCAATGTTTCCGGAAACATTGCCGCATAAATATTATTACAGATATTATACCAAATCACTACGGTTATTTATATTTAGAGTTTCAACATTCATTTTCCTGGACTGCGACATCTAAAATGTCTGTTTTACCCGATTATTTATTAAAATGTTCTTTAACTTGTAACTCCGTACTTACTGCGGCTAATTGAGCAACAAGTAATATGTCATATTATGTCCATATTCAAATCGTCAAACTGAACTCTGTCTCTGTCTGTGTTATCTATGAACTTATGACTTGAGGACGTTTACATCTGTCCTCCTTTCCATATGTGTAATTATTCATTCTGGGATCGTCAATAAATGACGTCACTTGTAGAGTCTGTAGGCGTAGTCTGTTATTGATGACATCCCATACATAAAAGATAGCAATTGATGCAATGGTTCAGCTATGATGACAGGGGGGTCATAGTAGGCACTAGAAATGGGGTTATTTTGATGACATTATTTATGGACGACACCTCACATGTTAAGTCTGTGTGATTTTACTTATCCTGAGACGAGACATATGTTATTGTGGATGTTATCGGGCAGTTGTACATCAGTTCTTAATTAAATTAGGAATAAAACTAGATTTTCAGAATGAAAGACATATTAGTCTATTAATTGGATTTCAATTAAACTGTCATATGCTTCATCCTTTCAGTCATTGGCACAATATCACACAATGTCATGGTCATGAGCGAACCTAATTATCTGGAGAATTAGTTCACATCGTTCACATATATGTTGACCCCTTTTAGGAGGTTTAAATTTTGGTACGTTTTGCATGGTAGGCTATAAGGGGCATGTAGTGAAAAAATATTCTGCGACCATCATATCGTCTATGTAGAACCAAAATGGTCCATTTCCAGTTTATGCTACAGTTAAAATGAGCTATGTCAAAAAAATACAGTAAATAAGATACATGCTTACAATTCTAATCACGAGTTTCTAAAATGAGCGAATTCTTCTATTTACATATTTTTGAAAAAGTCAAAATTCAAATTACAATGTCAATAAAGTCAAACATTCTAATTATGTTTTTTAAAAGTGTCAAATGTCCTATTTACATGTTTCTGAAATGGTCAAAATGTCCTATTTACGTTTTTGAAAATTGCAAAATGTCCTTCAAAAGTGCAAAATATTGTATTTACTAGTTTTTTGAAAAATGCACAAGGTTCTATTTACGTGCTTTCGCATGAAGATGTTATTTTAATTTTTTCTGTAGATAGTGCATTTTTGTTTTTGACTAAAAATTGGTATGGAGGACAATGTCAAGTTTAGTTGAATGAATGAATGTGGTCTTTCTGTCATATAGAATATTATCATTACTATTAAAATGACGGGATGATATTATGGAATAATTAAATGTGGTCGGTGTCGGTTATTTGGATTTATTTTTTTCTAATTCTATTAATTCTAATAAGCACAATTCTTGAATAATTACAACTGCAAATGCTATAGCATAACTTTTAACTTCATGTTTAAAAGTTTGCAATCTCACGACGATCAGGCAAAAGACTTGGACGAAAAATATAAATGACACAATATTATTTCACTTCTATCGTTAGTATTATACGTTTTTTATACATCACTTCTATAAACTAATAGTGACGTAGTATTAAAATAAAAATAGTTAAACTGTGAAGAGAAATAGAAATCTGTGGAATCCACTTGATTTCTGACCTTTTCTGTATTATGTGACTCACTAGTCAGTTCAGTGACTCCCTACACATTCTTGACCCAAGATGCGCATTGACTCTCACGTGTAGCGATTAATGAAATTCCTATGGAATTCTTGGAACTTGCTCATCATAATTTTGAGTTTATCCATGGACGGGAGCAAAGTGGTTCTTAAAAATAGAAATATTAAATCCAAGCATTTCAAGTCTCACCACGAGCAACACGTGTATGAACCTATTTTGTGTTCTTTGTCTTTACCTACCTGAAGTGATAGGTTCCTATAGCTTGTCCCATTCCTGACCCAGGCACAACAGAAATCCCAGTCTCTTCCAGCAGCTCCATGGCGTAGAATTCATCCGGCTCTATTTTCATCTCGATAGCAGTTTCCACTGCTTTGACCGGCAGAATTACCTGGACGTGAAATTAATTACCTGACTGTATCTTGGATAAAAATGTGCTTTAAATAATGAAAGAATCAGTGTGAACGCCCATGTAATTAGAATAAAGTATTTCCATACCTTAGGAAAGGCATACATGGCTCCTTGAATGGGCTGGCACTCAAGCCCAGGAAGGCCCCTCAGACTTGTGTACACTAAATTCGCCTTCTCGGCCAAACTCCCAAGAATCTCACGTTTCTCAGTCTGGAATAAAGTGTGCGAGGGCTGGAAGGACTTTGGCGGATCCACAATGCAATCAACTGCACCCTGCACTCAATAATTGCATCAAATAAATAAACCAAATCACATGCTAAACTGCACATAAATTAGCATCTAACATAGTATGTATATTGAACGTGAAACGCTGTTATTCTGCAAATTAATCAATGCTAATTAAAAGTTCGAAATTCCTTTTTGTATAAATGATCTCTGTAACCTGGCCTAGAACGGTGGGGCAGAGTGTGGCGATAATGCTCGTGGTGAGGACCTTTTGCACAGCTGGGTCCATATTCACGATTTCGCAGTAACCACCACGAAGGCCGCATTCACCCGCGAAGCCTAATTATTCATTCAGTAAACAAAGGAAATAAATTCAAACGGTTTTGCAATTCATCCAAAAAATTTTTAAAGCTCACCACAGAAACTATTAAAGGAAGCGTACCAGCGTAAGGCTGGTGAAATACAAAATTGGAGATACAATAAATTCAATTTCTAATTTAAATACCTTTTGAGCAGGAGAAGAAAGACACGAGCTCCATTGAATTAAATGGACTCCCCATCTCCATCATGACGCGCTTGAAGGACAGGAATTCTGAGCCGTCGTAAATGTTATCCTGGTAAACCTGATCCAGCCAATCACATCAACCACATAATAATATGTAATGGCATGATACCGTCAGCCAATGTTAAAGTTAAGCAAAGTACACTAATTACTAAACTCATTTCCTTGTACCTCATCTGCCAGAATAAATAGTTCCTCCTCCCAAGCAAACTTTATAATCTCCTCCATATTTTCCCGAGTGAGTACATTTCCTGCAAAGTCCGAAGAAAAAATCAAATTCAATAAAATCACACTATGAGAAGTTTAAAATGAAGATCAGAATTTTAATGAGGGTCGAAAAAAAGATCAATCACTAAAATTATAGAAACATGGTAGAAAATGAACTTAAAAATGATATTAAAAAGTATTAAAATTTAATTTACCCGTCGGATTTCCAGGATTGATCACAACGAGAGCACGAGGATTACACGTGAGTCTGGCTTCGTCAACTGCTCGTTTCAACTCCGTCACAGACAGCGCCCATCCCCTGGACTCGTCCAAATAGTAGTCAATCTGCTCATGTGAATTAATTACACTAATTTACTATTCCAATATATAGGCACTGTAAAGTGTAAAGCTTGTAATAACTCCCGGGTCTCTTTTAACGAAAATCGACTAAATAATCAGAACAATGTTAAATTATAATATATTAGTACATATACAAAATTATTCTTCATCCTTACGGTAGGCATATCATATTCCCCGAGTGTAGCTGCATACAGTGGATATTGCGGAACTGGAGTGAGCACGCCGGATTTCTTCCCATTCTCGTCCACACATTTAAATAGTTTTAAACAGGCCTGAATTATTAGGCAAAATTTTAATAGTAATACATATTATGTATTTATGTATTTTTTAAAACTGCTGCGTATTAAAAGTACTTATAGCATCTTTACCCGAATCCCATCTGATGCCCCAGCAACCAAAATGATATTTTCTGCATTCGCGGAAATTTCCGCATCTCTTCTCTCAATATACTCTGCCACATGCTTCCGAATTATCTCCAGGCCTCGAGAGTCCGTGTAGGATCCTGTACGGATATACAGCGTATTAAAAAAAAGAAGGTACTTATATCCTGTATTTTATAAGTAGATTTTATTATTGGAATTTGAATATGTAAACTAAGGAAATAAAATTACCTGCACTTCCTCCACGACATCCCTTCAGAATCTCGCTCGCTTTCTTTTTGACGTCAGAAGGAAATGTGGACTGCTCAATTAATTCCGGACACGCCACTAAAGCTAACACCTGGAATCAAATGTACAGACGAATTTAATTAATGTATTAATTAAATCCCAGTATCTATTGCATTATTATAATTAAGTCAAGAAAAATCATAATTATTTTGTAATGTGACTAATTTAAAATTTATATTTACTGCAAACCTGTCGAATGAAGGAGATTGGCTTCTGTCCCATTGCATGAGCATCCCCGACGTTTGCTTTAATTACTTCATTAAATGGCTTGTTCAACCCCTATACAAAGAATGCCAAGTTAAAATCCTTTTCAAAAATATGAACTCAACACTACTGTTCTGTTGTGTGTCACCATTAGTAATTATTTATGTACTTACTCGACTCAAATCTTTCTCAATTTCCAAAGCCCGACAAATAACAGGACCCCGGACGGCATACTCGAGTTGTTTGAAGGACAAAAGACAAGGATTGACCGTGTGAGTTGTGAGTGTCTTTTTTGGATGGTTGTGGTTGGGGTTAGTGATGGTGGTTATTTCTGGACATTTTTTGACACCGTCACTCCTATTTGTACAAGTTGCTTTCGTATTGTCGTCGCTTCGGGGAATGGAGTCAAGAACTGGGAAAACTTGCCCACGTTCCATAATATTTATTTTTTTTTCAGATTTTTCAGTCCTTACAATTTACAAATATAATCGGGGAACTTGTTTTCAACAATTTTTTAAATTTTATTATTGGAAATGTTGTGAACAGTTTGGTATTTCTAGTTTTAAATAATGGAAAAAAATAGTTAATTGAAAATTTTCGACTTATATATGCAATGTACACTGTGTCAACCGTTGCAATTCAAACTACGGAATTATAGTACCATATGTATGTATATACGCAGCGAGTAAGTGACTATTGTGGCACAGTAGAATAAAATGGCTCAGACGTCTGGAACTATTTTATGTTCCTACTAACTGACCAGATCTGGAGTTTTACGGCTATTTATTACGGTCTACGGTCAAAATGTAATGAGCGAACCGAATGCGAATTCTCTGGGAAATTATAGTGCACGTGTTGTCCTTGACACCCTTTTGGGATTTGCTTGTTGAACGTTGTGTTGTACACGATGACTAAATTTTACCTGGAATTTATGAAGTCGCAAATTGCATTATAGCAATTCCTTATATTGAAGAAATTGAAAGATATTATGTAGGTGATGAGCACACGACAGGACAGTGCTAAAGAAATGAGTTCAGATTTTCTAGCATTATTTCTTTTCTATATATACGGTGACAAATATACTTTCAATAGTAATAGTGCGTGGCTCGTACTAGTGAGGCATTTCTTAATTATGATGATCGCATTATAATTATGAACAAGCCATACTAGTAATGAAAACGAAACCCTGTAAACTGTAAGGTATACTGGGAGTCTGTTAGACTACACCAATTCCAAATTCAAGGACAAGGACAGTGCTAATAAGCTTATTTTGAATACAATACTTCTCTCTAAACGATGGTATAATTCATGGCAAAATAATCCACAATAAAAATTAATTTAAGCAGGAATTTTAAGCTCCACGACCCTCACCCTACTCAATAACAAGTTGGGGCACCGTAAAACGTTAATATTTGAATTTTTTTATTTTTGAATTACTTTAAAATTTTAGAATGCTCAACTACAAAGTCGGGTAGTTTTTAAAAATGTTGGGTAAGTATACAGGGTAACTGTATAAAAAGGGTGACTGTATGTAAAAAAAGATGGTAAGGTACTGTGGGAAATTGTAGGGCAAAATTGGTAATAATGAAGGCACTGTATTTGTATTTGGAAAAGAGGGTAGGGTAAAATGTAGGGTGGCCAGTGTTCGAAACATAAGAAGCATGGGTTTTTTAAAGGGGGGGGGGGCTTCAAAAGTGGGACTTTTGGGCGGGCTAATTAAATTCGTATGTACTAGTTGAAAACTTTCAAAACGGCGCTTTTGGCTGAATTTGGCTCACGTGCTGTAACGATTCATAAAATTCTTATGGAATTCTTGGAACTTGCTCATCATAATCTTGAGTTTATCCATGGAGGGGAGCAGAGTGGTTCTTTAAAAAATAGTAAATCCAATCAATAAAAAATCTTAAAAAATTTCTAAAAATGTTTTACGTCTCAAATCAAATTCCATATTAATATAATTATTTCTGTTAAATTTCGCTTCCAGACCATCACGTCATAATAAACCAGGGAAGATTATTTAAAATTTCAAAATTTTGAATGGGTTTAATAAATACTGTATCATTAATCACACTTTTGAACTTTTATTCACATTTAGGCAAGGTGCTATACCTGAAATGGTAGGTTCCATTAGCTTGTCCCACTCCAGACCCAGGAACAACAGAGATCCCAGTCTCTTCCAGCAGCTCCATGGTGTAGAATACATCCGGCTCTATTTTCATCTCGATTGCAGTTTCCACAGCTTTGACCGGCAGAATTACCTGGACATGAAATCCATTACATACCTGTTAGCATCTTGTACACATATATGATTTAAATAATGAACCATCTATATGTATGCTCATTTAATGGCATGGCAATGAAGTTTCTCCATACCTTAGGAAAGGCATACATGGCTCCTTGAATGGGCTGGCACTCAATCCCGGGGAGGCCCATCAGACTTGTGAAAACTAAATTCGCTTTCTCGGCCAAACTCCCAAGGATCTCACGTTGCTCAGTCTGGAATAATGTGTACGAGGGCTGGAAGGACTTGGGTGGGTCCACAATGCAGTCAACTGCTGCCTACTTTCCAAAATTGGAGCAAAATACTAATTAGAGACGATGAAACAAAAACAATCACATTTTTGTGAAAGGATTGTGAAAAAAAGATTAACGGTTATAGGCTCAATGATTTATGCGACAATAATAATAAATGGGCCTACCTGGCCTAGAACGGTGGGGCAGAGTTTGGCAATAATGCTCGTGGTGAGGACCTTTTGTACAGCTGGGTCCATGTTCACGATTTCGCAGTAACCACCACGAAGGCCGCATTCACCCGCGAAGCCTATAATTATTTGTACAGTAAATAAGAAAGAGAATATAATACAAATTAAACCTTTTTGGAATTTATGTAAGAATTTGAAAATAAAACTCATCACGACAGAAACTATTAACTAAGCATAAATGTTTGATCAAGCGCCTGGCCGGGCCTAAAATAAGCGCCTAGTTTCAAATAAGCGCCCGGCTGCAACTCTACTAAACAATTTAGCAAGCTCCCGGCCGCCTATTCGAATATTTACGGTATGTGAGATACGTTATTGAAAATAAAATTCATAGTTTAATTTACCTTTGGAGCAGGAGAAGAAAGACACGAGCTCCATTGAACTAAATGGACTTCCCATCTCCATCATGACGCGCTTGAAGGACAGGAATTTGGAGCCCTCGTAAATGTTGTCCTGGTAAACCTGTTCCAGCCAATCACATTATACACATTATAATTATATATAGGACACTTACACACATTTTAATTCAGCAAGTAATACATATCGTCGGTGAAGTGTCATTCTGTCGTAAGTCCAGTGCACGGCTAAAATCATTCTGTCGCAAGTCCATTCAATTGGTAGCTACTGTCCAGGTCGCTTCCGCGTTGTCCTTTGCATTAGGTGGGAAGGGGGGGTATGTTACTGACTGTATTATACTCATTACGTACACTTAGGGGTCGTCCACAAAAAACGCAATAAAAATTCCATTTCCACAACATTTTGCGCTTTTCAAAAATATGCAAATAGAAAATTTTGCACTTTTCAAAAACATGCAAATAGAACATTTTGCACTTTTCAAAAACATGCAAATAGAACATTTTGCACTTTTGAAAAACATGTAAATAGAACATTTTGCACTTTTCAAAAAACGTTTTTGAAAAGCGCAAAATGTTCTGGAAATGGAAGTTTTATTAGGTCTTTTGTGGACGACCCCTAAGTGTTCGTAGGTACATACACCAAGCATGTCGTGAGACAACGTTAGTAACTGTGGAAACAAGTTAAGCAAAGAACAACAATTAATATCAAACCCTCAAGTCCTTACCTCATCTGCCAGAATAAATAGTTCCTCCTCCCAAGCAAACTTAATTATCTCCTCCATATTCTCCCTAGTGAGTACATTTCCTGCAAAGTCCGAAAATCAAATCAAATTCAATAAAATCACACTATATGAGAAGTGTAAGAAGATCAGAATTTTGATGAGGGTCGAAAAATGAAAAAAAAATACTCAAATTATAGAAATGATGGAATGCAATGTAGGTACATAGTATATATAGGTATGTGGGTACATAATAATTTCATTTCAATACCTGTCTTGATGTCAAAATTTTAAAATCATGTATTAATATCACATACTTTTAGAAATGAGATTAAAGAATATTAGAACTTAATTTACCCGTCGGATTTCCAGGATTAATCACAACGAGTGCCCGAGGGTTACACGTGAGTCTGGCTTCGTCAATTGCTCGTTTCAACTCCGTCACAGACAGCGCCCATCCCCTGGACTCGTCCAAATAGTAGTCAATCTGCCCATGTGAATTAATTATACTAATTACTACACTAATATTCGTAACTAAAACCTTCTAATAACTCCCGGGCCTCTTTTAACGACAATTGACTAACAAATCAGAACAGTGTTAAATTACCCAAGTGTGAATGCATCAAAATTATTTAGGTAGGTAGTTTGCTTACGATGGGCATATCATATTCCCCGAGTGTAGCTGCATATAGTGGATACTGGGGAACTGGAGTGAGCACGCCGGATTTCTTCCCATTTCCGTCCACATGTTTGAATAGTTTTAAACAGGCCTACATTGTTATAGAGAATTTCAATAGTAATGTATTTTTAAATTTTGACAAACCGCTATATGTATTATAATAACTAGAATCTTTACCCGAATTCCATCTGATGCTCCAGCAACCAAAATGATATTTTCTGAATTCGCTCCAATCCCCGCATCCCTCCTCTCAATAAACTCTGCTACATGCTTTCGAATTATCTCCAGTCCTCGAGAGTCCGTGTAGGATCCTGTATACGGATTTACAGCATATTTAAAATAAAAAATGGTATATCCTGTGTATTAAATAAGTAGATTTTATTATTGGAATTTGAACATGGAAATTGAGGAATGAAAATTACACCTGCACTTCCACCCCGGCATCCTTTCAAAATCTCACTCGCTTTCGTTTTGACATCAGAAGGAAATGTGGACTGCTCAATTAATTCCGGACACGCCACTAAAGCTAACACCTGATTTTAAAATTTCATTAATAAAAGAATGTTACTAACACATCCACTAAATTCTAGTGTCTAGCCTAATGAAGTCACAAAAAATAAATTATTTTAGTATAAAATTTCCATGGATAATAAATCTCAACTGTGCTGTGGGGCAATGTAAAAAATTTAAATTCTGGCTGAGTTTGACAAACCTGTCGAAGGAAGGTGATTGGCTTCTGTCCCATTGCATGAGCATCCCCAATGTTCGCTTTAATTACTTCATTGAATGGCTTTTTCAACCCCTATACTTATAATGTCATGTTAAAATCCTTTTCAAAAATATTAGCTCAACAATAAAAATTCTGTGCGTCACTTTTTGTAACTATTTCTACTTACTCGACTCAAATCTTTCTCGATTTCCAAAGCCCGACAAGTGACAGGACCCCGAACGGCATATTCTAGTTCTTTTAATGACAAAATAAAAGGGTTGACCGTATGAATTGTGAGTGTTTTTGAGTAGTGTGTGTTTTTTGAACACTTTTGACGGTGGTTGTCGATCCCATTTTTACAAGTTTCCTTGAAGATGTCGTCGCTTTGGCTTTGGGGAACTCCTGCGCTCATTATATTCATTTTTTACGAGTAAAATTTAATAGAAAATATTCCGTTTATTTCAAATTATTAATCTCCTATTTTTCTCTTTAAAAATTGTTTTTGTGAGAGATCGAAGCCTGTAGATGTTGAAAAAAATTGTAAATTATGGGGAAAGTTGCTACTTCTAATAATTTACTGTACTCTGGAATTTGAGTGCAGCAATAACTTGTCAAGTATGACTATAGGTCACTTATGGCGTAGCGGAATAAAATGGTTTAGGCTTTTCTTATTTTTTTTTTGACAATATACCTTCCTTGTAGACCAGGAATAATGGCGATTCAAAACTTAAGATTTTCAATTTCAACATTCATTTTCCTGGATCCTGAAACTTATAATCTATTCGCTGATTTTGTCTTTAACTTTTAACTCGATTACTCACTGCGATTACTATTGAGCAACAAGTAATGCATATTGCGAAATTGTAAACTTATGATATCGCCTGTGAAGAACCAAAATGACCTATATCCATTTTTAGCTCAAAATAATATCCAATATCTACTAAAATATTGAAACAATGTCTTGAAAGCATGTAAATAGGACATTTTACACTTTTCAAAAACGTGTAAATAGAACATTTTACAATTTTCAAAAACGTGTAAATAGAACATTTAAGATTTAACACTTTTCAAAAACGTGTGAATAGAACATTTAAGATTTAACACTTTTCAAAAACGTGTAAATAGAACATTTAAGATTTAACACTTTTCAAAAACGTGTAAATAGAACATTTTACCGTTATTCAAAATAATGTAAATAGAACATTTTACACTTTTCAGAACCGTGTAAATAGAACATTTTACCCTTTTCAAAAACGTAAATAGAACATTTTACACTTTTCAAAAACGTGTAAATAGAACATTTTACCCTTTTCAAAAACGTAAATAGAACATTTTATACTTTGAAAAACGTGTAAATAGAACATTTTACCCTTATTCAAAATAATGTAAATAAAACATTTTACACTTTTCAGAAACGTGTAAATAGAACATTTTACCCTTATTCAAAATAATGTAAATAGAACATTTTACAATTTTCAAAAACGTGTAAATAGAACATTTTACCCTTATTCAAAATAATGTAAATAGAACATTTTACAATTTTCAAAAACGTGTAAATAGAACATTTTACACATTTCAAAATAATGTAAATAGAACATTTTGCAGCTTTTCAATCCAATTAAATAGAACATTTTACGCTTTTAAAAAACTGTTGGTTAAAATTTTACGCATGTTGTTCATTTCGCTTTTATGACATAGCTCATTATGATTCTAGCTTTAATTGGATTTAGGTCATTTTGGTCCTTCACAGACGATATGAACTTATGACTTACGCCAAGTGTGCTATCAAATTGATACACTGCACATTGAGTTGAAAAAGTTGAATTACGCCTCTTAACGGATTATACATAGTATACTGTTGCGTTGCTATGCTATGCCTTTTATCTTGGTTGACCTGTTGTCTGCAAGACTGCCAAGTTCGCGTCTAGGATCTTTTTCCTTCAATGTAGCACTTTTACCTACCGTATTTCCTCTAATAGTACGCGGGTCTCTAATAATGCGCGGGTCTCTAATAGTACGCGGGTAAAACGAGAATGGTATACTCCCCCAGTTTGGTGAGCGGATGGGAGGCCATTCCCGAGTTTACCTTACCTCCTCATGTTTATAACCCGTTAACGTTAAGGGAGTTATTTTCCATAATTTAATTATAAAATTATTATTTATTATTTTTACACCCATATTTTTATTTTTAATTATTATTTAGATCAGTTAGTTATTTAAGTTAGTTTATGTCAGATGGTAGAGATTTAGTTTATAAAGGGGGGTCCACCACTCCGATGAAGGTCGGAGATCTATGAAAGGGGGAGAAGCTCGGCTGCCGCGGTCAGCCAAGAATCTCAAATATAGTTACGAAGGTAAGTTAAGCTTATTTGATTTTAAGCTATTTAATTATGCTCTATTTAAATTTTTCCTCACTATTTGGGGTTAATTTCGAGCCACATTTTTACACATTTTTATTGGTTTTTATGAATGGGCCCAATTACTATAATTACGTACAGGGAGTCCCTCGGAATTGCACCCGACGTTTAATTTATATGCCAATTATTTTCTGTATATATTTATATTCATATAATATCATTGCTTAATTGCTATTATTCTTCATTCTAGATATGCCAAATGGTGAGAATCAAGAAAGTTTGCCGATAGAATAAAGACTCGAACGATCGAAGAGATGAGGTAATTTTAAAGATAAATTTTATATAGATTTAAGTGAAAAAGCAAATGAAGTTATAATTCAAAAAAACGAAATAATAAGATTTTCTCCTTTCAGCAGAGGGCTGGGACCCCCAACGTTATTGATTCAAAATATTATAATGTTAATCTTTGTTTTTCTTTTTCTTTTAGGTTTTCGTTCAAACATTTACAATGATTACAATATTTTATAAGTAATTCTTACGAGCACTGCCGGGGCAGTGCTTACAGTTCCCGGATCCAGGTCCAATGATTATACAGGTAATTCACAAATATTAAATCTTCTTTTTGATTTTTCTTTTACATTTTTGGCTTCTGGTCTATTGACCCCAAATAATTAATATGATAAACTTAACGTGAACTCACGGAAGAGAGCGGAGAACATGGAAACCGCATGGCACAGTATAATTATTATATATGTTTTTACAACAGTAACTTCTTCGATTTTCTTTGATTTTATAAATAAACCAACAGACGTTATGGGAGCAATCCCCTTTTAATCGCCTTATTTCTTTTGGTGTTTCCATGTTTTCCTTTCCCTTCTGGTGAGTATTCTCCATCTCAAAAACTGAATATAATTTTAGGAAAAGAAAATAATCAAGATGAATCTGAATTCCTCTCTTCTCGAGGAGTCGTTCGTGGAGTTGGGCTAGAAGAGCAAAATCGAACTTCAGTCCTGGCCGAAGTCTCAGTTCCAACTTGCGTCGTGCTCAACGGATCAAGACCAACTGCAGAAGCATGCTGAGCTCTCCTTCTTCCTCGCTTCTTTTTCCTCGAGATGCATCTTCGGCCGCATGGCATAGACCTTCTTTTGGTTCATCTTTTGGTTGATAGGCGTGGGATTGAAGGATCGCTAGTTGTATCTTCTTTTAATTATCTGTTTCAATGGGTCTCTCTCCTTTTCTGTCAGATGGCCGATGCTGTCTGGAAGATCTGGGGAGAACCTGTGGGAGCGAGTGTCGTGGAATCTATTCCCTTCTTACGGGGGGTAGCTGCCTCAATTTGGATAGTACGCGGGTCTATTTAACACACTATTAAATGCCAGTGCGCGGGTCTCTATTAATACGCGGGTCTCTAATTATACGCGGGGGGTCGAGGCTCGAGTTTTGATAGTACGCGGGGCGTACTATTAGGGGAAATACGGTACTTGCTATTTTTCTTTCTTTTTTTATTCACATGCACATGCCAGTAATGCGCCAGTATTATTTCACTGATAGTGAGACGTATTGTGAATTTTATCGGAACATTCGGGATTGGGTTCCCTCGCTCCTACACTACACTATATTAAATATCTGTATTCGTACCCTATATATATTCGTATCCTGAAAAGTGCACATAAGTAACATATCAAGAACGGTTTTAGGACATTTTCCTCCCAAAACGTAACGAGGACATTTTCCGTCTATTGTCAGAATCACGCCACTAAAAAGGAAACGAGTATTTCTTTTCACAAAATTATGTATTTGAAGACATTTCAAAACATACGCACTAACAAAATGATTTTCCGGGAGGAAAATGTCCGCTTCCCGCAACAAAACAATCATCATTGGCAGTGCAAGTAAATTGTATTGTCTAAGTGCCGGTTGCTGGCACTGGCCCTATATGTACGCTATTGGTGTAATTTTAAGCTAAAGGCTGTCTCTATGCTTCAATAAGAAAACTGAGGAAGGTAAACAGTAAAGAAATAAGAAATGTTGACAAAATTTGGGAATTGTCTGGAAAATTGAGAGTCTGAAAAGTTATGACACTGGTTGACCCCGTTTATTTTTAGTTTTTGGTATGTTTATAGGGTCAGTCTAGCAGTTTAGGGAAAAAATATCCTGACCATCATGAACGACTCAAGATTGTACAGAATTGGAGAATCACTTCCTTACATAGCTATATAATTATTGCATACAAACATACACCATTATGATTCTGATTGTTAAAAAGCTGACGCTGACGGTTTGAGATTGTGCAATGAAACGTTGCTGGTTATATGCTCATGATCATACTAACAACGTTATCAAACATTTTGGAGTAGCAGTTTTTTCGATAGATTATAATATTTCGTGTTTCTAATTCCCTCATAATATTGTAGTTAGTCTGTGGGTAGTAAACGAGTGACTATATACCCTTTAATAATTATATCTCCAATAAATCTAAAACTATGCAGTCTGCAAAATATTGTGTTTCTTTAAATCGCTATCGCTACTGCTACTGCAGGGCCGGATAATGGGGCAGGGCGAGCGCTGGCAGCCCCCGCTGCCTGAATTTTCAAAAAAAATTTAAACGAAAAATTTTCTACTTTTCTCAAAACATTTAAATGGAACATTTTCTACTTTTCAAAAACATGCAAATAAATTATTTTGTACATTTCAAAAACATGCAAATAAATTATTTTGCACTTTCCAAAAAAATGCAAATAAATTTTTTTTTGCATTTAAAAAACATTCAAATAAATTTTTTTTTTGCATTTAAAAAACGTGCAAATAAATTATTTTGTGCATTTCAAAAACATGCAAATAAATTATTTTGTGCATTTCAAAAACATGCAAATAAATTATTTTGTACATTTCAAAAACATGCAAATGCAACATTTTCCACTTTTCTCAAAACATGTAAATAGAACATTTTGAACTTTTTAGAATCAAGTAAATAGAACATTTTAAAATTTTCTAAAAAAAACATGTAAATAGAACATTTTTGTTTACCAAAGAAAAGCTTCAATAAAATCAAAATGGTGGTTTTTACTTGGAAAAAACTTGCTGCCCAAAAGCAATTCCTTCGTCCTTCGTCCGGCTCTGCACTACTAAAGAAGCTACAATGGCGGATCGCCATGTCATATTACTAATTCTACATAATCCTAAAACATAATTTTCTACCTAATAACTACGAGAGACTGACTGGTTGATTGTTGTTTCGTAGCTCAGCCGTCCCCGTTTGCCCATAAGCCCCCCTCGCAGTAAAAGACTATAGCTTTGGAAAATTCTAAAAAAAATCTAAAAATATGGACCATATTCTGAATTTTAGACACCGGTCCGTCTCCGTAGCATGCAGTTCATAGATAATTTATGTTTAAATGAGTGCGTTTGGATTTTATTTTCTAATTTTCTAGTTATTTGCAATTTCTCTATATTAAACTATTTTAAAACATAGCGGGCTGAGAATAAATGCAAAAAGCGAGAAGCTCTGAGCTCTTTACCGCATCCCGTCTACCTAGAACTCTCAACTGCATTTCGGCTCCTTTCCCTATACTTTTAACATTGGCCTTGGCCGGCACGCAGTCCAAAAAAATTCGCCGTTTGAAAAGCACTGTGAACTGAGACGAAACTAGGAAACTTTTAGAATGCATGCTTGTGTATGTACATACCTGTACGCGTGACTATAAGAAATATATTGCAAAAATTCTGCACACTGCTGCTGGTTTCAAGCTTCAGCGATACACGAGAAGGAATTGCAATAAGCTTTTGCCATTCTGCAAACTACAATATAAAGCAGCGTTGAAAAGTAAGGGAAGCTTTTCGCAAATTACATTATCCTGTCAAACGACTTGAGTAAAAAACCCTAACCTGTCACAACATTTTGCGATTTTGTAATTTTAGCCAGTACCCTTCCAGGTGACCGGCTGATTAAACCTATTCAATAAATTTTTGAAAACCCGAAATTCCGAATAATTGGTAGTGTCAAGAAAATTAATTCATAGAGTGTATAGAATGCACACCTTGGTCTATACTTTATTGTTTTTAATAATTATACACTAATCATATATATAGTGTTTATTATAGCACATGTTTTACTCACAAAATATATCACATAACGACCATAACAAAATTCTCTGACAAACGCTAATAATAATTTTTATTCTGTGAGTTTTTCTGTGATAAAAATATGACTCAAAATAAGCTATAGCTATATGTATTTCCCATCGTCAATATTACAGATTGCTTATATCACTATTGTAAACTTACGTGCTGTAACGATTCATGAAATTCTTATGGAATTCTTGGAGCTTGGTCATCATAATCTTGAGTTTATCAATGGAGGGGAGCAGAGTGGTTCTTTCAAAAAATTAAAAATACAATCAATAAAAAAATCTTTAGAAAAATCTCTTGAAAACTTTGAGTCTCTAATCTAATTCCATATAATGATTTTTGTAAAACATATTTATCGTCCAGCAGACCATTACGTCATAATAAACCAGAGACGAAAATTTAAAATTTCAAAATTTTGAACGGGTTTTATAAATAGTATAATTGTTCACACTTGGACTTTTGTTCACATTTTTATGCAAGGTGGTATACCTGAAATGATAGGTTCCTTTAGCTTGTCCCACTCCAGACCCAGGCACATGCAAGCGAGATCCCAGTCTCGTCTAGCAGCTCCATGGCGTAGATTAATAAGTCCGGCTCCATTTCCATCTCGATTGCAGTTTCCACAGCTTTGATCGGAAGAATTACCTGGACATATGAAATTAATTTCATGTTCGTATCTTGTACAAATATTAGCTACTATTTAAACAATGAAAGAGTCTGTGTGAAAACAATCATTTTATGGGAATAAAGTTTCTCTGCATACCTTAGGAAAGACATACATGGCACTACTGGGAGAGTTTACGTTGTGCTCAGTGTGTGTTGTAGCATAGGAGTGTTTTGGGGTTGGTGGGGTGCGTTTAGGTGTTGGGAATGAGAAAGACCGATTCTGGGAAGGTATGCGGGAAGGTATGGGGGAAGCAACGGGAAGATATGGAAGAATGAAGAGGGGAATGTATGAAGAGAAGGCTGGTATAATGAGATGCATTGGGAGACAGACAGATTAGCTTTGCTTTGTATTGTGCTGTACTTCCATGCAATTTAATCCTCATCATTTATTAATATTATAATATGTATCAGTGTAGGTAGGTACGTACGTACATAGGTATAGTAGGTAGCTCCCTATGAATGGGGATTTTCCTGTTATTGTATGCTAGTTATAGGAATATAAGTAAAATGAACCAGGGGAAATGCGAATAAAGTCATTTAATTAAAGTATTTACATATTTACATTTTATTTTTTTTTTGAAATTTTCTTGCTACACCGACACAATTTACATTGATATTTACATAATGGTTTTCAGTATTCTAAATTAAACTCAACTTAAATTAAATATTTACACAACGCAAATTCAATATTTACACATATGTACATCTTACAATACATCCGTTTTACAATTAATTTATATTTTTTTAAATTTTTATTTATAATATATTATTAGGCTAACATTAAACACATAGTGCTACTTATAATTAAACTAAAAACTACAGTTGTTTACACAAGTTTACACATACAATTATTATGTTTCTTAACTAAAGCTATTATTTACAAAGTTTGTTTTTACAATATTTACATATTTACAAGTTTTTTTTCACGTTCATGTTGCAAACCAAGTTATGTCTTACGTAAATTAACATGGCCAAAGGGCAAACTATAATTACAATTAGTTGGATCTGGAAATACTCGAGATAAATCCAAAGAGTTAAACGCCAATCTATTAAAGTTTACAATGTACAAGTTATGGTCCTTAGACCTTACAGAATTTACATTTATCTTACAAGGTTTGTTTGTTTCCAACATTATTTTATACTTGTTGTGTTTACACTGCCTCATTGCAACTGCTGAAATTCCCGCACACTTTTGTTGTTGAGTGTCGTTTAAGTACAATGAACTATACATTTTTGGTTTTAAAATAATAAGTTCTTTTAAGTCGAAGCTTTGTATTCTTAACTTTCCACTTTTGTCTTTATTTAGAATGTGTAAGCCTGGGTACTGGTGCTCATACATTTTAAAGAACTCGTGGTCGCGAGGAATTTTGCTAAAATCAAACTCCACTTTTGCTTTAAAAATATCGTCCCAAAATGTATTTAGCTCGTCAATTGTGTGCATTTCATACCCGTCTGTATCACTGTAATCCAGATGTGCCTTGTCGTGAAATATCTCACAGAGACGATCCCATTTTTTATAGAACAAAACTTTTGCAGTATCTAAAATAGCGACTCCAGTTAATGGCGAGTTAGTAACACGGTATGTTTTTAATTCTTCCGTGAATATGCTGAGATCTTCTGACAATCCCTCAAAGTCTTTGCAACGAGGAGATGCTAATGATTTTTCAGCTTCTGCTGCACTTGTACAAATATGAGCATTAACAAATTCCAAGATATTTGTAATTGTTTTTCCGTAAATTACATTGTTATTTTTTTTAAGTGCTTTGTTCTCAAATTCTGTTTTGGCTGCTTTGCGTTTTTCTAAGTTAACATCAATGTATGGTTTAAAACAGCGTTGTTGTTTAAATCTTACGCCACAATGAACTTTAAGTAAAACTAATCCCTTAGACAAATAATACTGCAGAGCCTTGAAATGCACTGTATACTTGTACTTGTTATGAAGAGTTAACATTAATCGGGGGCGAGATACTTGCCGCTGCAAACTGTCAGTTGTAGTTTTATTCGGGCACATGATGGTAGCAACGTCCTGCAGATTTAATGTTCGCTTTTCCATTGCAAGAGGCAGGTTTTCGTCTCGTTTGTGTAAATGTGCAGGGTATTCCAAATCCACTACTAGTATATATCCAAAGCTACCCTCTTCGTTGCCAAAGTTAGAATCAGCCCAGTTGATATGTTGCAGGTCTTTGGCTTCCATGTACTCGTAATCCGACACTGGCATTAGCTGTTTTAAGCAATATGCATACAAACTGTTGATGTCTAGTGATAGCAATTGCTTGCGAGGTTTTGACTCGTCAAATCCTTCCGAGCATCGCTCGTGGTTGGCAACTACATGCTTCTGAGTGAAAATACACTGACCGCCGCGTATTCCGTTTGTCGCAATGTCTAATATTCTTTGATCTCTTATGTAATCAATTTCAGCATCCGTGAATTTCAGAAAACACTCCCAAGAGAAGCTGGGCAGCGTCATGGAGTAAGTTGGGTCCAGTTGGTAGTTTTGAAGTCCAAGCTTTCTAAAGTTTTGCCATACTTCAGCAAGTAAAATTGTTTCTATCATACACGAAACCCTTGTATAATCGCGCAATGTTGTGAGTTCGAATTGAGTACACACTTTTAGCACAAGTTCCCATTCTTTTTCAGAAATTGGCTCGTCGTCTAGTATTGATCGCTGAAATTCTTTTCTTAAAATAAGTTTCTTCGAAAATGCAGAACGATTGTTTAGTTCTTTGAACGGAAAGCACAGGGGTGTCTGTAATAGTTTAATACATTCTTCTTTATATCGCCGAGCTTCTGGGTTTGTTGATTTTATTTTACTTGAAGGAGCAAAATGCGATACACACTGTGACACAAGTTTCAGATTGTGTTTGTTTTGCGATTTTAAAGATTCAACTAAATCTGTTAAACTTGTATCCATAAATAAACTCGAATCGATGAAACGAACTTTAACTTTTGAGTTGAATTTTTTTCCAGTATACTGTTCTCCGGTGTTCTTGTCTGGCGGGTATTGGAGATGGAGATCTGGTAGCCAAGTATCCTTTGAAGTTATTGTTATAGATTTTATATCACTGGCGGATTTTGCAATAACTTTGACATCCTTAGCTTTAAAGTTATTTGTTTTCATTGCACTAATTAATAGGTGGTAGTCAATTGTTCCTCCACAGTGTGAAATTATGGGTATTTCAAACTTGTACTTTATTTGTAGATTACATCGGCTGCATGCTGCAAACTCAAAGTTACCCTGGTGGTGGTTATGATGAAAATTTTTAAAAAGTTTCCTCTTGTTGTCAAATTCACGTTTGCACATGTGACAATGTGTTGCTTCATTGAATTGTTTTTTTTCTTCTTCTGATGGCTGTACAAAATTGTTGGTGTTTCTTATTTTGGACAATAACTTTTTTGCCCAAGTGAATATTCTTTTAAAGAAATGATTCATTAAATTTAGACCATCAAAATACTCCACTGCTATAACTTTATCGAAGTGTTTCATTTGACTTATAACAATAAACGAATATGCTGCTGGAAGAATCTCGTTTGAAATCTTGATATTGTGTGTTACAGATTTTGTATCTTCAGTAGGATTTAAGAATGTTGAAAATTTATAAACAATGACGTACGGGTAGGGAAGGGTTTGCCACAGTTTGGAAAACTTGATTCGTTCGTGTAATTCTGGAAACACAACGTTTTTTGTCACCAGAGTTTGGCAGTTTTCCAGATGTTGATCCAAATTGTGTTCTGAATTAAACGATCTAAAACACAGCTGGCAATAAAATTGCTTGGTATTATGCCCATTACGCAGAAATTTGTTTATGTCAATAATCAACACAAGATGATAAGCTTTGGTTCCTTCGTTTGCAGAGTCGTTTTGGATGAGAAATAAATTACACTTTTCACTTATGTCGGTATTCTGGCATCTTCGGATTTGAATAATTTGATCTTCTCGGTGGCTCCAAATATTGATTCCAAGATTATTGTTTATTTCAAATGTTTTTAGTTCAGTCAAATTGTCCATTTGCAAAGGAAATTTAACATCAGTAAAATCAAATCGGGAAAAGTATGGTCTGTACTGCTCTGGCCACTCCAAGTTTCGTTTCATATTGTTAGCTCGTTGCACTTTGTTTTGTAACTTTAGTTTGTACATTTTATTGTCTATTATTTCGTGTCTAAACCGATGTGCAGCAACGCAGAACTTAAAGCACTCGTTGCATTTATTTTTAATGTTTAAATATCCTTCCTTTCTGGGTTTCATTTTTGGAAACTTGATGTATCCCTTTGCTGCCGCATTTGCAAATAAATTTAGTACACCAATCTTCACCTGAACTGATTCAATTTCTCGAAGTACCCATCCAGTTCCGTACTTGTTAAAATCCGTCAGTCTTTCTACGCACTCATTTGTGCTATTTAAAACAAACTTGTCAATTTCACTTGTATTAAAAATATCGTAATTCTTACCAGCGAAAGTAGGAGTACGTACTTTTATAGTTTTTTCATTCTCAATTTCAACTTCCAGTTCCATTGTAGCAACAATTATAAGCTGAGCTTTAATACCACTATGTACACTTAGGTTTTGTGTCAGTAACTTTACAAAGGGATCATTCAATTCTATCATAAGTGTTTCTATACTTGCAAATGTTTCAATAGGCTTGTGAATATAAGTTACAATCATTCCTTTATGATATCTTGAATATTCTTGAAATACGTCCAAGTCTATTCGAGGTGAACGGCGTAGTCGTTTTCTTGCTGGTTTGCTAGCTGTGCTTGTAGTTGGTCCATATGTTGCCCCTGATCGACTGGTGCCGCCCCCTACCAGATCTTGGCTGCGGTTCTCAATGTGCCCAAGTCTTTCTCCAACATAAGAGCATTGGTGGTGCTGTTTGTTTAAACAAAACAGGTTGCAATCTTCACATTGATGTACGTGTTCAACGTGGGACTTATACGGTACGTGAAAGTAACACTTAAACAGGCAGTGTGGGAAAGAACACTTAAAGTGGTTGGGGGATGATCCAAGCACTGTGGGCAAAGGGTAATTTTCTTGTTCGTAATGCAGTTGTACGTCGACAACTCGTGTAGTATAGGATGGGGTAACTTGAGAGTCCATGTTGGTCAAGCAAAACACCGTTGGGCTTTACGTATACAGGAGGGTAATGTGAAACACCACGGTTGGTCTTATAGTACAGCAGTAGAGTCTGGCTTAAAACTGTATTCTGTGGAAGTCAGAATGCAAGGCTTTTTGGAGTTTTGAGTTAGGTGCGTGAACTGCTGCTGCGAGTGGTGTGAGGCTTGTTTAGTTGAATACCAGCATTTATAACTGAACTTTGAAGAGTTTCCATCATTTCTATTGGTTCAGAGCCTTCAGTTGTGGGCGGGTCCCAGTCCATTCTTCGGCGAATCAGCTTAATGATTTTAAATATAAACAGCAGCAGCACCAGAATGAAGGAGACGTAAATGGCTGCACATGCGCAGAAACAAAAACAGATAAAAAGTCATCTATCAGTATGTACAATTACTAAATGGTACAAGTAGAATATATACAACTAGTTTTTACATTTTATTAAATAAACGTTTACTTACTGATAAGTGAACAAATAACTTTATTCACTTACGTATGTAATCAAAAGTATTATGTTCCAATGGTTTTGCTTCTGCTTTTTGAAATTTCTGGACCACGTCCATTATTATTCCATTCTGGGCATTTAAGTTTTCAAGCATATACCTTAACGCTTGAAGTATAAATTTATTGAATGCGGTAGTTTGAATGACAGGAAGTGGGGTAGTATTAGGCTGTCCAGGCACGTTACTATTACTGTCAATGTCGGATTTGATACTTTCAGATGATTGTTTGTCGTGTTTGTATTCTGCATTTACAGCCATAGGTGGCGTTTTAACTGCATCCGATGCAGCTACATAGTTGCATGCTAATGCAAGTGCGGGAAGCACAAGCAGCACTGCAACGTATATGCGTATTGAAGGCATTGTTAATCGATGGAATAGAACGCTGTGAGTTGTTGTATGCAACTGGTGACAATTGAAAATTTGCAACTGTTTATATAAGTTTTTGCATTTAGTTCTGCAAGAATCGTTATGCACTTATATTACTCCTTTTTCGTTTGATGGGTCTTGAAATCATTTCTTCATACTGAATCCAATCTTGTCGTTTGAGGGTTTTCTTGTGATTTCCTGTTTCATTGCCATTTTGTATGGCTTGCAGTTGTGTATTGTCAAATTGGCTAGAAAGGGCGGGGGCAGCTGCTGTATTGGGTTTATAGGCGGGTTTATTAGTAGTATGTTCTGCACGTATTTGCATAAGCTCAGCATACAGCTTTGGCTCAATTGCCTTCATAATTGTTGCCATTTTTGATAATTTGTTAACACGTAGAATACTAGTCACAAATTATGTCAGAAAATAAAGTAGTACGACAAATTTCGCTTTTGTACACCTTGTAAAACACTGTAGCTAAAATTGCTTGAACAAGTTTATGATACTTGAGTAAAACTTTGCGCAGGCGTAGTATATCGTCACACGTTAATCGCCTAATTAGCGTCTTTATTTGAGTGTTGTATCCTTTCAGTGGATGTTTGCAGAACTTATGCACATTAAATATAGTTTCAGCCAAGGCATATATTTGTTCAGACGTTGCACTTGTTATAAGGATTTTGTATTGTTTAGACTTGAAAAATGTTAAATTTGACAAAAACTTGTAATTTTGTTCGAAACGACTGCCACTATTGTTTGTTTGAGCCATGTTTATTGTTAAGTTGGTACGTAAATGTCAGTACCATTACACGGAAATACGTTATTTCGCACATATGTTGTAGGATTGGGACACTTTGGATGCAAATCTAGCATTATGTAGCTATGCTGGCGTAAACTGCATGCTTTTTCGTATGCTTCTTGCAGGAACTTGGGCCGTCCAGGGCAAACCTGTCTTGAAATTTGTCCAATAATGCTTCTATCTCTTGGTACGTCAAACAATATCATGTATTTCGTATTTAAGCTTGTAGTTCTTAACTCCTTGGTAAACGGGTTTTGTAGAACAAGTATAACACTAAAGTCCATATGATGGGACAACTCAGTAAATATTTTCTGAACTAACAGTCTGGCCTTTGGGTTTGATTCTATAAAGTTTAAGTGGTCATCTAAAATCAATAGGCACGGGCTGTTGATATCATCTAACAATGCTTCAATGTTATTTATATCTGACACTAATGTTATTTCACTGTCCGATGCAAAATCAATGCCAGAAAACTGTTCTGGTTTTGTATGTACACTAACGTATATTACTTTATTTATTTTTTCACTGATAATTTGTTTTCGGTGCTTAACAATTTCTAGACAGAGAGTACTTTTTCCTGATGAACTAGGGCCACATATCATAGCCGTAAAAGGGTGTATTAATCTAAAGTCGACAGTGGTTGCTGTTGACATTATAAAATCTAAACTGCTACTGACAAAAGTTTTTACATATACTGCTATTTATAATAAATTTGTGATACATTTTTTATAAAGTTAGACTACACTTCTTATACAATATTACAAGAATAATCAATAGTACAATATTAAACTATGGCAAAACTCTGGACAGGAAACTTTAAATGTATTAGACTGTAGTTTAGGTGGTACGCTATACATATTCGGTATTACACTAGGAATCATTTCTATGAATTTTCTTACTTTTCTATCGTTAACTAATACAGAGCTTGTAAATATACTTAAAAAATCTTTATAACTAATTCCTAAGGCTCTACAGTAGAGATAATATATACAATACATTCCACATACTGTTGATCTGCCGCTTTGTAGAACTGTACAGTTTTCAGCTAGCATATGGTTTCCTGGCAATTGCAAATTTTTATAACGTTGAATTGGGTTTCCATACGAGTCAAAATATTCGAAGCTGTCCTTTGAAGTCACCCAGTAAGAAATCCAATGCTTCCCAGGGCTTTCCAACTTGTCTGTATTTTGAATAATTGCAATAGGGTAAGTAATTCCATTGTTTCTTTTTTCTGCGTTGAGCAAAGTCGACCGCATTTGATCTGCTGCAATTACGTAGAACTTTACTTGAGTTTCTGCAAGTAAGAGTTTGAGACATTGTTGTAATTCTCCAGTGTTCATAATGTGAACGTTGTTGTTTGTTTAACATCTGTAAAGGAACAAACAGACTTGTTATAGATACATTAATATATATATACTCGGAGCTAGTTTGTTTTTTGTTTTTGCACAAACTTGTTTGGTACTTTACATTTTAACGGTTGATGATAACTTGTTTGTTGCGATCAATCTCAATAATGTTTTGATATTGGCTATATAGTATAGCTGTCACTGATTTTGTTAATGCGGTTCTAAACTTCAAACTGATTTGGACCTGTCCAATTTTGTTCACGCTTAAAGCATTAGCTTGTGTAGGTACAAGTTCAAATGCAAATAAGACTCTTCCCTTTGTATAGTTGTTTCTATTTACCCCGTTACCAAGGCTTGGATTTGCTGCTGTTTTCTTGAGAGTGTTGAGAGCCAGCAAAAAGTTTTCTTCTCCTGATCCATCATCTTTCTTGAATTGTAAAGGCAATGTCTTGTATTCAATTGCTTCTTGGTTCATTGAGACCGTAATTTCACTTAAATTGAAATGTTGAAAGTTGCAAAAGGATTTTGTAAGCTTTCCAAGATACGCTTCAGAATCCACAAGGCCGAACACAATAACTTGTGGTAATCTTCCATTGATACAATTATCAAGTGAATGTGAACTCACGCCGGATGGAATAACAAAGTTCTTCACTTCAGGTTCAATACACGGGTACTTAATAGTACCATTATTAAGGTTCAGTCGATGCTTTTCAATAGCCAACGGAGATACTGTCTGTCTTTTCAAGTACAGTACAGCATTTACAATGTCCACGCGAAAGGGACACCCTGAGTACCCGGTTCTTGTTTCAGTTTCTGCATCAATGCAAAAGGCAGGGTGAGATCTTCTCATAATTATTCGGATATCAGTTTCTCCTGGTAACATTCGAGTCTGTGTGAAGAATGGCGATTCTGGCCTTCCCACCATTGTAAACGGCTTTGATTCTCTAGCAATGTTATATCGAGCCATGAAGCCGTCGTCAGTTTTAGTAAAATTATCTGGCGTTGTGTTAGGTATGTACAACTGGTCTAACATGCTGTTTTTCTTTTCAATGGGATTTGATGAGAGTTCCTTTTTCAAGTAAGAACTGATGGCGTAATGATTTGAATTATCGGATATCAACTGTCCATTTAGATAGAACTCCATGTTACTGAATAAACCATAGAACAGCATTGAACACGGAGCGACCATATCAGTAGCAGCGATTGGCTTTCCATCTGCTAGCATGACACGGCATGTGAGATCTAAATAGGATCCGTCTAAGGCGTAATACTTGCCCGGAGATTTCAGTATATCAAAAATAACGGGATTTTCGTTATCTCGCGGGCTAAGTACGGGGTAGTATGGGTAATACTCGGGGGCATCTTCAACGCTGACGTTGGTTGGAGGTAACTTGTCCAAGATAAGGTTGTTTTGAATGGACTTTTGAGAACCCTCGTAAATTGTAGATTCGTCGTAAAATCCTGGCGTGGAATCCATAATGAGACAGAGCTGCTTGTTCTTTGTAGATATTGCTTGGTTGTAAGCTAAGTGATGAATGAAGTAGAATTAAACGTACAGTGGTTTATAAGTTATTTGCGTCTGTATGCTTTCCTTCGTCTTCCTGCTCCAGACTGAGCAGATGATCTGCCTCCTCCACGTTGCTTAGTATGCGTAACTGGATTTCGTCGCAGACGGCCACCAGTTTGAACTCGCCGGCGAACAATGCGTTTTCTTGAGCCTCCGGATTGTACCTTACGACGAGCTACACAACGGCCACCTGTCTGAGTTTTTGGCATATTGCGTTTTACTACTTTTTTATTTCTTCCAGGGCAAATTGTACGGCAATGAGTAACGCGGCACTTGTGAGAAATTGCACGTCGTTTGGATGGCTGTCGCAATTTAAGTGGAACTAAATTTTGGGTATTTTCTAGGCCTATTTCACTGTGTGCACTGCTGTTGAATGTGTTTTCAAGACCAACTCCTACGGTATCTTCTCCAGCCCCCATTTGTTTGTCGTTTTCAGTAGCAATGTTTTTAATGGGTTCAAGTGTACAGTATTCACCGAGTAAACTATCTTTTAAAAGTTCTTCGTCCACAATTTGGAGTGCGTCACCAGCATCAGATTCGTAAACATTTTTACACACAATTTTACGCATGATTTACAACATGTTTAGTAATGTTGTAAATAAATTGAAGCACTGCACTGTTTGTTTAAATAATTAGCAAGTAACTGGGCTGACGTTGTTGTTGTTTGAGAGTTGAATTAAGAATGATTCGCAAATGACAAACTGTGTCTTTTTATATTAAATGTTTTAAACTTTGCGAGTTCTCAGGCAGTGTGACAAGGCTTCGGTATTCATCTTCTTTGTATTCATAAATATATTCTCGAACATTCTCTAAAACATTCAAGCATCGCCAAAACATGCAATAGTTGCATACTTTAATTTCTGGCATGTACTTGTAAATGTACACTGTTTCCCCATACAAAGATATGCTGTGAATATACTCTGCATCGGGTTCGCCTCTGACTGACGAAACATCACCAGGATCGAATTTACACACGAAACAATCAATATTTTCAAAACTTCTGGTTACTTCACACCAATTGCTAACATCGTTGAAATCATCAAAGTCAATCCACTCATCGTACGGTGTATTTAAGCTGGCAAGTACTTGTTCATCTTTTTTCCTTTCTTGCATTTCACATCGCGTACAGTATTGTTTGTTTTTATACATGACAGTTTGCACACTTGACGGCGTATAGTTCAACCAGCAGAACTGGCATGTCTCACACAACAAAGTTTCCAGAGTTATTGTATTCATGTTTTTCGCACAACAAACTTTACAATTTGCAATCTTGGGTTAAGAACAACACAAGGTTTTCAATTTCATCGTAGTGAAATTCAATTTGCGGACCCAACCATTTTCCGTATTTTTCAGACGTTTGCTCTGAAACTGGGCAGAAGTAAGAACTACAGAAGATCTACCACTTTGTGTATTGGATCGTCGTTGTACATGTAAAGCAATGCACTGCAAATTTATTTTTGAATTTAATTTATTAAGAAGCACTGTGAATAAAATGATGTTGTTGTTGTTTGAGAGTTGAATTAAGAATGATTCGCAAATAAAGAACTATGTCTTTTTATAATAAATGTTCAGTTTATACTTTTCGAGGCTTAAACTGCAATTCAATAATAGTTTGCGAGTTTTCAGGCAGTGTGACAAGGCTTCGGTATTCGTTTAAAAGTGTAATTCGAATAACTTGCTGCCCCTGCTGTTTCAATGGCAAATATAATATTGGAAAAAAGGTGTGCACTGTTTCTTTATTATACTCGCTGAAAATGTCCACTGAGCGTAGCAACGGTAGAGCATGGGTAGCGTAGAGCTGGTTTTCAATCAAGTTGCATGTCACAAGCATGCGCTTAGCTGGTTCAGTGTGTTCAGGCTCAACATCCTCATCCAATTCTTCCTTATTCTTTTCTTGTTCTTCTTCTTTTTCTAATTCTTGTTTAAGTTGCGCAGATTCACCAGCTTTAAATATGAAATTGTCATCAAAGCCAAAAAACCTATTAACAAGTAGTGGCAGCTGTACTGTGATATCTTCGCGCATGCCTGGTATACTCAGGTGTCCATCCGCATGTTCAAACTGTACTTGCGTATCAGCCCACAAATTTTTCATTAGAGTACGATTAATTTCATGCACCACGTGATCCAAATCGAGTTCTTCTGGTTCGTTCATTGGAATAAAGTTTGCATATTTTTTGAATAATCGCAAGTCCATATATTCATAGTCCACAATGTTATTGTATAACTCTTCATCTAAATCAAATTCAGATTCGTAGACGCCATTATAAAACTTGTCGTGCTGCTGCAGTCCTAAGCACAATGCGATAGGTTCAGGCAAAACCACATACTCGTTCTCACTGCATTCAAATGTAAGCTTGCACTTTGTATTACTTTCATCTAACGGAAATTCAATCTTTAGATTTATATTATAAAACTCTGGGTCATTCATTTCAACGTTCAATCGTTCAAAGAATTTGCGAAAATCAGAGTCTCCATGGTTATTCTCTCTTCTAAACATTAAAAAGTTCTCAAAGCCTTGGTATAGCTGTATAATGTTTTCCATATTTTGAATTTTCTCAGCTCCAAAATTAAAGTTTGCACCAATAGGAATACTTTCCATGTCAGTTTCAAGTACATTGGCATACGGATAGTGGTTTCCTGACATAAATCTGGATCTGTTTTGCTTGAAAAATGATGAAAGTGATTTGGGAATTTCAATAATGACACTATTTGATGGGGACAGGTTCTGGAGTAGCATATGTATATTGCCAGGGTCCAAGCTTAATGCTTTCTGTGCAACGTCAAATGGCACAGTGTCTTTATTGAGCCTTAGTTTGGTAGTGAGTCCACTCATAAATTCTTTCAAGGTCGTTTCTTGGTTTTGAAAGTTGACAAATGTCTTGATAGTTGGCTTGTAGTTTGGAAATAATTTGCCAATTGCATCTTCTTCAACGGCAGTTGTGTTTCGCACTTTACGTGCTCGTGGTCTCTGAACAGGTTGTATCAGAGCAGGTTGTATGCTGCTTGTGTATCTCAAACTCACTAGTCCGACGTCGTAATTTTCAAGGTTTAGAGGTGTGGGAAGGACAGCAACAAAGCTGGACGGGGTGTTTCCAGTATAAATATTGTTTTGCTGGTCACTTGTAATCGTTATGTAGATATTTTCGGTACCTGCTGGGTCTCGATCTAATGGAGAACAGCAGTGTTTGTCTAATCTTCTGCGTTTGCTGTTGATATGCTGCTTGATAGCATTGGTAAAATATGGAATAAACGGTGTAGAATTCATGTTGATTCTTCAACTCGGCTGAGCTCTTCTTTATAAAACGATCCAGTAATGCTGTTGTGATTTAAATCTTCCAAGTAGTATGTTATAGGTATAGTTTCCAAGTTTACGGACTTCACAATAAACCATTCAACGCTAAAGTTTTGGTTGTAGCCTGGGTAAAGGATAAAAATACAATAACTGAATTGTTCGCAAGTCTCCCTATTTATACATGTTTTATAATTTGTTATTTTAGCTCACGTGGTACGCTATATTATACTTAACTTTCTCGAATGTTAATTTAGTACGACTAATTCGCACATAATCCCCTGGCTTGAACACTGGTTTACGCTTAGTAGTGTCGTTAATAAGGTCTGAGTACATGGTTCTCCATACATCGTTTTCATTCAAACTGTTCACGCTATTGGGCGACATCTGGATTGTCGAGTGAAAAGTGTTGTTGTACGTTTTTACAAATGCAGGAAATATTTCAAGGATGCGGTTTGTTTGCTTTTCTGTTATGTACCTGGCCACCTTCTCGAAAATGGTCCTAAATAAGCAAATAAACAATGAGTTAAAGCATGTGCATTAACGTTATATTGAGTGTTGTATAGCAAATTTGTTAGTAAGTGTGTATTCCAACTGACCTTATGACTCTTTCTACTATACTTGATTTGGTCTCACTATAGGTATTATAGTATTTTATTCCCCTGCTTTTTAAAAACTTCCGAAAAGACTCTGCTCGAAATTCAGTACCTATAGGTAACAAAAATTGATATATATTAATATCGTAGTTAGCCATATATATAATTAACCTGGATTTATATAAAACGTTTGCGTTATTTGTATGCTACCTCATTAGCCTTATTAAGCTAACCTTGATCTGTGAATAAATAAATTGGTGTAATTTTTGCTTCTTGAAATATACTTTTCATTGCTTTGATTACTGTTTCTGGTCTTTTGTTCTTTATGAATCTACAAAAAAGCTTCTTGGTAAATGCATCAATGCAAAAAAGTATGTTTTCATATCCGGAATTCGCTTTTGATAAGACTGACCCTAAGATTTTTAAATCACAGCAAAAAATTTCTCCTGCCATGTTCACAATGGTTCTCCTGCGCCTAAAATTCTTCCTAATAGGTCTGTGTAGACTAAATGAATTCAGTTGGCTTAGTTCTTTGTCAACTTTTTTCTTGTCGTGAAAATGCTTATTGTTTTTTATAAAACCGCTTAGAGCCGAAAATGAGCCTTTAAGTCTTGAATTCAAGTATGATTTACGAATTTCTGCCATCGTATAGATACAAATATTTGCGACTGTCACTAAGCTAGACGTAAATAAGACTGCACGGTATTTTATACAACAGTACATTTTAAATATTTTTTAATTTACATATATACAGAAATTTATTTACTGTACAAGTTCATATTATTATCATATTACACCTACTAGCTATTGTTTTTTGTTGTAGCTTTTTTAACATAAATATTTTACTATTGTTATTTTTAAAAAATACATACTTATTACAGTTCGATTTTTACTTAGGAACAAAGCTTTTTACATAAACCTTTTAACTTGCAACTCAACATTAGCTTGGCGAGATTTTCTGCTACTAACTTATAATTCTTTTAGACGTTTTTCTTCATTCCATCGCAATTGCACTCCATGTTGGTGCCGCACACCAAGAAGGCGTGAGGGTTGAATTCGTCTTTTATATCGCTGCCTTCATTTTTATTTTATTTTTTTTAATAGTTTTTGGCATTTCTATTTCTTTCTTATTTTTTAACTGTGAAGCAGATATATAGTTATTTTGCAAATAATGTCTAGGGTAATAATATAATAAAGTCTATTAAGGTTTTCTGTCCATGCTTTTATATTTTCTAGGTTTTCGCATACAAAGCATCCATTGTTTTCCACAGGTTTTTTACTTTACACCAGTTTTCAATATTTGTAAACTTCTTTAACTAAATCCATACATCGTATAGTGTATTTAAGCTGTAAGCAATTCTTAATTCTTTCAGCTTTACTTGTTCTTTACAATCTATACAGTACCGTTTGTTGTTATACATTACGGTATGTAAACTTGATGGCATATAGTTCAACCAGCAAAACCGACACGACTCACACATCAAACTTTGTAGAGTATTCATTTTGTTTTCAACATGAATTAAACTTGATCCATAGACAATTGCAATGCTTTATATTCATCTTTTTTGTACTTGCAAATATATTCGTGAGCATTCTTTAAAACTCTCGAGCTTCGGCACAACATACAATAACCGCATACTTTAATTTCTGGCATGTACTTGTATATGAACACAATCTCGCCATACAGAGACACGCCGTGAACAAATTCTGCATCTGGGCCTTCTGTCGATGACGGTTTATCATACGGATCGTATTCACACACAAAACAATCCGTTTTCTCCAAACGTCTGGTAACTTCACACCAATTGTTAATATTGTCAAACTTATCAAAGTTTATCCATTCATCATATGATGTATTGAAGCAATCGGCCACTTTTTCATCTTTTTTCTTCTCTTGCACTTCACATCGCGCACAGTATTGTTTGTTTTTATACTCAATAGTTTGTAAACTTGATGGCATATAGTTCAACCAGCAAAACTGGCATGCCTCGCACAACAAACTCTGCCGTGTATTCATATTGTTTTCAACACGAATTACACTTGTTTCATTGCCATTGACAATTGCATTGCTTTATATTCGTCTTTTTTGTAGTTGCGAATATATTCTTGAACATTCTCCAAAACTCTCGAGCTTCGCCAAAACATACAGTAGTTACACACTTTAATTTCTGGCATGTACTTGTATATGTATACAGTTTCCCCATACAGAGATACACTATAAATATATTCTACATTAGGTTCTCCTGTAGATGATGCGATATCACGAGGATTGTATTCACACACAAAACAATCTGTTTTGTCCAAAATTCTGGTTACAGCACACCAATTGTCAACAGAATCGAACTTCTCTAAGTCAATCCATTCATCGTACGGTGTATTTAGACATTCAGCCACTTTTTCATCTTTTTTCTTTTCTTGCGCTTCACATCGCGCACAGTATTGTTTGTTTTTATACTCAATTAATTGCAGACTTGACGTCATATAGTTTATGCTTTGCAAATTTGACGGCATATAGTTCAACCAGCAGAACTGGCATGCGTCACACAACAAACTTTCCAGAGTTATTGTATTCATGTTTTTCGCACAGCAAACTTTACAATTTGCAATCTTGGGTTAAGAACAACACAAGGTTTTCAATTTCATCGTAATTCAATTCAATTTGCGGACCCATCCATCCTCCGTATTTCACAGACGTTTGCTCTGGAACCAGGCAGTGCAGAACAAGCTTTGAATACTTTCTGTTATTGAAGTATGTGAGATTGAGGTTTTCAATGTTATCCTCTGGCGTTGAATGTAAACGTTTTGTTTATGGACATCTCCAACGAACTTTGGTAACAACTTGCCGGTGACAAGTGAAAATTCGACTGTTGCGTCCTTAGTCACGATTTGACAGTTATAATATATTGTTAATTGAAATTTGTTGAATAGGTATTGTCGTATATACGGCGATATTCTTTCTGGAAATAAAAATAAGTTTTATTTTCCATCGCAGTAGTTGTAAGTAATAATAATAATTTTTATGTGTACGTCGTACAACTTGCATGCAGTACAAACTTGAGTATTAGGTATTGTACCCTGAGCTTTGAGAGTGGAAATTAAATAAAATGTATCATCCTCCCTCTCAGTAGTTGTAAATAATATTATTTCTTTTTACTTGTACTCAGTGCATTTTTTAAGCAGTACAAACTTGAGTTAGAGTTCTGTGTTGAGAATTGTGTTGAGTTTTGTGTATCAAACATCGAGCAAAGTCTGTATTTTGTAATAATATTTTAGGTATTTACGACAAGTCTGTTGTTACTACAAAAATAAATTGAATGCAGCCAGACTTTTAAATATATTTTGTTTATTCTGCTTTTCCAGTCTTGAGTTCTGCTTGTAGCTTGTGGGAAATTACAGTTTAAGCTGCAGCTGAAGGATGGCTAGACTTAAATGAAGGTACTCTCAGCTTGAATCTTTGCTCACACTGAGCACATAATTTACCGTTCAATTCTTGTTTATACATTTCCTGTTACTATAAAGCATATAGGAGGCTGACGGGTAGATTTTGTTTAATACATTGTATACATTCTAAATGACAAACGTTTCTACTCGGTACCTGTACACAGTGACTGGCTACAGGGTTGGACAATTTTCACCCTAGTTCCAGCCTATTGACCAATCACAGCTACGGCCCTCTTACTTAAGCCCAGCCCCGTCGACTGTTATGTAGACGGAGCCCAAAACCCAGTGCTACAAGTACCCGAACCATCAACATACCTACATGTATGCAATATGCCTATATAAAGGCTATTTATCCTTCACAGTCTGTGTCCCAAGCCTACAACGCGATTAAATTATAATTTCTATCCGCAGCCAGCTGCACGGCCACCTGCCTTATTTTTCTCTCTTTCAATCCATTCTTTCCTCGCTTCCCAGTCTCAGCATACAAGAGAAGGCAAAGTCCCATCCATAAGGAGCTACCTACTATCTATGTACGTGCATTTAAAAACTTCAGGGTCCAGATTGGTTTTGAGCTAGATATGTAAAATACTTTTTATTAATTACAAATATTATAAGAATAAACGCTGAAAAAATCCAACGAAAAAATCGAAACGGATAAACAAAATAAAATCCGCTTTAGATAGATATTCATGTATTTCAAATTTTTATACAACACACTAGTATTTAAGGTCGAATTGATTTGATAAGATTTACGTTTTACAGATACGTGCAAAAGTTTTGCTCATTTCACTCTAAAAAGAATTTAAAATATTAAATTTCAATAAAATTGAGATAAGTCATTTCGCAACTGAACAAATAAACTAGCAAAAGCTACTAGTAAAATTTAAAAAATATTGTAATACGAATGATTCAAAGGTATGAGTTAAAGCAGAGTAGTTTATCATGCAAGTTTTTGAAAAACAGGCATAAAAACCGAAAAATCCGAATTTACCCGGGTATCACATTTTAACCGGTGTCAGTATTTAACAGGCACGTAGCTACTGTTATCGCCTACCTTTAGCAAAAAACCGCATTGCGATACGTCAACTGGGTCTCGAGCTATTTAGATTGACGCTAAATAGAGTCTTTATCGGGTAGATCGGTTTGTCCGGCCTGTCCGATCCGGTTTTTATTTTTTCGAATTTTCAAATTCTGTTTTTGCAGATGGCAAGCCTGCAAGCTTAAACTATCAATAAAAAATAGTCCGTACGAAAAAAAAATTTACATACCCTAAAATTTGCCCTTAAAATAACCCTAAAATTTTTGCGCGAAAATCACAAAAACGACTGTGCCATATTATAGCCCATGCTCAATAACGTCTAAATATCGGGTTTGATATAAAAAGTTCGTTCAGCAACACTGATTTAACAAGCAGGTTTTAAAAAGTAGGGCTCAATAGGGTATACCCAAAATCTTTATTATTGCGTATTTTCAAAATGTTTTTTGATATTTAGGGTTACAAAAATCAGAGAAGAATATTGACGTTGAAAAATTTTAATTTGCCCCATAAACAAAAAAGTCATTTTTTTCTAGAGCGAAAATTAAAAATTCGTTTTGCACATAAGATAACTCATATTTTGTTGAGTCTAAATATCGCGTTGAAACTAAAAATTTCTAATGGCAACACAAAAAATTTTGAAACTTTTGGGAGCACGCTCTGTAAGTCTTATTACATAGCCCCGGGCGGATAAAAAGTCTAAAAGCTAAATTTCGTATTTTAGTAACTTTTGCATAAGATAATATAGCATGTACATATGTCTTACGAGATGATTGCTTTTGCGTGTTACTATGTCTATGGTACATAATACTAATAGGGTATTACTATTGGTTTGGTATTTTTTTACATTATTATTTTTAATTTATCAATAATACTTTGATTTTATAATATATAAATGGGATGGTTTATCTAAAGTTTTATTTTCTGTTACAATATAATGTTAATTTAAATTTGTTGAGTGAGTATTGTCGTATTTACGGCAATAGTCTGTTTAGAAATAAAAATTAGTTTTATTTTCTATCTCAGTAGTTGTGAATAATAATAATACTTTTTATTTGTACGTCGTACAACTTGCATGCAGTACAAACTTGAGTATAAGGTATCGTACCCTGAGCATCAAGAGTGAAAATGAAAATAAAATATATCATCCTCCCTCTCAGTAGACGTAAATAATATTATATCTTTTTATTTGTACTCAGTGCATTTTGTAAGCAGTACAAACTTGAATATTGTACCCTGAGCATCGAGAGAAGAAATGAAAATGAAATATATCATCCTCCCTCTGAGTAGTTGTAAATAATATTATTTCTTTTTATTTGTACGTTGTTGAGAATTGTGTTGAGTTTTGTGTATCGAACATCGAGCAAAGTCTGTATTTTATAATAATATTGTAGGTATTTACGACAAGTCTGTTGTAAATACAAAAATAAATTGAATGCAGCCAGACTTTTAAATATATTTTCTTTATTATGCTCTTCCAGTCTCGAGTTCTGCTTGTAGCTTGAGGGAAATTACAGTTCAAGCTGTAGCCGAAGGAAAGCTTGACTTAGGGGTAGGTACTCTCAGCTTGAATATTCGCTCACACTGAGCACATAATTTACCGTTCAATTCTTGTTTATACATTTCCTGTTACTATGAAGCATACAGGAGGTGGACGGGAGGTTTTTTGTACAATGCACTGTATACACTTCAAATACCAAAAACGTTTTTACTCGGTACCTGTACACAGTGACTGGCTACAGGGTTGGACAATTTTCACCCTAGTTCCAGCCCATTGACCAATCACAGCTACGGCCCTCTTAATTATTCCCACCCCTGTCCACTGTTACGTAGACGGAGCCCAAGTCCCAGTGACACAAGTACCCGAACCACGTACGTCCATACATGTATGCAATATGCCTATATAAAGGCTATATATCCCTCACAGTCCGTGTCCCAAGCCTACAACGTGATTCAATACAGCACAAGTCCCTACCTACTTAGTATTTACCAGGTACCTACTACCTACACACGCATTATCTGTATTTAATTTGCTTTATTTTTTAAATCATTTGATTTTCCCCTCTGAGTCCTTTTTTTATTCTTTTCCATCGTCTGCATACAACGCAAGGCAAATTCCCATTTATTGGGAGCTACCTACATACATACTATCTACGTAAGTGCCTACCTACCTACACAGTCATTCATTGTTTTATTATTATTATTATTATTATTATTTTAAATGCATGGCCGTGCAAATTAAAAGCGATGCCAGTCCATGTCTCCCAATGCATCTCATTATACCAGCCTTCTCTTCATACATTCCCCTCTTCATTCTTCCATATCTTCCCGTTGCTTCCCCCATACCTTCCCGCATACCTTCCCAGAATCGGTCTTTCTCATTCCCAACATCTAAACGCACCCCACCAACCCCAAAACACTCCTATGCTACAACACACACTGAGCACAACGTAAACTCTCCCAGTAGGCATGGCTCCTTGAATGGGCTGACACTCAATCCCAGGAAGGACCTTCAAACTTGTGTACACTAAATGCTCAATCACTAAAATACTAAAATTATAGAAACATATAGTATGGAAAATGTACCTAATTAAAAAATGGTATTTAAAAGTATTAAAATTTCATTTACCCGTCGGATTTCCAGGATTGATCACAACGAGTGCACGAGGATTACACGTGAGTCTGGCTTCGTCAATTGCTCGTTTCAACTCCGTCACAGACAGCGCCCATCCCCGGGACCGGGACTCGTCCAAATAGTAGTCAATCTGCCCATGTAAATTAATTACACCAATTTAATATACCAATATAGGTAACGTGTAGCTTCTATTAACTCCCGGGTCTCTTTTAACGAAAATCGACTATTTAATCAGAATGTCTAATGTTGAATGAGGTTTATGAAAACGTAAAAAATAGCTTACAGCGGGCATATCATATTCCTCAAGACTCAAGAGTGGCTGCATAGATTGGATACTGGGGAACTGGAGTGAGCACACCAGATTTCATTCCATTTTCGTCCACACGGTTGAATAGCTTTAAACATATGCCTAATGTTGGGAAATATTTCAATAGTATTATACATATGTATTTACATATTCTTTTAAACTGCTATGTGTATTGTATTATGAGTTGCATTTATACTCGAATTCCATCTGATGCCCCAGCAACCAAAATGATATTTTCTGAATTCGCTCCAGTAGTCCCCGCATCTCTCCGCTCAATGTACTCGCAGCCACATGCTTTCGAATCATCTCCAGTCCTCGAAGAAACTGCGTCGGTGCTCCTTGTGCTCATTTTTTCCGAGTACAAAAAAATTGAAAATATTCAGTGCTAAAAAAAATTAATATTCCTGGATTCTAAAAATAATCTATTAGCGGATTTTTTTAATTATATATTCTTTCTTGAACTTGTTACTGAATTAAGTACTCATACTGCATTTATTATTGAGCAACAAGTAATACATTGCAAAAATTGTCAAGTTATGTCATAAACTTATGGCGTACGCCACGTGTGCGATTAAATTGATGTATATGTATGTATCAAGTTGAATTAAGTAATACGGATTACATATTATTATACTATGTTGTGTTGCTATACCTTCATTATACTAACATTCAGTGACGTATTGATTTCCAACATAGTTCGCATCTCCGTTAGTTTACCATAATATAGTTGCTCCACGTCCACTCGCCAGTAATGTGCGAGTGTTATTTCAATGATCGATCCTGAGACGGTGATTGCTATGTCCGAACATTCAGAATTGTGTAGTAATTCTATTTTTTATAGGCATAGGCTATTTTAAAGGAGCAGTCTAGGTAGCTGTGCTGTGTATGGAAAAAATATTGTGACCAAAATGACTCATGATTGTGCAGAATCACTTACAAAAATATATATAATTATTAAAAAATTATCATTGCTAATAAGCTGATGCTGGTTGTATGATATTTTTGCAATGAAACGCTCCTGTTTCTGGTTAAATGATCATAAGTAGGTACTATCACACATTTTGGAGTAGCAGTTTTTATGATAAATTATAATACGTCTGTGGGAATTAAATCAGTATAGTTACCCTTGTTTGAATTTTTGGATTTTATTTTCTAGTTTTCTATAGTTTGCAATTTCTATATAATATATTATACTATTTCAAAAAATAGCGGCCTGCGAATAAATATGTAAAAGGGAGAAGCTCTAAGCTCTCTACCGCATCCCGTCTGCTCAGAACTCTCAACTGCATTTCGGCTCGTTTTCCTATACTTTTAACATTGGCCTTGGCCGGCACGCAGTCGAAAAAAATTCGCCAGTTGAAAAGCACTGGCAAACTTGTTTGTGTATGTACATACCTGTACGTGCTACTATTAAGAAATATATTGCAAAAATTCTGCACACTGCTGCTGGTTTCAAGCTTCAGCGATACACGAGAAGGAATTGCAATAAGCTTTTGCCATTCTGCAAACTGCAATATAAAGCAGCGTTGAAAAGTAAGGGAAGCTTTTCGCAAATTACTTTATCCTGTCAAACGACTTGAGTAGAAAACCCTAACCTGTCTCAACATTTCCAGAGTTTGGGTTTTCCTCACGCTGCCGACTGCCGGCTGCTCAGGACGATGAGACTATATGAATGAACTTATTACTCAATGGACTTTGCTCCTAGTTTCCCTATCGTTCTCCAATACTCTAATTAAAAACTATATTTAAATCTAAACTACCTACGTACATACTCTGGGGGCGTCCATCCATGACGCTCAGGTTTAGGGGAGGGAGGGAGGGGGAGACACTCTCGTGTATGTGAACTTTGTGTGACGCCACACTGTGGAACTGCTACTTAAACTAAAGGAAGGAGGGAAACAGAAAGAAATTTGACTTTTCCTGAACATCATTGATGGACGACCCCTTACATACGTAATACATACAGTTTCATACACAATCACGAACTTAAAAGACAGCTGATAGAATACAACTGCACGAAGCAAAGCTACTCAGCCATTCAAGCATTCAATACGTAACACAGTCTCAAGGACAGTGGGTAGGTCAGTGTCTGCCAATTTTGCTTATACTTTAACTTGGCGCTGTGTAATGTTTTCAGGTATTGGGTGGGTAAAACTGTGATTTTTGCGTTACGTAGTACTTGAATGACCCTTTCAAAAATTTACCAATATTATATCTGTTGGAAAGGGCCTAATATAATATATTTATTACAAATTTCTTTATAACAAATAATTTTGACTAAATAAAGTTCTGTAGGGGTCATTCATACATGACTTCATGGGTAAGGTAGAGTCTATATAGGTCTATATAGCTGACTACATTCGATGTTAAAGATGTAACGGCAGATGATCATTTAGGGCGGAAGGTCATATTATAAGCTTAAAAAAAAGGAAAAATTTTATTTACGTCATTTATGGACGAGCTCCCTCTCGTCCTTGTCCTTGAGGGCGACGAACCGACGAACTGGACGACTGGCAACGCTTTTATTTTTAGTGTATTACAAAATCCCCACACGAAACGAACAAAAGTTGAATGCGCGGGATACCGATACGAGATGATACGAACGAGGAGATGAAAGGGAAGCTCTCGAATCTGTACCGTATCCTGTGAGCGCAAAACTCGGAACTCATCTTTCCAGTACCTTAAGCATTGTGCCCGGAATATTCTAAAAGTGCCTCCAATTCCATTCCAAATCCAAACGGGGTAAAATCGCCGCCGAATGTGAATGAATGCAAATGGGAATACCAACTAAAATGCCTAAAAGTAGCAATTTCATGAAATAAGAACACAAAATTAATATCAATAAAGAAAACGTCCATTACTTTGTTGGCAATTATTTACAAACAACAAATTAATTAAAATAATTAATTAATTGAGTAATTAATTATTTAATCAAGTTAAATAAATATGGCGGAGTGCAGTCAGTATTTTAAAAATGTAATTTAAATTTAAGTTTAACTTATACTTTTTTGTACACTTGGATTTTAAATTGGAAAATTTTATAGAAACATAGTATGTATAAGGTGTTGTAACAGTCTGCTATTTATACAGCATATCAGTACGTATACAATTTATTTCCTGTCATTAGCACCTTTTATTACGGGACGCTGTACTAGCCCTTATTCCCCTATCAGTAATTAACTACAACAACTATATTTTATCATGATTAAATTTTCCATTCCATCGAGTTTTCGAGTTTGAAGCTATGTAATGTCTATATCGTCAGTGAAGAACCAAAATGACCTATATCCAATTTAAGCTTGAATCAAAATGAGCTATGTCATAAAAACAAAATGAAAAACATGCGTAAAATGTTAATTAAGAATTTTTTAAAAGTACAAAATGTTCTATTTACATGTTTTTGAAAAGTGTAAAATTTTCTATTTACATGTTTTTTAAAAAGTCTAAAATGTTCTATTTACATATTTTTGAAAAGTGCGAAATAATCTGTTTAAATGCTTTCAAGACCCATTTCAATATGTTTGTAGATAATACATATTTCTTTTAGCTAAAACTGGAAATAGGTCATTTTGGTTCTTCACTGACGATATGTTGCCTGTTGACTAAAACATTCAAGTATTCGCCACCTGGATAAAACTATAACTAATAAGCGTACATCATCATGACACAAAACAAATATAGATAAAATAAGGAAAAATACCTGTATGACTCTAAAATTGACAGGGCGGATTTCATAAATCATTTTTACAAAATATGAAAATATACCAGAATACCACCAAAGTCTGCCTACCTATATACTAGCGACTAACACACATTCTTCTATAACAATATTCCCAATTATCACTCAGCATCATAGCAATAAATTACTCCTCATTTCCCACTTATAGTTACACAGGTAAAAGAGGAAATGACACACAAGGGGAAAAAAACTATAACGATATAAATGCCTTTACATGAATATTTTGATATTTCTAAAAATACATGCGCAATAATTATAAACGCCCCATTAAAATGACAGTAATATATCTCATGCACATCTGGGCCTGCGGGGCCTGGACAAATAGATGACGATTCCGAATTCGATACTGATGACGCGGCTATTTATTCTTACGAAACACTTTTTCAGTCTAATTTGTTCGTTGTTTCTAATAACTGGGTTTATATAGCGCAGTGAAAAAGAAGAATATTTGAATTTAAACAAAAAATTGTACACTTATTTTCTCTTTCTCAACGCCTGTAAATTGTAAAATACACATTTTATAATATTTTACTATTAATTTAAATTAATTAAATGGCAAGTGGAGGAAACAGCGGAAATGTGGATACTGAAACGGGTGAGAATAATTAATTAATACTGTACAGTATGTTGGATTTTCATATGGATAGTAAAACGTAATTTAATTACTAAATAAAAGCCGTTAAGAATTTGATTTTCAAGTAAATTTTTTTGTATATATTGTATTTTGAAAAGCTAATATATTTTCCGACGGTTATGCAGCTGTTCATGTGATTACTGACGAGAGCCAAATTGTTAATTTCCACAATCCAGGTGTCCATGGAGGAAACGGCGGAACACCGGCGGAGGAAGACTCTGACTGTTGTGGGGGCTGCTTAGGATGTGGGAGTGGGAGTAGCGGGGGTGGCGGAGGGTTTAGTGGGGGGAATGGGGATGGCGGCGGTTTTAGTGGAGGAAATGGGGGTGGGTGTGGAGATGGTTTCAGCGGGGGCAACGGGGGCTTTAGCAGCGGTGGAGGCGGAGGAGGGTTTAGTGGGGGCAACGGAGGAAGTGGTTTCAGTGGTGGTAACGGAGAAACTGGAGGATTCGGTAGCGGGGGTGACGACGGTTATGGCGGTGGGGGTGGTGGTAACAGTGGGAGTGGAGGATTTAGTACTGGAGACGACGGTTATGGTGGTGGTGGTGGTGGTGGTGGTAACGCTGGAAGTGGAGGCTTCAGTGGAGGCGACGGCGGTTTTAGCGGCGGGAACGCAGTCTCAAGTGGCGGTGATGGAGAAGGTTTAAGTGGCGGTAATTAAATTCTTAAGTTCACCTTCCCCCGGTGACGGTACCGGCACCAGTGGCGGTGACCGGAGAGACATATCATTACAATAATACGACAACAAAGCCACTGAAATTCCATCTTGTCATGTGCCAACATTTAAAAAGAAATTAATTTAACTTGTGCAATTTTTAAAACATCATTTTAACTGTCTTTTATGCCATACTAATTATGTGTCATAATCATATTATTTATCTAGACTGTTTTGTATTTTAAATACATAAAAAGCGATGTAAGTGTTGTATCAATAAATTAACGAAGCTTGAAATAAACACCCAGTTTTTTTTACCTACGGTACTTTTTTAGTTTATTTGAATTTTAACTGAATATTGTCTGTGAAGAACCAAAATGACCCATATCCATTTGTAAATAATCCACTACCCGCTGTCCACTATCTACAAAAATATTGAAACATGTCTTGAAACCATTTAAATAGATTATTTTGCACTTTTCAAAAACATGTAAATAGAACATTTTGAAGTTTCCAAAAACATGTAAATAAAAAATTTTACAATTTTCAAAACTATGTAAATAAAACATTTTACACTTTTCAAAAACATGTAAATAGAACATTTTAAACTTTTCAAAAACGTGTCATTAGAACATTTTACGCTTTTCAAAACCATGTAAATAAAACATTTTACACTTTTCAAAAACATGTAAATAGAACATTTTAAACTTTTCAAAAACATGTAAATAGAACATTTTACACTTTTCAAAAACATGTAAATAGAACATTTTACACTTTTCAAAATCATGTAAATAAAACATTTTACACTTTTCAAAAACATGTAAATAGAACATTTTACACTTTTCAAAGACTCTGAAATTAACATTTGACGCATCTTCCTCATTTCGTGTTTTTTATGGCATAGCTCATTTTGATTCTAGCTTAAATTGGACGTAGGTCATTTTGGTTCTTCACAGTCGATATTGTGTAACATACAGACAAAAAATTTGGATTTCAATTTCTTAAAAAAGTCTTGGGATGCGGTATTAAAAAGTCTACTAGCCTAACAAGGGTCGAGTAACATTATTTATTTCCGAGTAAAAATTTCTTTCGTCTTCCCCAGATGCATATTACTTACGACTTGCATTCTGTTACCTTATTTTGCAGTGGCCTACTGTTGGATTGGAGGCAGGAACTCCACCGTGGGACGTGTAGTGTGAAGTAGTCGAGTAAACAAAATAAAATAAAGACTGTTGTAGAATATGATTGGGAATGTGCCGACATTTGAATGCATTCAGGTTTAGGAAAGAGTAGTTCCGAGTTTTCCACTCACAGGATAACGTACAGCACCAAAAGCTTCTCAACATTTTTTCTCGGCCACACGTTTCCTTCAGTCCTTCAGAAGTCGAGTACGTATCGCAGTTGTAGCCGAGTAGTCGAGTAGTTTGACAAGTTTTTCGAGTAACACTCGAAAATTTTCGAGTTATTTTACAACGGGCCGAGTTCTCTGCCGCCCTACGTTTCCATAAGGAATAGTGTAATTCCGAGTTGTGAAGTGACAGGAGACGGTACTCCAACGAGCGAAAGCTTCTCTCTCTCGCCAGCGTATCCCGCTACAGTAGTACAGCACTATCCTACTTTATATAGTGGGGACACGTGTTGGCGATGACGATGACGTGATCAGTGATCACTGTGTACTTTGTTAATTCTTTTTAAATGAACACATTTCAATACATAGATAATTAATAAACTACTACCTACAGCGCCGGACAAAGGAATTGATTTTAGGCAGCAATTTGTTTTCATACAAAAATCACAAATTTGATTTTATAGGTGGTTTTCTTTGGTAAAGTAAATTATTGTATGTATAATAATATGCATGTTTTACAAAAGTGCAAAATATACCATTTACTTGATTCAGAAAAGTCCAAAATGTTCTATTTACATACTTTTAAAAAGTGCAAAATGTTTTATTTGCATGTTTTTGAAATGTACAAAAAAAATTTATTTTGCATGTTTTTGAAAAGTCAAAATGTTCCTTTTACATGGTTTGAGAAAAGTGTTAAATGTTTTATTTTCCATGTTTTTGAAAAGTCAAAATATTGTTTTTATTATATATTTTTGAAAAGTGCAAAATGTTCGATTTACATGTTTTTTGAAAATTCAGGCAGCGGAGGCTGCCTGCGCTGGCCACATTATCCGACCCTGACAACTTATTTCTATCAACGCGTAGCGATGAAAAAACTATTTTTCACTCACTTTTTAAGCTAATTTAACCACTGGAAAAATACTATCGTTAGTTTTGTCAAAAATGTATCTTACTTAATTTTTGTATGTAAAATAAAATCTTCCTTTTGATCAATTATGCCAAATTTTTTGTCGTATTTTTTTAACGGGAAGGTTTCATAATTATAATCGAAATTTATTTATACGTTTGAAGTAGCCCCCAGTCCGAGTCCTAGTAAAATAAATGTCATTTTTCGAATTATGCTTCACATTGCAGGTGCCTAGAAAGGTATAGCAATGCCAATACACAAAACCATGGAAGCTCACACGTCAGTATATAAAAACATACGAAAATTTTGGCGAGGAATTTCTGCAAGTCAGAATTCTCGTATCCCCATGACAGGATTATGTAGAGGACTGAAAGCTTCCAGTTTTTCGGGTAACAGAGGAGATGGCCGGAGCCGGAGAAACCGCCACTACTAAAAAAAGAGCTGTCGGGTACACGGGTTGCTAAAACCCGAAAGTCCCTTCCATTTCCTTCAGAGCTTCTTGTGTCTTTTGTAATTATTATTCCCTCCCGCGCTTTGCAAAACCTATAGAGCTCGCAGCCTCTGCCCTGTGGTAGTAGTAGCCTCATGAAGTTGAGAAAGTCGGGTTTTGTGGGTTGGGAAATTGGAATGTTGCGAATGAGAATCGGGAAAAGTCGTAGTTGAGACTTCCCAACTGACAGGATGTTGTAGGCGATCTACAGCTCCTCTCGAGTTCCGGTTTTGCCCTATGACGGCTCCCGCTCCCGTCGAATTTTCTTACTGCTACAATGGGGTACAATGATATGGTTATTACTTACAGAGTCATATAACTAATACCATATAATGCACTATTAATTTAAAGACTGGACATGCTGGATATTATTTTAATATTCGATAGTTCCTTACGCTTTTTTATACACATTTAAGTAGACATTGGAAGTTAAAGGAAATTATTCAGCATTTAGATTTTGGAGAGCAGGGCTTTAAGATTGTCTCAAAAATCCCTTGTAGAAAAAATTTCCAGGAACTGAGGAAATGTTTCCGGGAATATAGGAATATTGCCCCTTGCCTTCCTGTGATCATCCTAAAATAGCGTGAACTTCTACCAGAGATACTTTATACACACACAGCACAGTACTTACTTACCTACTTACATTTTGCATTACAGAATTATACATACCAATATAAGATAAAGTCTGAGCTGAGTTGTCTTTTTCTACAGAAGAATATAAATTGATGTGCCTGTACTGAAAGTAATGGAAAAATTCTTGTTAATATCAACGTCATGAATAGAAAAGCGATTAAATACTAAATAAATATTACACGCAGTAATTTGAGGTGCCGTTTATGAACAGATTTATATACGGCATTGGGCAAACCTTCTAGTATAATATTGATGACCAAACACACCTCATATTTATATCGTCTGTGAAGAACCAAAATGACCCATATCCAATTTAAACTATGTAGAATCAAAATGAGCTATGTCTTAAAAACAAAGTGAGAAACATGCGTAAAATGTTAATTAAGAGTTTTTGAAAAGCGTAAAATGTTCTATTTACATGTTTTTTGAAAAGCGTAAAATGTTAAGTAAGAGTTTTTGAAAAGTGTAAAATGTTCTATTTACATGTTTTTTGAAAAGCGTAAAATGTTAAGTAAGAGTTTTTGAAAAGTGTAAAATGTTCTATTTACATATTTTTTGAAAAGTTGCAAAATTTTCTAATTCCATGTTTTTGAAAAGGTGCAAAATGTTCTATTTCCATGTTTTTGAAAAGGTGCAAAATCTTCTATTTACATGTTTTTGAAAAGGTGCAAAATGTTCTATTTCCATGTTTTTGAAAAGGTGCAAAATGTTCTATTTACATGTTTTTAAAAAGTGTAAAATATGTTATTTGCATAATTTTAAAAAATACAAAATAAAATATTCTATTTGAATGTTTTCAAGACATTTTTCAATATTTTTGTAGATCGTGAATATTGTTTTTAGGAAAAAATGGATATGGGTAATTTTGGTTCTTCACAGACGATATCATACAGGTTTCATCCCGTTTCCAATTCCAATGTATTGTGCACGTATTTCATTAATGTTGAGACGTGAGATAGAAATGGAAGCGTGTTGACAGTACATTATATGGTTTATGATCATGTGGTTCCGAGTTTTTACGTGAAAGGATAGTGTAGACAACCAAAAGCTTCTACACCATCAGCTGTTCACATTGGCAGCAGTTTTTTTCTATATTATTGGCACCATTAGCATCACCATACAATAAATTAAGGCGGACCCAACAAGGGAGGGGAGGGGAGCTAATGTGTTTTATCCCCCTCCACACTGAATGTTTTTAAAAATTTTCTGTGAAAATTAGAATCGATTACACGGCTCATTTACCGGCTCAGTACTAGACGCGGGTCCCCTTCCAAAAAAATCAAATCCTCGAGTTCTTAAGGAAATAAAACTGCGCGGAACGGGAAGATGCAGCTCACAATTCTGAATTAAAAGGAGACGGTAGAAGGCATAAAGCTTCCCCATTCCCAAATTTTTTACGCTAAATCATCTTCTTTTTGTATTTTTTTTCATATACACTGAACAAAGCTAAACGTAGTACGTCATCTCACAATTTTTCATTTAACAATTTCTCACAGTAACAACTATGTCTGCTGAGGAGCTACCTGTGCAGTGACTTTAATGATGGTTGGTATTATTATATTACGTACATACTAATTCAACAATTTAGTTGTAATGTTAGCTATTTATAAACTTATATTAGAGGGAGTAAAACTTTATTAAGTCCCTTTTGTTTTTTCCCAATTGCAATAGCCTATAACCCACATCAAACATTTGCATTACAACTGACTGCGCTAAATAAAATACTGGACGCTGCATTATGTAAAGATTGTAATACTGTCAATAAACTTGACAACGAAAAATATCGGCATCGGCTATAAAGAACCAAAATACCCCGTATCCAATTTAAGCTACAATTAAAATTAGCTATGTTTAGATGCTTACAATGTTAAATACTGGCTTTGAAAAGTGCAAATTGTTTTATTTACATGGTTTTGAAAAGTGCACAAAGTTTTATTTACGTGATTTTTGAAGAGCGTAAATTGTTTTATTTACGTGATTTTTGAAAAGTGCAAATTGTTTTATTTACGTGGTTTTGAAAAGTGCAAATTGTTCTATTTACTCTGTTTTGATGTTTTGAAGAGTGCAAATTGTTCCATTTACGCTGTTTTGAAGAGTGCAAATTGTTCTATTTACGCTGGTATGAAGAGCGTACATTACTCAATTGTACTATTTACGTAGTTTTTAAAAGTGTAATATATTTTAATTTCACATTTTTGTTTTGAAAGGTTCAAAATCTTCTATTTACATGTGCTTCCAGAATCATGTAATGTTGTAATTTTTTGTGTAGGTATATAGTGCATTTTGTTTTTTAGCTAAAAGCAAAAACTGGACACACAGGTCGTTTTGATTCTCCCCATCAATGAATCATAACATACAGCGCATACAGCTGAGCAAATTTTTAATAATTTTTATCAGGCTTTCGTGTCATATTTTTTCATTCATAATTATCTGTTTTTTTATAAACCCAACGACAATTTCAAATACTTACTTTACTTACTCAAACGATTGACAGATTATTTTATATCGGTGAATTCATTGAACTTCTAATTATAGTGTCTATAGTCCTGAGTCCACGTAAAAATTGTTACAAGATGTATATTATACATTAATTTTAAAATCACTCGCCAAGCGTATGTTTCATTTCAAAATCCAACCTCTTCACTAATATTCTACCGGCACCCTCCACTCCTGCCATATAGTATTTGTTTTCATTGCAAACTCGCAATTCGCAAACCTTCTGCTATATATTTCTTAGGCATGTACATACATACTGTGCGGGCCTATGCTGAAAGTGCCTGAAAGTACAGGAAAACAAACCCAAATGAAGTTCACGGTTTAAAAGTGACAGGATAACGTACTGCTGCTCACAGCTTCCACCCCACCCCCCCCCCCCCCCAAACTCTGTATACTGAAGAAGACGTCACATTACGAATTAAAATTTTTACTTAAATACAAACGATGTGACATTATTTGTCTTTATTCAATGTGTGCTACTAAATGTATGAAGATTAAAATAAACTCATAAAAAATGACGCATTATTAATTCACCTGACATACTAGAATTATTTATATTATATACTGCTGGTAGGATAGAAGATTTCTTACACACAGACGACGCTGTCTAGCCAGTAATTATTTCATCATATGAGCATAAGCTGGTAACTTTCCAATTTTTATTTGTAAACAAAGTTTGGCATATAATTACATATAACACAATTTACGTCTTTCTTTTCTGCTTTAGTAGATAAGCGAACTACACCGTTTTTTATACAAAATACAAACAGCGAAAACGGTGCAAAAAATGTATTCCAACTCTACAAGAGTAATTTATCTGTTATTGTTAAAGTCAGAAGATACTTTTTTCAATCATGTTTGTAAATTAACCCGAGAAGCCACAAGTCGTAGGATGTTTACTTTTAAATACACATTTTTTTATATTTGAATGAACCGCATTTTATGTGTCAACAGTGGTAATTGATAGGATTTCACAAGAAGGGCATTATACTTACTAATGAAAGTGAGTCCAGTGCTGTTCCTGTCCTGCCTTGGGAGATCACTCCCTAAGATAAATCATTACTACGAACATTGATTAATTAATTAAGTAACAATTAGTTTCATATGTGTACTTTGTGAGCTTGTTGACACAAGTTTGTTGAAACTCTGACTCGATGATAGCGTATATGTAATATGATTTCGTAATACATATACTTATGTGAATGATTTATCTGATCTAATAATTAAACTAACAAAATTTATCCAAGAAAAAACAGAATCACAATAGTAATAATAATTATTGTTGTTGTGTCAATATCAATTTGTAATATTGACCTTAACACTATTAACCTGTCAATAATAATAAGGAGAATCATAGACACACGTTTAAAATTAGATAAGAATGGATGTCTACTCTTCTTGTATGTCAAAGTCACACAAAGCACAACATTAAATCCGCATTTTTATTTTATAATTATTGTATGTGAGAGGTAGACGTGTGTTGTATAGACAAAATTTTATAAAAATTAAAAACCTACTCTATTCAGACTTGGGGAAGTAGGAAAACAATGTCAAAGTTCAAGATACAAAATAACGCTTCTGCTGTCAAAATTGAACAACAGGAAACACAATCTTATCCATTGGATTTGTCTCTAGGAAAAGGAACTGTTGCTACTACTGCTGCTGGTGGAACTGGAGTTTCCCTTGAACAGACAGCAGAACTGCAACTGCCAAACGAGGCTACAAAAATTAGTTCAAGCGTCAATCAGCAAGACCAAGACCAAGGAATGACGTCTGACAAAGGGAACTTACACATCCGCCCCTCCCCCACGTTGGCCTCAATGTTGAAATTTCAGTGCACACTCTGCCATAAGACCTTTATAAAAGTCTTCCGTTTTCGTCAACATGTAAAAACACACATTGCTGGGAAGGGGAAGGAACCCCCATACATGTGCCCTCTGTGTCCCAGATGGATTTGGACCCGCCGGTATGCTATCCGTCACTTGGTACTGTTCAAAATTGTTTATTTGGCCTCATCTGAATGCAGCTTATTTCTTTCTTAGGCTTATAAAATAACAATGATAATTTTACAAAATATGTATGGTAATATTATCTTTCTGTTTTTGGTAATTTACAGTGTCTTCATATGGGGCACAGTCCGTTCAAATGTTTTCTATGTGGGATGACGTTTTTGAACCACATGTCACACAAAAGTCACATGAACTCCCACAAGGGCGCTCCCACTAAATTTTCCTGCACCGAATGTGGCATTCCGTATCAACGTGAGCATAACCTGAAAGCCCACATGGAAGTCTGTCGTGGACAGGAGATGGACCCCCAAGGAAACTGACGATGAGAATTAGATGGCGGCATTTATTAAACATTTTATTAGTTAATCCTTGTAATAAAATATTATTTTCAATCAGACCTAACCGCTATGCGCTGCAGTGCCCTAAATCATGTAGATATGTAGAAATAAGAGAATATTGGAAATTTGAATTTCCCACCAAACCTAAAATGTGAGAGAAGAAAAATAATGATCATAAAAATATATATTGTATAAAATATAAAATATGATATTTTATGATGTAAAATGTGAATTGTATGTTGGAAACTAAGACGGACGGATATATTTCCCCAAAAGCCCTTCAGGCAAAATCATCCCACTAAAATTAAGTAGATGGTCAAAAAGGGAAAATAATATTCCACATAAGTGTGGAGATGAGTTTAGGGATTATAGCATGGTACGTGAGGATCTTCTATCCGCACGGACCATGACCATAACCAGTTTCTACTTGGACTCCGGCGAAGACAGAGGTACTCCTTACTCGACCGTGCTACGGCAGAACTGTTGCTACGAGCAAATTATTAGGGACCCAAGCGGACCAAGACATCCCACGAGGAAAAGTGTATTCATCGCTACGAGCGAGAATTTAGGTGATCAAACGCTGACCCTTTTTGTGACCCTACGAGGGATAAAATATTGACGCTACGAGCGAATAAAATAGGGAACACAAGGTGACCCAGAAAGACGTTCTACGAGAAGTCTAAAATATAATCCGTCCGGCTCAGAATCCAACCTACAAGGTAAAAACATAATTGTTGTAATAATTATTCGTACGGCGAAAATTAAGGGAAACACTCCCAGTTGATTATTGAGAATTTTGAGTTTCATATTTTGATTTCAAAGTATATTTCATTTTGGGCTACGAGCCATTAAAAGTAAAGTCATATCATTTTCAATTTTGCACTATTGTGCCATTTAAAAGTAAAAGTATTTAAATAAATACAAGGCAACCATAAGACCTTTCAAACTATAATTATAATTAATGTGTGTCTTGTATGATTGCATACTGTACGTGTGATATTCATATAATCCTCATTTAGGATATTTAGTAGTGTAAACTAATATTTAAGTTCATATTTATTTTGGGAAAGCGCATCATAATCCTCCCCACCCATATAGCATCGCTAGCATTAAGCTCATACACTTTGCTACATAAACCCTCCACTTAGTCGTGCATACTACATAGTATCTCGCAGGGCCGGTCCAGAAGTCGTGTAGTTTCCCCGAATTCACACTGACTTCGTCGCCCTTTCCGACTCGGATTTAGAAGGCCGCATAAAATCCCTGTCAAGAAGGTGCGGGGTAGAATTTTATCTACCCCCCAATACCCGTAATTATATAAAATTAAATTTAAGATAGGTTAGAAAAAGATCCGAATTAATTCGGGTCCATATTTCCTATTTTGCTGTACTCAGCATAGGCCACCACGTGTTGGGGCGATTTAAGCATTGCTAAAGTGACGCCTTTTGGTGGCACTGGTAGTGGTAGTAGGTAATAGTAACGAATCTAAAAAGTGAAAGTACTACAAGTAGCGCCACGGCGTGCTTTGCATCGCTCTACGAGAGGATAGCGTTATTAATTTTGAAATATAGAAAGGCAGACGGAACCAGTGCTGACAAGCCATCCCGTCTGGCCATAAAGAATTGCCTAGTCATTGACGGGAATTCAGGGAAGCAACCCACCAAGCCGTAGACGTGAAAAATTGAGAGGGAAAATCTCCCATAGTAACAGAGAGACTTCGACTGGATCCACGGAACAGAGAAGACGTGCTGAAAACTCGCGCTTGAGTGCCTACCAGGACCAAGGCTGAAAAGAAAATTTTGAAGATTTTGATCAAAATACAATTTTGAGAGTTCAGAAACCTAATCCTAAGTGACAATAAAATATTGCCGTTTTTACGAAAACAGAATTAAGGTCAAAACAGCGAAATACAATTTCGATCTGAGCCAAAAGTGAAAGAAAGAAGTCCACATCCGCTGAGAAATCATCCAGCAGACATTTGCAATTTTGGTATGTACCACATGTTAATTAAGTGCAGAGCACACATTTGATTTTCATAGAAAATATATTTTATTTTGTAGACTTATTAGTCAGGGTGTAGCTTACGTAGCTTTGATATATATTGTAAGAAAGTCATAGTTTGAAACTTATAGATTAGTAAGTCAGATTTTCTAGACATCCGAACGCCGGAATTAAAGTAGAATTTTCGAAAAAGTAGAATTTTCTGTTTCCATTTACTTAGGCTCCATATTCTGTAAAATAGGAAGCCATAATTTAGTATTAGTTGTGAAATCATACAGTGCACTCATCGAAGCTTTTCATTTTTGAGTTACATATTAGCTTAAGTCAGTCATATTTTCAATTTTGTCAAAATTCTTCGAAAAAGCGAATTGAAATAGTGTAAAATCAGTAGTTGCCATTTGTCACTCAGTCGTCAGTTCATATTTTCCATTGCCGAGGATATGGCACTGACTCAGTAGTTATATTCCTCAACCTCCTGGCTAGCAAATCGAGTTCTTGACTCGATTTCATTCAAAATTATTCATAATTCCGATAATTGTTCAAAATTATAAATTATTTCGTATGGGGATTTCAAACCCCACTTAAAAGTGTTAGTTTACATAGTGCGGAGGATAAAAACTCCGACTTAATAGTAAGTATTAGCCACCACGGCCAGGCTTACCGGCATTAGTTGCCTGGGCCCATAATTCACATTCAAGTTAGTTGCTAACTGGAGAAAGAAGCATATTTCAAATCGCTTCTTCGACTTTGACCTAAGACAGTCAAAGTTCGCATTATTAGATTATTGTGTAAGTAATAATTTACCGAAAAATATATTAGTGGCCAAAGTTCATTGTGTTAGTGCATGACATTCATTTTCCTACAAGGAAACACTGGTGTAACCGTCCCGGTAGCCAGTGACATCGAAGGCAGTTTGCTGCAAACAAATAGTAACAGTCATATTGTTGAATTAAATTCATAAAGTGAATTTCTAAAAAGTTTGGGGACTTTTTAGAAATCTCACTCATCTTCATTGTGCTTATATAGGTAAGCAGCCTTGTTAGTATAAAATCATAAGTGATCATTTTGTGTATGATAAAATTGTGAATCATTTTCAATATCATAATTATTGTAATTTGTGTAAGCCATTTATTAATGTGTTGATTTTGATATCTGTAAATCAGACGGAACAATAATTCCGAATTTGTAGGGTGTACTTACTTAGTAGCCGAATATTACGAGACACGGTCTCGCCTTTTGTAAGTTGAGTAAAATACAGCGAGGAAGATCCCTCGACTTCTAAATAGTGAAAAATACAAGTCCACAAACATTTGTACTTCGAAATACTCGAATTTTGTTAAAATATTAAACTGTTACTGGGGATTCAGACCCAGATTTTGTTGTGTGTTGAATTATATGTTAAAATCGAGCAAGGGTGTCAACCTTAACTCAGTTGCCATTACTTACTAGGAAGTACCGAACTTCCCATTTCGAAACTACTCACATTTTTGTTCCTCTTCAATTTCGTACTGGGGATATACACCCAGATTTTATGGTTACTATTACGAGTTAAAATCACGCGAGGGATATTATTACCTCGACTTACTAGTCATTATTATATTAATCACAGTGCCAGGCACTGGTCCTGGGCTTATTCATTTGCTAAATAAAAATTTGCAGGGGATTGAGACCCTGACTTATTATAGAATATTCATTGCAGGGAATTATCTACCCTGACTTCCTAAATCCCATCAAAATACTTCCCTTTGTGGGGGTAAAGATTTATAAGGGGTGTGTTTGAGTGAAAAGGTTAAAACTATAGGTTGAAAAATCTGAATTTCAACTTACTATTTGATTTTGTCGAAATTCGCTAGTTGACGAATTTATTGTGTCCATTAGTTGTGTGCATCATCTTGCATCAGGCTTTACAGGTGGCAACCATAGTCAGCAGGAGCTGACATCCAACTTTTGATTACTCTGCGGCACCTTAAAATTATTATAAGCAATAATTAGTGTTAAATCGAAGTGATATTGCAACTTCAACATAGTAACCAACTATAGATACCTACATAGGTTAAATTCGATTAAATACAGAGTTAATACTCATGAATAAAATACTTGACATTTTATTTTAGTTGACTTACGTACTCGTAGCCGACTGAGGGCAGAATACTATTGCCAAATCTTCGGATTTTGGATTACGGATACGTTCCGAAGAATAGGCTTGATCAGCGAAGAACTTCCACTTCGATTGAAAATCCTCTACGAGACAGGATCCTACGTGGATCGCAGAAAAGAATTCTACAACCAAAGTGTAAGAAATAAACAAAATAAACATTATTTCTTATTCAAGCAAAGATTTTGATTTTAAGGACTACGAGTCCAAGTAAAATATTTTGTTAACTGTACACTGTAAAATCGAAAGTGTTTTATCACTTTACACTGTGAAAAATATAACAGTGATCTTAATTGTTCTATAATTTAATAGGACCTTACGAAGGTTTAGCAGACGTGCAGACTTGTCCACGTGAAAGTCCACGGATTAAGAAAAGTACTATTTCCGGAAGTGGATATCAACGGATTGAAAGTCTTCAACCCGATTCCATACATAATTCGGACTTACAGAGAACTCTTGCCGCAGCACGGCCTGATCCTTCCTGTAAGCAAAATAAACAATTTACACTTTCAAAATTAAACAAATTTTTACATTTTCAAAATTTCACTTTGCAAAATTTGGATAAATTCAGAAATACAGGCAGTAGTACTACATTAACTCACTGCTGTATTTTATATTATAGTATAGCAATTAAATATTAGGTATTTTCTTTTGATTAATTTATAGAAGTCTTACACAGACTCAGAAGTGAAGAACAAGTCACAGTCAGCAGTCCACGGACTTCAGAATAGGAATAAAGCCAATTATTAGCCAGATTCCAAAGTAACCCATCTGGGGAAAGTAAAATAGAAGTCAAAACGAAAAATAAACGTCGTTGGTCACTTCCTTCTTTATAAGTAAGTACCAAAACGTATTTATACCTATAGACACATTAAAGGTTAAAAATTAGTCATAAATATTTCCAACTTCCAATCAGGGGAAGCGTTGAACGTTTTAGTTCGTAGTCAGTACTACAGAATAGTCAAAAATAGAATAGAAAAGTATAGTAAGTACTTATTAGTAACTAGTACTTACCACGTTTCACTGTATTACATTTCCACTGTTGTAAGTCAACAGCCACATAGGTAGTATAGGCATATACATACAACATAACACTGTTGTAATTTTCCAGTGTTGTAATTTATTCACAAATACATGGTAACTACTAGTTAGCCATTGATTATCAATTAGAGACTCAAAGTAGACGCTGAACTTGAGAAATTTCAGCCATTGATTATCAATTAGAGACTCAAAGTAGATGCTGAACTTAAGAAACTTCAGCTATTGATTATCAATTCGAGACTCAAAGTAGATGCTGAACTTGAGAAAGTTAAGCCATTGATTATCAATTCGAGACCTAGAGTAGATGCTGAGGTTGAATGTGCAGTTATTACTGATCATAGGTTTTCCGATTAAATAAAATAGAAACAACCATCAACTAATAGTTGGAATTAAAATAAATTACGATTAATTTAGGAATTTAAATATACATAGGTAAATATTTTAGAAATAAGACTGTTGTACTCAGAGTCTGTCAAAATTTTGAATTTATCCAAAAGTAAATGAATGTTGTAATTCTAAGTGAATGTCAGTTACATAATATTGCATTATATAATAAAGTAAAATAATTAATTAATTATAGCAACTTACGGAGTTGAATTTGAAGTCGAAATTTGAGGATTCTTCATTGGGATTACGAATCTTTTCTGGATTCTACGGGAATACCAAACCAAACCTTTTGATTTCTCTACTGGGATTTTCAATCGACAATTGTATTTACTCCTACACTTAGTAAGTACAATACACGGAAAATAAGCAATTAGATTGAATGCTTATTATTTTAGGGTTATTAAATTACGATATAGCCTTTTTGTTTTTCACGTTCAGTATTCTGATATTGTATCATATTTGGACAAGGCTTATGATATATCGAATTCAACTTCAACGTTGAATGTTCTTTCTTCTATATTTAAGTCCATATGACTGGATATCAATCATAGTTATTATTGTAGTATATTTAATTGTCAAGATCAAAATATCTCTTGAACGTCATCGACGAAACAATCATTGGAGATACGATTGGATACTCACTGATAATTCGAATTTATTCTAGATTTTTCCAGGACACGTTCCTGATCCTGACTTACTAGTTAAGGAAGTTTTTAGTTATTGACACACAGTTGCTGTGAACACAGAAGGATTTCTTTAAGTACTGACTTGTTACTTCGTTTAAACTATTTGACCATAAGGTACGTGTTACGACACTACAATTAAGTTATTGCTTGTGCTTAAAAGCTTGCTATTGGTATTATTCAAATTCGGTGGCTGTTGCGCGAGATATATGTACCCTCGTCCTCATATCACACTGCAAAGCATATAATCACCCATCATCATCATTATCATCATAGAATTTAATTCATTTTCAAATAATTCATTCTTCAAATAAATACAAAGTCAGAATTGCGTCAATATTATTAATTCAAGTCAAAGTCAAATAATCATTGTGAATTTATAGACTGTTTATGAAGGTAAAGATTTAAGGCCTGATTAATTTAAAAGTATTAATCAGACTTAAATTAAATAAAACAGAAACAGATTCGGTTCCCTAACGCGGAAACGCATCCGGTTCACGTTCGCTAACGTCGACGTGGGCATTGTTTTATCAACAGAAATTCAATAAAAATCTTTGGTAGTTAAGTACTACACTCATAGGTATTCCTACATATTGAATAAAATACAATCGATTTACTCTTACGGAGAGACTTAAAGAATAGATATTCATTTTACCTCTGATACGTCAGAAAAGCCAAAATACGTCATTTTCAATTGTCGATATTGCATCGAAACTACAAATAAGTATAAGCCTAGTGTATTAACTACGAATTAATCACAAATAGAGACATTCTAGATCCAAGGATCCACTACAGTTTATAGACAAATTTTGTATTCAAAAGGGAAATTCCACGTGAATTTCCAGCTCAACTTCAAACTGGAAAAGAAAGGCAAAGACGATAAAATCGATTCTCAGCCGAAAATAAAAGAGGAAGCAGTACCCATCACAGTAATAAAAGAAGAGAAAGAGGACTTTGATCTTTCCGATTCTTTTATTTTTGGGGACGACCCTACATTAGATATATCTACGACTTCGTCTAATTTCATAGGATTAGCAACACAATTCTCAGATTCTCCGAAAAGTGAGAAATCTTGGCACGACGAATCATTAGAATTCGAAAAGGAGGATTTAGAATATAAGCTTCTACATTACAAGGTTAAGCTTTGGGAACCGCCCCAACATACCGCCTTCTTAACTTTGCATTATCCATATCTAGATTTAATCAGTAACCGGATCATGACGGTCACTCACGAACAGCTGGAGGGTATTCTGAAAACCCTCTTGACTAAAAATAAGGGATTAGACGCCGACCAACAGCTGGTAATTTCCGAATCCAAACTAATGGACGGAATACCAACTTATAGTGGCGAAAAGGAAGCACGAGGGTGGGTTGACATCTTCAAAGAAGAACTCACTACTCGAAAGATTTTAACCACAGATAAAATCTACAAGGCACTAGACAAGGCCTTAGTTGGGACAGCAAGGAATTGGTGGTTAGGAGAAAAACCGAGATTCATCGCTAGTTATGCTACTATAACTAATGCGACTGAACGGGATACAGCTAAGGATGCTACGGTTAACCAGATATACCAAGCACTCGAATTGAAATTCGACCGCGCGTATGTCAGTAGCAAGGCAGCTTCAGAGCTGGCCTCAACAATTTTCAATTCCAAGTTAAGTGGAAATGAATATGTTAACCGACGGTTACAATGCGTAACTCAAATGGATCCTAATATGGATGAGGAAGGAAAGCTGATAAAGTTACTAGAAGGCCTACCTCAGCCATTACGCAAAGAAATGATGAATTGTACGGATATAAATAACTTTACGAAAGTTTTGAATCGCCATATCCTTCAGCAATCAGAAAGCCTTCTGAACAATAACGTCCAAGATGTATTTGATGGACATCAAAAGAAGCCAATTTACATTAGAGGATTAAATGGAGGTATTCCTCCCAATAATAGCCGTAATGGGAATCAACCCAACGGAGGTCAAGTTCGACATGGAGCTGACCCAGGGAAATATAATCCTAATGTTAAAAAGAATAGTGTAGCCACAGATGGTCAGCCCACATGCTATGAATGCGGTAAAACGGGCCATTTTGTGATCGACTGTTGGCAAGCCATGCAGAGACAGGGTATTCCTTTACCCCCTCAAGCTGCAGGATGGGCTAAAATGAATAATGCGCCCATACAACGAAATTCCTATAATAATAATAATAATAGAGGAAGAGGAAACAATAGATACAATGGAAACGGTAATAGGGGATATAGAAACAATAATAATGGATATAATCGGAATCATAATAATTATAACCAGGGATATCAAGGTGGTTTTTATAACCAACCCCCGTCTTATAATCAGAACTACAATCAACAGGACTTCAATCAAAATTATACAAATACAGTTCATCAAATGCGTGCAATGCATATTAGTGATCGTGATTACAATTACGATCCAGCACGAGATATGGGTATGAGACAAAATGTACCAGCATTGCCCATGAGCAATGATCATCAGCCTCAGAATAATCAAATTTATGGGAGTCATATTAATCCTAATCCACAAACTTTGGAACAAGTACATCAGCAGATGTCCCTCAATAATCCAAGGTTCAGGATGTTTAGAGTACGATCAGCTGAGGATTCAGAGATCCCAGACCTAGAGACTATACCATTACCAGGGACATCAAGTCGAAAGAATGAAGAATCACCTATCACATCACTATCCTCGGATAATGATGAAAATAAGGAATTAGATAGGCTAATGGCAGCTTACGAGCTGACTCAAAAAGAAACTTCGAGTAATTTAGACAATAAGAAAGAAGCATCGACATCAAATAATAAATTAAATCAATCACTTACGGAAGTGAAACGAACATTTCCATTCCGTAACTATTATGGAGTGGCGATGGATTTCAATGTCATTGTAGATACAGGATCTACATTCAGTGTCGTTAATCCCAGGACAGTGAAGTTGTTGGGATGTGATCATATCATCACATCCTGCCAACGTATCGAAGCAGACATGATTGTGTACGATGGTAAACCATTACAATCAAATCAACAGGTAACATTGGGTTTCTATGTGGACGAACTCCACACTTGGATAAATTGGACATTTTATATTGTAGAGAATATGATGGATAGTATAGTATTTGGAATGGACTTGTTATCTAAATATGACATAACAGTAAGTTGTCAATCAGGATTAATCGCGTTTTCCACGGAAAACAGACCCAGTCCAGACTACGTTTATACATCTGATGATTCAGATGAAGTGCAGATTCCCACGGGAGCTGAAACACAGGTAACGCACGCGTCACCTTCAACTATTATGACAGCATTACCAATTAAGAAAAGACAACAGAGACCTACTGGCTCTGACATATTAGACAAAGTTAAAAGCGATGATTCAGATAAATCATCAGAACCAAAGACAGATAAAAATATTTACGTTCAGGATCACGTACACTTAGAGATAGGGGAAGAAAAGCCCATCAACATATATACTGATGAGCTTTCATTTGACGGTCACATAGTAACCGAAACGAATTACAAATTACTTTTCGATTTAAGATTAATGATTATCCCAGAACATATCAAATTAATACAAGGCAAGGGAATCATTACAGTAATTAATATGGGTAAGACCGGTATGGGCTTACAAGCTAAGAGTCGAATAGCGACATATCACCATTTGCCAGACGAGGTAGTTATGCGCCTCGGAAGTAGACAAACTCAGGGAATGATAATTCATAACCAGTTAAATCGTGCAGCATTAAAAGCTGAAATAGAGAAGAAATATACAGAATACGAAGACTCTAAATTGAGATGTAATCTCGATTTCAATGAATATTACCCACAGTTGAAATTCCATTCAACTGCGTTACAGGTTCCAAGTCCTATATTAGGTGAACGACCACCTATCGCAGTATCAACTGATACTGACCAACCAGAAACCGAAGTAGAGAAAACACGTAAACAACATGCACAAATGTTACAGCAAAAACGGATAAATTCAATTATGACTTTTCGGTATCCTAAAAATATGGGGGAATTGGGTGATTTCATTGGGCAAACAAATAAATTCAGTCATACGGTCCAATGTTATTCTCAGGTGATGCAACCTCTTTTCGAATTAATACGCAAATCACCGCCATTCATATTCACGGCAAAATGTCGTGAAGCTTTTGATGCTATCCGGTATCAGATTCTTACTGCTCCGGTTATGGCGTTACCTGATCATTCCATTCAATTGGAATTATGGTATCATATATCTGAGAATCATATCCTCGCTATATTGGTACAAAATAAAAACGGCGTACGACGCTTACTCTCTCGTTTCCAATATTATTTGGTACAGGTAAGAGAGACCTTCTCAACGTTGGATAAGCATGGTATTGCGCTTATCCAAGCATTACGGAACTTCCGTAACTTCACTACAGGTCGGACCGTTCATGTGTATACTACTGACGCGGTATTGCCGACAATTCTGAAAATCTCAGATTTACCTCCAAGGATGGTAAGGTGGAACTTGAAACTACGAGAATTCGACATTAAAATACTTTTGCTGGCTGGACTGCCCGCACAAATAGATGAGTTGTTGCATACATCTACGAGAAACAACCTTGACCGAGAGATTGTATTTTCTTGTAGACTTATTAAAATAGTATGTCGTAACCGAAAAGAAAAAGAATTTATTCGTCGTTGCGCAGAACTAAAACATAGAATTGATAATTTGCATCAGCTACAAGCTGAGGACGAGAATGTAGATAAAATCGTACAACGATTGCGCTTCGATAAAGACAACGAATTAGTTGGAACGAGTAGGTATAGAAAAGTTTATCGTTTGGGAGAGAACGACTTATTAGAAAGAATTACTACCGAATTCATGAGTGGACCTTATGTTCCAGTCATACCTCATAAATTGGCAGTTCAATCCACTCAATTTATGCATCAAAAAAGTCATTTTGGAAATGAAAAATTACATATGATCATGCGGGAAGACTATCACTTCCTGAACATGGGTGAGCTCATATCTAGGGTTATTGCAGACTGTACTCAATGCCAACGTTATCAAAGCAGTCGGAACCAAGTTCCCGGTTCCATACTCCGCATACAATCAAACATTGACAATATGCCGGAACACAATACTCCTGCTCCAAATAATAGCCCACTTTTTCCTTTGATTCATTTTTCACCCTTTCAATTTCCAGAACCGTTTACATCATCCGACGATTCTCAATCGCATGTTGATGCGGGTCCACCTTTTCTAGGGGGAGAAGGGGATGGTGAGTTAGTTAAAGTTAATTCAGGACAAAAAGTCCCCATTACATTACTATTGCCAAAGGCAAATGACATCCTTACGCAGGAAGACATATTAAGAATAATACGACCATTACAGGCCGCTGTTGGACAACAAGTCGATATCGATGTACAAAGAGTACAGACGCAAGGGTTTCTCAAAGCCGAGACGCCTCCACAAGGAGCCGGCCCGACTCTGAGAAGGCCTGTCAATAGACCAAGACGACTTACCCACGTATTCGACGGTCCTTTATATGACGTCGACTAAAAACGCTTATTTGCTTTGCTTACGCTAAAGATTAACAGTACATATACATATATACATAATTTACATAGGTTAAAATCATATTTCATATGTTACATAGAATGAGTGATCTAGAAATCATGCTCGGTGGCAGTGACGACGAAGGCTCTATAATTATCCTGCCAGATGAAGAAGAACAACTGTTGCAAGGTTGGGATGAACGAGAACCCGATGAGAACGATTTGCAAGTTGTTTGGCAGGGAGATACTCCTGAAATGCAGTTAGCTGTTAGTAAAATAGATATGTCCGGAAATGTAACTCCACCATTGGATTTAGCAATTAAGATAGATAGGATTAAGTTTACGAATCAGCAGGAGACCGATAGCGAGGAAGAAGCTCGAGCTCCGAAGTTCAAAAAGCCAAAATATAAATTGTACGTAGAGCCTCGAGAGGAAGGAGAGATCTCATCGGATGGAGAAATCGATGAGGTGCCTCCTCCCCGTAAAGTAAGTAGAAAAGGTAGACCAATAAAAGAAAAAGTCGTCTGTCCAAGAATTGCTTTATGCCAAATTTGTCTTAAAGCTGGTAAAGAGGAGAGACATGTGTACCTGGAATGTCCCAAAGTAAATGGAGATTTTCATAAGAAAAATCGCGAAAAGAGTAAATTGAAATGCTTCAAGTGTGGATCTTTGCGGCATAAGGCCAAAGAGTGTCGTGAACCCCCTCGATTTTGTTCTAAGTCCCGACGAGGTAACCCTCATGGCCGTTTTGATCACGGTCATGATGGTCCGTCACAAATTGTTTAAAATTTTCCAATCCCGTAAAAGAGTGTTATAGTCATTCCATTATCTGTAGTAATTAGTATGAATTATTGCTTTAAGTGAAATGACCAAAGAAAATGACGGTTAAATGATAAGTGTACGAGTGGGTAAAATATTGATTGTTATGAAATCTATCTGTGTTACGTAAAATGATCTCACTACTGGTGATTATTGTGAGATAAAAGACTATGATAAAATGACTGTAAAATGTTGATCTCCATAAAATTGACTGCATAATATATTTATTATGATCTTCGTAAAATTTAGAGTAGATATAAGTACGAGACACGTCTCAGGTTACGACCTATGAATTTTAGTATTCCAAAAGTATACTTTTGAGCACATGATATTATGGGTTATATAAAAGGTTCAAATAAAAATGTTGAATATCAGTGAATTGAGGGTTTTGAATTTTTTATTTTTTTATTTTTGCTTTTCCCCTTTCCATTTCAACATTATAGATTTATGAAATGTCGTTTCCAAAGGAGAACGAACGATCAGGGATATTCGCACGCCGATCTCCCCTTCCTGAACCCGTACCCATGATTATTAACGATGAACCATTCATTTATGAAAATGAATTACCTAAGTTAATGCTCGAGGCGGCGAACTTCACGCCGTCAGTCAACTCGAGACCAGCAGAAAATGTGTCGCCAGAAAAACCTCTTCTGGAAGATCACGAGCGAAAAATCTCCGTTAATATAAGTGCCAGAGATATTTCTGATTTAACTCTGTCAATCAATCGAAATTGCGTGGAAACTTCTCCAGCGACGGAAAAGGGCTCTCGCCAAATCAAAAGTTATCAGCGAGAGAGAATTCCCAGTAGAAATCAAAGCTCACGAGCTTCGAGTCACTCGCGGTCAAGCTTACCAAACTTGATCGCTGGAACGTCTCAAGGGACTCTCCAGAAAAACCCGCGTCGAAATTCATCCTCAACTTATTTTTCGTCAGATACGTCTGATTCCTCATTATAATCGATAATATGTTCGGATACGTCCACAAAAATTTTGATACAATTTGATATATATAAGTAGTCAGTAATATTTTGCTTTTACGTGATCTCAATTTAAATGACTCAATGAAATAATTACCATTTTGACACGTTATAAAACACATAAGCAAAAATTAGTATTTTTGAATGTAGCGTAGAATTTTGATATATAAATTTTCACTTATTACTTGACAAAATTTATTTTACTAAATAAAATACCTGTGAAAGTTGGGATACTTCCCGAAAGACTGAGTAAAATGATGTTCAAATTCAGTCCAGACAAAGAGTACAAATGAAACAATAAATACCATACAGGAACTTTAATCAATGCAATAGTGTGTGTTCTTTTTCTTTCGCATCATAGTTTCTTTCAGGTCCATTATTTGCACCGTTGCTCGCATTTAAGGATATGGAGAAAAAGATGTGGATGATTGGACGTTCATACTATTGGCTGTTTCGTTCCATTGGTGAGATGTTGGATATTTCGTTTGAAGACGATAAAAGATTTGGTCCAGAAGAAGACAATATAAAATTATGAAAATTATTATTATGTATTTGAAATTATATTTTCGTTTTGATGAGGGCATCAAAACATTTGGTCCAGAAGTTTTGAGAGAAGAAAAATAATGATCATAAAAATATATATTGTATAAAATATAAAATATGATATTTTATGATGTAAAATGTGAATTGTATGTTGGAAACTAAGACGGACGGATATATTTCCCCAAAAGCCCTTCAGGCAAAATCATCCCACTAAAATTAAGTAGATGGTCAAAAAGGGAAAATAATATTCCACATAAGTGTGGAGATGAGTTTAGGGATTATAGCATGGTACGTGAGGATCTTCTATCCGCACGGACCATGACCATAACCAGTTTCTACTTGGACTCCGGCGAAGACAGAGGTACTCCTTACTCGACCGTGCTACGGCAGAACTGTTGCTACGAGCAAATTATTAGGGACCCAAGCGGACCAAGACATCCCACGAGGAAAAGTGTATTCATCGCTACGAGCGAGAATTTAGGTGATCAAACGCTGACCCTTTTTGTGACCCTACGAGGGATAAAATATTGACGCTACGAGCGAATAAAATAGGGAACACAAGGTGACCCAGAAAGACGTTCTACGAGAAGTCTAAAATATAATCCGTCCGGCTCAGAATCCAACCTACAAGGTAAAAACATAATTGTTGTAATAATTATTCGTACGGCGAAAATTAAGGGAAACACTCCCAGTTGATTATTGAGAATTTTGAGTTTCATATTTTGATTTCAAAGTATATTTCATTTTGGGCTACGAGCCATTAAAAGTAAAGTCATATCATTTTCAGTTTTGCACTATTGTGCCATTTAAAAGTAAAAGTATTTAAATAAATACAAGGCAACCATAAGACCTTTCAAACTATAATTATAATTAATGTGTGTCTTGTATGATTGCATACTGTACGTGTGATATTCATATAATCCTCATTTAGGATATTTAGTAGTGTAAACTAATATTTAAGTTCATATTTATTTTGGGAAAGCGCATCATAATCCTCCCCACCCATATAGCATCGCTAGCATTAAGCTCATACACTTTGCTACATAAACCCTCCACTTAGTCGTGCATACTACATAGTATCTCGCAGGGCCGGTCCAGAAGTCGTGTAGTTTCCCCGAATTCACACTGACTCCGTCGCCCTTTCCGACTCGGATTTAGAAGGCCGCATAAAATCCCTGTCAAATGTCTTTCGACCAATACAAAGAAGTGATAAATCAAAATGACGGGAAGAAGGAGAAGAACAATATGCATTGCAATTGACGCTCGAATTATCAAAGCTTTAATTTAAAGTTGCACATTTAATGTTAATTATAATTAAAACAAAAAGTAAATTAAATAATTTTTAATTTTCAAAGAATTTCATATTTTTAATTTTTAAAGAGCTTCAAAATGACATATTGCGTGTCTAATTGAGTTAAGAATTGCCAAAGGTTGCTAAATTATGTAGGTAGAGAGATAGGTAGGCAAAACTAAACTTTCTGGCCGTTACATTAATTTAATTCAAATTAAATCCGATATCAGACGGATGTTTTCCTAATTGAAATAGCGCACCGCGCACGCTTTTCATAAGTCTTTTTAGTTTTACTACGAGAGTCAAGAGACTTTGTAGTTTTGTTGGAGCTGCTCACAATTTTTCATTTCACATACTACAGCAAAGCTACACCTTTTACTTCTTTCTTGGCAAATGTATTTTAATTGTTTTCATTGCAAACTCGCAAACCTTCTGCTATCTATTTCTTAGGCATGTACATACTGTGCGGACCTATGCTGAAACTACAAGAAAACAAACCCAAATGAAGTTCACGGTTTAAAAGTGACAGGATAACGTACTGCTGCTCGCAGCTTCCACCTCCCCAATTTTTCCTTGTCTTATTGTAGCTTTTAAGATTTTATTTTTGTATTTCTGTAAATAGTAGGGGGAAACCCGATGAATTGTAAATGCGTTGTAAAGTTGTAAAATAGCAAAGTTGTGATGGTTACCATAGAAATATTTACATTGTTAGTTTTAAGACGCCGAAGTACAATCTTTGCAAGTTTGTAATTCTAGCTAATTCAAATCTTACTTTTAACACTGCTTTCAAGTTCAATTTTGATTGTCCACAAACTCAGGCTCCTCCTCGATCATTATGATTGGTTTGCAAACTCCGAAAACTCCTGAATCGTTGAGCTTTCCATTAGAAGTAAATACTACTTCACACATTTTTCTTCAGCATCGGGTGTACCCAAATTAAAACTGTGGTACTTTTGAAATGTAAATATTTCCATGGTAACCGTCACAATTTTGCTATTTTACAACTTTACAACGGCATTTACAATTCATCGGGTTTCCCCCTAGTGTCTTTTGTTAAATAATTACATACTATTTTAAAGTATTATACTTACAAAGTATGAATTAGGGAACAATTTTCAAACTTTAAAAATACTGACAGATATATATTTATGTGCTTTTAGATTTATTTTACAATTTTTGTTTAATAGATACAGATACAGAGATTTTGAGTTGTAAAATATCAAGAGCGAGCCCTATAAGGGATTTTACCTGGTCCTTGTACCTCGTTTGGATTTGAATAGTGCATTATTGAAACGGAGGCACTTTTGGAACGTTCCTCCTGCTGCCGGCCACAATGCTGAAGGTGCTGGAAAGATCAGTTCCGAGGTTTGTTCTCACAGGATACGGTGCTGAGTCGACAGCTTCTCCGTATCTCCAGCTTTTAGCCACACAATAATATCTATATCCTGTGGGTTCAACAGATTTAATTTTATGCTATAATAGGAGATGAGCCATTAGTAGCCATTTAAGGATGATGCTTAACATGGCATGTCATCAATACCATAGACAAGACCCACTGACCACTGACCACTGAAATCATTTATGGGCGATCCCTGAACATGTTGAAGTTGAACTGATAGGACAGATAATATAGCACTAGAAACTAGAGAAGGAGAAGCTGTCGAATCTGTACCGCATCCTGTGAGAGCAAACCTCGGAACTGATCTTTCCAGCACCTTCAGCATTGTGGCCGGCAACCTGCTGAACGTTCTAAAAGTGCCTCCGTTCCACACCAACACCAAGATCCAAATAATGGGGTGAAACCGCCAGTGTGTGTGAATGCCTAAAAAGGAATTTAGGAGCTGCCAGATGCCAGACGGCTAAATTCAATTTCTTAAATCTATTGAGTTAATACCTACTGCCTACGGTACACGGTACGGTATACTTATCCAGTTATTGATATTTTATGTAAAACTAAAAATTTCAATACCTACAAAAAGTATACTAAAACCAACAACAAATTAATACAAAAATTCCGAGTTTGTTTTGAAATAGGCGTGTTTTAATACACTTCAAAAGTTCAAAACTAAATATTTTTCACCAATAGTGTATATTTTAAATTGAAAATCGTTCCTCAATATATACGTAAATAGCATAACATTTTACTCATTATACTAAATGAATTAGGATGCTCGTGCTCAAGGTTGTCGTCATAAAAACCAGATTTAAAAATAAAACCAAGATGGTAAACTTATATCATTAGTGAAGGATCAAAATGATCCATATCGACGTTTAGCTAGTTACAAAATTCGCTACCTACAAAAGGTTTAAAATATCACGATCCTATAGAAGCATTTAAATATAAAACTTTTGCTCTAAAACATGTAAATAGAATATGTTGCTCTTTTCAAATAATCTTACATAACATTTTGTGCATGTGCAAGGCTATCTCACAAAGCTTATTTGATATCGTTCATTTTAATTGTAGCTTAAATTGTTGCTTTTAAACTGTTATTAAAAAGTCTATGAATTATTGTGTTACCAGAGACGCATTCTTTTTTATGTTAAACGCAGGAAACTATGCAAATCATCGCATACTTGCTTTTACTTAATAAATTCATAGCAAACTTGCAATACATCTCGTATCTATTTATTAGGCACGTAAATCCTGTTGACTGTGCCAGCCTACCGCCTAAAAGCTGAATGAGTAGTACAGGAAAACGATCTCAACAAATGCAGTTCACGGTTCAGAAGTGATAGGATATCGTACTGCAGCTCATAGCTTCCACCTCCACAATATTTTGCGGTTTCGCTATTAACGTCCCTTCCCTTGTGTACTTGTGTCCGTTGCACAAAACAGAGAGAAGAGGCAAACAACAACTATACATCTGTCTTTTACAAAATTCGTTAAGAGCTGTAGAGCGTGGCTTAAATAGTTTTTTTACAACTTGTTGCAATTAAAATGCACTTTGTATATTGATATTTTGCCTATATTTTAAGGTACAACCCCCGACTACGTAATAATAATAAAGTTTAACAAAGTCCAACTTGGGATTTTGATTCCAAAGAGTATTACCACCATCTGTGTGGGAGAATTGACTCATGAAGCATCGTCATTTTGTTTTAAAGATGTCATTAAATACCTATTTATATCCATGACAATAGATTCATTTCGATAATTACACCAAGCCGGAACTTACTTGTATAGTAAATTTAGAAATTTCAATTACAGCGAGAGTAAATACGAAATCTGTAAAATTATATTTTGTGTAGGTAAGTAACCTAAAAGTAGGTACACTTACTACCTACTTACGAGTGAGTATTTCTGCCAAAGCTGTTCCCCCTTGTTCGTTCCACACGCACACACAGCAAAGCTAAACAACTTTGACTTGACAAACATTTCTTTGAAAACTCGCAAACCTTCTGCTATCTATTTCTTAGGCATGTACATACTGTGCGGACCTATGCTGAAAGTACAGGAAAACAAACCCAAATGAAGTTCACGGTTTAAAAGTGACAGGATATCGTACTGCAGCTCAAAGCTTCCACCTCCCCAATTGCTTTCTTGCGCTACTAACCAACCTATGTAAAAGTTGGTGTTCAGTGAATTTGAGTATTTTTGAATTTCTAATTATATTTTGATAAATTAAAATTCGATAATTACATATTATATGTAGAGATATTTCTTTTTGCCGGAATCGTTATTAAAATCGTTCATAGTTATGCTTTTCTGCTGTCAAAAATATTCGTCCTGTCCCCGCAGTTTTGTAATTTTGTAGTTGCTTAATGAATCTAGTATAAAGGTTTAAGTAAATTATTTTAGCGAGAGAATAAATCAAAACAATTTGAAAATGTTAGTTATGGTTTTGTCTTTATGTTTATGTACAATTAGGTTTTAAATAATTCATGTTTTAGTGAACATAGAAATACTATTTACTTACATATCAATTGGGGAACGATTTTAAAAATTTGAAAATACTGACCTACAGACAGACGACAGATATACATACATACATACATACATACATACATACATACATACATACATACATACATACATACATACATACATACATACATACTTATCGTTAGATTTATTTTACAATATTTTTGAATAGATACAGAGATTTTTAGTTATAAAATCTCAAATACTGGATTAAGTATTGTACATATAGGTACTCAACTTAATGGTTGTACATATAGTAACTATCGTTACTAGATGTAGGTACATACTTTTCAGAAACATGTATATTGATAGACATTTCAAAACACTGTACTTAACATCGTGCGCATCTATCTCACCTAGTTTATTTGATATAGTTAATTTTAATTGTAGCAGGAATGGGAATGGGCCACTTTAAAAAATTATTTATTTAATTTTTAAAACTGTTTTTCAACTGATGTAATTACTAAAATCTTTGGGCAAAATCAACATTTTTGCAAACCCCAACTGCGGGATGTACTGCGGGGATGTACTGCGGGATATATGTAGGAGGTGCTAATTAAAACTTTCCATTTAAAGTCATTTTTGAGCTTCCTGAAAGAAAAAAATAGGTTTTAGTTGATAGTTTTCGTTTTACTGGAAGTAAGTAACAAAGTACATAGTTGAGTATATTTAAGTCGCAATTCTACAAGAGGAAATGTTCCACTTGGAAATAATTAGGTACATTAATAATAGATGACAAACGTCTTCACGTACACGCTTAGAAAAATATAGACGAGTTGATCACGTTACTTTTAAATTTTGACTTATTTTGCTTTTACTCCAACATCACATGACAGCAGAAGCTGTTAACAGCGGTCAACATGAATTTCAGTTAGAAATTTACCGTAACTGCAGTTATATTAGACTTACCCAAATCACTGCTAGACCATCTAACAGCTAATCCTGTTGAACGATTTTAATCGTTAAAAAATAACACTGATGAAAGTGGGATTTAAACCCGCAACCTTCGTCATAGGTACCTTCCAGCTCCAGCCTTAACCACTGGACTGACACAACACATTTAGTAATAGACCACTGATTTAGCGTACATAAACAGTGAGATAAATGCTTTAACATGTTTACTGTAGATTTCAACAGATTTGTGATTGGATTTTGTAACATACGGAGCTGTTACATCTAAACCTGTTAGCCTTATCGGATGAGATACTTTTTAAGATCTTTTTCTAAGCGTGTAAAATACCTTTATTCTCATAGGTAAGTATATGATAAACTACTAGAATTTTCTTAATTATATGCTTAGTTTCAGTTATATATATGACTTTATATTCAGTGTTCTAGATTTATTTTTTTTCGTCTCTCACAATCAGTATACTACCCTAAATCAAAGCTCTACTACACTTCACATCTTCCCGGACACGCTCTCAGATAAATAGGAAAGAAATATGTTGCTGAAAAGAATGTTGCCTTGGATGTCTGTGTCATGTTTATATTTATGTTTGACAAGGCATTCGTCATCCCTGAAAAAATGGTCGAGGTGAAAAGACAGCTGGAAAGTATGAGTGTAACTCACACACGGGGATACATGAGAAAAATGGTGCGAGCAGAAATAAAGTCTCTGAAAATTGACGGAATTAAAGTTGGTCAGTTTCGAACGTTGGAACGATAGTCCACTCCTAATTTTATTGATTTTGTAATCAATCAAATTGTGTCACTGCTTGTTATGTAAGTTGCTATATTTGTGGCCAGCTTCTAGTTTGAACGATATTAAGTCTAGAATTATATTACATGGGTAATATAAAACGCTGTAATTCATTTTTGTTTAGACACTTTAACATATGAATTGATCTATGCAATATCCTAAATATATTTAATTATATGTGATTTATTCGTCAGACATCGAATTTTACAGCATTTGGCAGTTCCATTGCTATTAAAAGGTCTATGAATTATTGTGTTAACAGTGAGGTGCATTCTTTTTCATGCTAAACGCTGGAAACTATGCAAATCATCGCATACTTGCAAATTTTACTTCATAAATTCATACTTGCAAACCATCTCGTATCTATTTCTTAGGCACGTACATACTGTGCCGGCCTAACTCCTAAAAGCATAAATGTGCAGAAAAACGATCCCAACAAATGCAGTTTACGGTTCAGAAGTGACAGGATATCGTAGTGAAGCTTGTAGCTTCCACCTCCATAATTGTTTTCGGTATTATCGGTATTGCTATCCCTTGCCTTGTGTGTAGCCTTTAATAGTTCGTTTTTTCCTTTTTGCACAAAGGAAACTTGCATAAATTACGTTGTACGTCGAGGCTGGAGGAGTAGCGTTTCAAGTTATCTATCCTTTTATATAGGCGTGCATACCAAATCAGGGGTGGTAGGGGTTCAAAATTTCCGATTTTTGTACAACGTAATTTATGCACGCTCCCAAAACAGTGGTAAGAGACAAACTCCTATGCTATACAGCCTATACCTGTATGTTACAAAGTTTGTTGACAACCGAGCCGTAGAGCGAAGCTTAAATAGTTTCAAATTTTTAACTTGTTGCAATTAAAGCGTATGTTGTATACCGTCCATAATGAAGAACTAAATTGACCCATTTCCAATTTATGCCAGAATTAAAATGAACTATGTCAAAAAAAATACAGTAAATAAGATAGCATGCTTACAATGCTAATCACCAGGTTCAAAAATGAGTAAATTGTTCTATTTACGCGTTTTTCAAAAAGTCAAAATGTTCTATTTACGCGTTTTTCAAAAAGTCAAAATGTTCTATTTACGCGTTTTTCAAAAAGTCAAAATGTTCTATTTACATGTTTTTTGAAAAGTGCAAATTGTCCTATTTACATGTTTTTAAAAAGGTCAATATTATGTTCTAATTAAGTGTTTTTAAAAAGTAGAAAACATTCTATTTCCTTTTTTTTTGAAAAATGCACAAGGTTATATTTACATGTTTTCATGAGCATGTCATTGTGATGTTTTCTGTAGATAGTGCATTTTGTTTGATACTAAAACTGGATATGGGTCATTTAGATTCTTCACAGACGATATTGATATTGCTTCTACAGTATTTTAAGGTACACCCCTCGATTCCGTAATAAAAAAGTTTAAGAAAGTCGAACATTGTATTTTGATTTTAAATTTGAGGATTATCACCATCTATATTATGAAAGGATTGACACACGGAGCTTCGTCGTTTTGTTTTATAGCTGTCATTTTTAAACACCTATTAATATCCACGACAATTAAAATTCGATAATTACATGGAGCCGGAACTAACGTGTACAGTAAATGGTGGAATTTCAATTGCAGCAAGAGCTAATACGCTAATAATCTGTAAAATTATATTTTGTGTAGGTAAAGTGCCTACTTATGACTGAATATTACTGCTATATGCTAATACCTTTGTGGCTTTAATGAACTAAACTCATACTTCTCAGGTACAACGGTAGGTCCGGTATGTCTAGTTGGCTTTGGCTATGGTAGTACATATTTTTTCAATAATTCATTTTTTAGCGAGTAATGTATTAGGCAATTTACAATATTAATGGGGGAGATGATTTTTAAATGGAAATGTATACTGAGCGAAAATTTTTAGTTTTGAAGGGTTTGACAATGCTTTTATTTTTTTTAAATCTCTGAAATTTTTGTCGGGAGCTGTTCACAGTTTGTCGTTTTGTTTGTGCATATAGCAAAGCAGCTTTAACTTACATTTTTGCCTTGAAAAATTAATGTACTAAACGATAGCAAACGTGGAAACGCAAATCTCGTATCTATTTCTTGAGGAATGTACATACTTGTTGAACGGCCTATGCTGAATCAACAAGAAAACGAAATCCAAATGAAGTTCACGGTTCAGAAGTGACAGGATATCGTACTGCAGTCACAGCTTACACCACATCTCCAATAATTTTCCCTGCTTCCAAACAGATCAGAGATGCCTTAATGCCTTCGCCTTGTTGTTGTTTTTATAGCCTTTATAATATTTAAGTTTATTTGCATAAAATTATGTGAATTTTTATTTATTTTGTATGTTAAAATGTACCATCGAAACAATAATTATTGCACAATAACACACAGACAAATAATGTCTTCAATAAAAGTCGTTGCAATTAAAACTTAGCTATGCAGTCATACATTGATGGTGGCTCTATCACCATGGCAGGGGCATTTAATGATTTAATTACCCAGTACTGACTAGTGAGTACCCTGTATCCTTAAAAAATTGCAGAACCCTTTCATAATTTTCATTTAAGTACCGCCGTCACTATATGCGGAAGTGCGGATTGACTCTTGAAACTTTGTAGTTTCGTTTTCATAGCTATGTCATTGAGATTGTCGTTAAATATTTTAACGGCAATAAATTCGAATTTCATAATAATTACACGGAGAGACGAAGTTGTGTGGTAGGATTTCAATTAGTGTGAGGGACTAAATATATAATTCGAAATCTGTAATTGTATTTTTTCTTAAGAGTATAGATACTATGCTCCGAGTTCTGTATTTTTACAGTCGATTCTTCCTTATTCAATGCCGAATCACCTTGCTGAATTCAGAATCACAGCATGTTGTATGGATCGAGTCCTGCCATATTCACGGCGGATCAGCTCGATGGGGAGTCAATTAATGAACTAAGGTAAAATTTTCAATACGATCTGTATTTATTTAGCGTTCATTTTGGTTACATTAATTGATAATGCTAATATTTGGGAATTATAAATTGGGAGTCGACATAGTAACGAAAAGGGTTCTGTAAACTTATAAGAATTTACTTACTGGCAAGGCATGATCGCCTCTGACGAAGGTCGTCAACATTTTTTGAATGTTCATAAAATAAAATCTCCAACTAATAAGCTATACATGCTAGACATATGACAGATATGTTTTACGTTATAAACTCTGTGCTCTGTACTACAGAAATGAACATAATAGTTGTAATAGTTAAACCCGTTTACCCGTACAATTAACATATTTTTTATATGTAATAATAAAGTAATGACTTTAACCACATGCTAGACAACAAAACTATTTCGTCAAGACAGTAACGCTTTAGCTCACTCTGCAAAGCAAATCCCATTGAAACTGCAATACACATGCAAGGATAGAAATTTTAGTACCTACAACAATCAAAATTCCAATAACTACATTTAATATATTCTGTCTATACCTCATTAATATACTTCATAGTAATTTCAGTCTGCATGTGGCTACACTCCCAACCACAACTCGCAACAATGGACAGTCCCACCTTCATCACACCATTATTGTCCATATCCACCAGTTCGACTTCGATTCGAAGGTAGTTGTACTAATTTTCATTCAAAAATTTTCAACTTCAAGAAAAAACAAGTGAAAATGGCAGTTACTACTCTGCTCGAAATTTCGTGTTGATTATTTTACAATTAAATAATCAGATTGAGCCGGCTTGCTAGTCATCATTCATCATATACATGTTAAAAATAATTAATTTTTGGAATAATTTTTCCATTAATTCTTTTAATATCAATATCCGCATCTGCTGGTGGATTGGTGGTGCATAAATTTCTACGTGCCTGAGTTTCGCTTGAATTTTACATATTTAACTTTTTCACTAGTCAGTTACATGTCAGTCATCAGTCAGTCGAGTTATGTACTATTCCAGATCCAGACTTAAGCAACCAGTGGATTAATTTCTGTGCGTAATAAGTTTCCAGTAAAATACAATCAATGGTTTAAAACCGGAATTTTATACACTGCCACCATAATTTATTACTGCCCACCTTGAAGGAAAATCTTGAAGATTTTACAAGCCTGCATCGCTCAAAAACTTTAAAAAATTGTGAAATTTGAACTCACCTACTTAATAAGAAATGGACGGAACTTCGTTCCTTTTGGGAATACTAGTTGTTACGGGGGCACTAGGCCTTGGGTTAATTTCCATATGTGCCTGGATATATTGTTGTTCTGGACCGAAAGAAACCAAATCACTGAATCGTCCTGGAGCAGATCAGACGACGACGAAAAGTCACACTAGGTTGGCGGACGGTTCATGGATTGTGGCGAGTGCAGCTACTGCAGTGGCAATTAGTAATATGGGATGTGATGGGGGCGGGGATGGGGATGGGGGTGGTGACGCTGGGTGTTAGATTTAATTATGAGTTAGTTCAGAAGTTCGGCCTTCATAGATGAAATGGAATATAATTACAGTCGGAATTGTAGAATCACTGTATAGATAATTATAAAACAAAATATAATGTAAGCATATATAATATGTATCATTAACTTTTTCCTACAACATTGCAGCAAATGCAAATCCGAGTACCACTTAAAATTAAATACCAATTAATTTTGAAAAACTTGCTGTTTTGTTTCATGCAGTATTAAAGTAACTTATGATTTGTTGCAAATACAGTCACATCCGGTTACATTGTTACGCAAGCATTACTTATTTATACAATATTACATAATAAATATTATGTTCTACAACTATGCAATGACTTTGAGAATGCGTATACTGTTCACTGCAATTTTTTTTGTGATGATGCCTGATGCCTCTAATATTGTTAAGCCATGTTTCTTACATATCATTTTTAAGATCATGCCAATTCATCAAAAAATTTTTAAACATCCTGTTTAAACTTTAGCCTTTAACTTGTATTCCTCGTCTCATATCACGAAGTGGGAATTAAAATCTATGCATTTTAACTGACATGTAATGCGGTAATGCTAATGGCAGCATCGATCTAAATCTATAACATTCTATACAAGAGAACTTCCTAATTTTGTAAAATTTGTCGGTCGCTGGAAACTTGGGGAAACTGGGACTTCAAAATTCTTTGAGAACTACTTTTAACGGTTAGTATAAAATTCCAGTAACTACTTAACAAAATTTTCTGTTTGCTTTTGTAGAAGATTACGACGAACAATAATTTTTCTATTTTATCAGTATCACTGATATTATTATAAGTGATTTAATTTTAGTGCATGTCCTACAAAAATTTTCAGAGGTTGGAACTGGAACAGGAGTAATGAATACGACGGAAACTTTTACTGGACAAGAAGGAGATCAAAGTGACAGTGATTTAACAAATTACATTGGGACAGAGGCAGAAGAAAATAGTGTACTCGGGAACGCTACTTCCAAACTTTTTCCTAACACAGGACATGCAATACTTTTCTATGTAAGCCTTGTTCTGGGGATGTTACTTTTAATTTATATCATTGGCTACTGCTTCTGTTCAGGAGGCCGACGGTGGAAGGAAGACAAAAAATGGCAGAAAAATCGAAATATTGAAACGGCAGCTGGTGAGGATGGATCAGCTGAAGCCAGAATTTTAATGATGGGTCCAGGATACTGGGGAGACAGTTTAAAGAAAGTTGTTGGTCACAATAGTTGGGGTGTAGGGAATAAAGTGGGCTTAGGTTCAACGAAAAAATAATTTACCAAATCAACACAAGTAGACCTGAGTGACCAAGGCGTTATGTTACATGCCAAAATACCTATGTAATTATTTATAGCGTTCCCGAATTTAAATAAGGTGTGATTTAAATAATTCATTAAAATCTATAATACCATAACCAACAAAAGTAGAAATAAACTTCTCTATCAATATCTGTACATATTGTGACCAAATTTAAAGAATTTCGTATTAAAACATTGAACTAATTCTATGTGCGAATTTTAACAATTAAGTAATTTAAAAAAAATATATTTTAACTTCAAATTTTGCTACTGTCATTTTATTAATTATCATAGCAGTTTTACATTTATTTCTAAATACAGAAATAATATTAAAGCACATTCTAATGTTATTAAAAGAGAACATTTGTATAGTTCAAAAATTGTTGGTAATAATTAATTTAAGCAAAAATATGGTAAAAAAATTGTCTTAAAATAATAACAAAAAAGCTACAAGGGGAAATCACCAAACACAAATAAATCATAAATGAAATTCCTTAAAAAAGTAGTTGTAGTTAGTAGTGGGTGGCTAAGAATTAGCCATTTTACATATGCTTTTTTGTTGATTATTTGCCTTGGTAGCTGAGTCAAAACATAGGAATAAAATATTTCAATAAAAAAACACACATGTCAGTTTAATAACTGTAAACTAAAGTAGTGATACCAGTTAATAAAAATAATTGTAGGACCTATCCTTTTGTAAAGAATACTCATATCCGCGTAGTACTGAAATGCTAAGTAAATACAGCATTAGGGAACATTGTCTTCAAGCGCCTACGTAATTTTTTCTTGCAGTGCAGCAATTTCGAAAGGAAAACCTTTGTCACACTTAGAACGGGCTCACAATTATCAAAAAGGAATGACATATCGATATACAATTTTTTCAAGTGAGTGTGACCAAAAATATAGACAGATTTGAGATTTGGGAATTTGTCTGCCAAGCTTGTCTGTCTAGGAAAAAATAGGGTCGGGGAAGGGTCCACATTTAAAGATCCCGGATACTGTTGCCAATAAAGTAACGTAATCTCTTGAACACTACACATCTGAGGTATGTGCAACCCACTCAGAAATCCCAACTGAGTCCAATGAATCTTTGTACATGAGGCGGAACAACTCATCAAAATTTTAGAGATGACATCCGCGGACCTTTCCCATAAATGCTGAAGCATAATTAATGATTCACTTTTAACTTTGAGTGACTCCAGAGTCCAGTTGTCTCCTGGAAGGCGATTTGCAAGGAATTCCAGTGAGTTAATATTGTTTTCCTTCGGCTCGATTTTGAAATGTTTAAAGAGGGGGAGATAATTCACGGGCTTCACAAGACATGTCGCGTAGGATTTTGTGAGACTGCTAGGTAATCGAAGCCGATTTAAATGAGGAGAGCACTGTAAAAGTTGTAGTAAATTCTTTTTAGGAAAATTGTTATAAATATCCAAAACTTTCAACTTAAATTGATGATTAGGATTGTCCTTGGTCAAAAACGTTTTATTTTTATCGTCATAAGGCACATATTTGGAAGTCCCATTATTGTTCCCCCCAGTATCTTTTTTCTTCTGAATACACGATGATCCGTAAGAATACCAAGGGGATTTTGCAAACAAAATGTCTACTTGAAGAAATAAATTTGTAATATTGGGTGCTTGAGTTAAAAGGAGTCTTTTTAAATCTTCAAAATACATAGTTCCACTCAAAACAAGTTTTTTAATGCAAAATCCATGATTATCGAAGAAATACTGAGCTGCAAGCATGCCAATTTTTTCTGTGCCGTCAAAACTAAAAGAGTTGGAAGGGAAATAAATTGAGTTTTCCATGACAGACGCAAGATCTTCGATGGAGAGACGGGGATTTTTTCGGTGAGTATAAATGTAAGTACTAGCTCGTTCTGCAGAATTGTATGAAGATCTTTCCTTTAACCGAACAGTGTTGACTTTTGTCAATTGTTTCGAGACCAAAACTGCCCACTCATAACAAACGGAACGACATTCCAATAAACTTTTCCGGTCCAACAAAGAAAACAGCACCTCCAGAATCTAGAGCATGAACCATTGACATGGAATAATATGATAATATTCGCTTACAATAATTATTATTGTTCACTGGCCAATATTTTGGGTTGCTTTTAATGTTGGGTAATGGAAGAAATTAATTTTTTTAGCGTATAGTATAACGTGTGTGACGAATCAAAATGGTCCATATCGAGTAGTTTTCGTTAGAATTAAAATGAGCTACGTCAAAACACACTAAATAAAAAACCTACGTAAAATCTTAATAACGAGTTTTTGAAAAGTTCAAAATGTTCGATTTCCATATTTTTTGAATTTGAAAAATGATCTATGTTCTTATTTTCATGATTTATAAAAAGTTCAAAACGATTTATTTTCCATGTGTTTTGTTTCAATGTTCTATTTGCATATGCTTTTGAAAAGCGTAAAACGTTCTATTAATTTTTTGTAGATGACGCATTTCGTATTTTAGCTAGAAATTATGGGTCATTTTGATTCTTAACAGATAATGATAATGCACAGAATATTACTTACATTTTCAATTGCCAAAACTATTTTCTTAGGAGATCTTGGTATTAAGTCTGCATTAACTGGAACAACAGATTTGGCGACACAGTCCACTGCACGATCAGCTGTAGGTTTTTCGGTTTCAGTTGCATTAACTGGAACAACAGATTTGACGACACAGTCCACTGCACGATCAGCTGTAGGTTTTTCGGTTTCAGTTGCCACACTGGTTTTGTCTACTAGGAAATCCGTCCGTAATTTGCGTTTCTTCAGAGGTCCATACTGACGGTAGCTCCCGTCTTGAGCTTTATTTTCTTTGCTAAAGTGAGTTCTTTCAGAAGGTGTCGATATGCTTGAAGATGAAGGGGCAGTTGTAATTTGAGATGAGTTCAAATCTACCAAACGACCTTGTGGACCACAAATTCCCTTTGTTGCAAAATCCTGTCAAAGTCAAAATATAATTTATTTACAATCATACTCAATATTATACGCGATGGATAAAGTAACATGTAATGATCGACACATTTATTGAGCTACCTATATAATTCCCCGGCTATAGGTAGTAGTTTCAATATTTTAAAATTTTCACGTAAGTAATATTAACATGTATATTATTCAAAACGGGCTATATAAAACAACGTGTTGGGTCAGGACAGGCATGAGGTTAAAAATTTATCCGAAATTAGACATCGTTATTGTGTAATTATTTTATTTCGTGCTCACCGATGTGCTGATGTTGGTACTGATCAGGCCCAAACTGCTTGATTTAGGTTGATCTTGAATCAACGCATTTTTTGGGTGGTTTGCATCCATTTCTTCTGCCTTATAACGGTCTCACAAGTAATTCCAATTAATAAATTTTAATTTTATGAACTCATCCAAACTGATTCACAAGGAATTGTTCAGCGGAACATTTTAACCCCGCAGTCGCTATTATATGGTTGATGTTGATGGCTGACTAATACGACATTCTTCCAAAGAAAACGATTCCACACTATGTTGACTGTGAAAATCAAAAATTAAGTTATTTTATGTAACAAGAATATTTATTTTGTAGATATATAGCTGTGAAGAAAACGGATTTCCCTTTATTAGCTTTTAAGTTATTATTTTTTTAGTGTGGACATGTAAAATAGTCATGCAAGTGCCTACAGGTTCATATATTAATTCATATATTTATGGTTCAAATACATTATTTACAAAACTAAAGGAACAAAGCAAAACATAACATTTTCTTAGAATGAAAGATTGGTACTTAAATAAAACACTTCTAGCATTTTCATAGCGGATATACAGTATAGCTGTATTTATAATTTAATTTGAAGAAATGTTAAAACCGGAATCGGAATTGAAATTACCGCAATCTTTTCAAATTAATTTTACTTTTTAGTTAAATTACTGTCATTGTAAGAAAAGAAATTGCCTATAAGTCAATAATTATTGTGAAATATATGATTCAAGAATATTCAAGATTATTAAGTAAGGTAAAATTACTGCTTAATATTAAATACAGTACTAATTTATAGACATGCTGTGTTGATGTGAGCAGCGCAAGCAACAATTAAGAGTCTGACTCTCACAACATAAAATGACATAAATAAGTAGTAAGTACTTAATGTAATACATACTACTACATTGGCTTGTAGTTGTAGCCTTTGCAACAAATGATATGCAAAAATAGGCAGAAACAAAACAACTTCTCTTTTTGCATTCAACAATTTTGAAAAACAAAATCGAAGAATAAAGTTTATATTAGTACTAAACATAAATGATCACCTAATCCCGTAAATGAACTATCAAAACTACATCAAACATAGATATCCGTCTACTATGTATTTGATTAACATGTCTGATGAGCTACTAATAAAGCTATAGCAAAAACACAAAGATATTTATATAATATTTACTTAAAAGCTATCGAAATCGTCAAAAAAATTACTTTACTGTTTACATGATTAACTGAAACAATATCGTCAAAGTTAAATGCCACTCGTTTACGTATATTGATTACTTCCGATTAATTTGATGTCAAACACGGAGGCGATTCGTAGCAAGCTTTATCATTTGTCGGTACTTTCAACTTTCAAAGTCCCGGCCGGCGTATCTATAATGACTTTTTACAACTGCTAAAAGTACAAATCATGAACAACTACTTGTAAGTAAATAAAAAATTAGTAATATATTTGTCCATTTACGGACCTACAACCTATAACACTGATCACTGACTGTTCTGAATAACTAACAACTGAATAATTAGTTGCCGTTATAATACATGTGGTTCTCAAATTTCAAACGCAAGAGCGGAAGATAATGCATGACGACACGACGATAATAAATAAGAAAACGGTGAGCATCGTGCATACGGATGTAGTACTAATTAATTATGCATAATATGCAGGTCGATTTATCGTACTATGTAAATCGCTCATCCTTGCTGAGCCTTGCTCCAGTGTACAACGGTCCACAGTACGAAGTACAACCCGAAATTCAACAAATCACTCATTTTATCACATGTAGTAATATATACATACTTGTATCGTCTTACTTAAAGAGGTTATACATAAGTGACAAACGACCATGTTTAAGCGTCAACTGACATAAGTAGCTCTGCTTTTAATCCTTGTTTACCTAATTCTCTATTTACAGTTGCCCACGTCACTGAAATTACCATAAATAAATCTTGCCCTTTATTTTGTAAAAGCTGTAGTAAGTACATATTGCCGGTAAACTAAAATGTCTAAACTACAATTTTTAGCTCCTATTCTATGTTAATCAATTCAATTTGTATAAATCAAATTAGTATCCTTTATTAAATTATGTTTATTTCATATTTAATGATTTATTGTTTGCTAGTCAAAATTCCATTCTTTGTGCTTCGTTTAATGGATAGTTATTATGATGGAGAGCAGAGAGAGAGAGAGAGAGAGTGGTGGATGTTGGGTTAGGTTAGGACAGGTTAGGTTTTCCCGATGCTTTTCTGACAGGATAAAGTAAACCAGTAAAAGCTTCCCAACACGAATCCAATTCAACAGTAGCACTGGCACACGCTTTTTATCTCCATTTCAGTCGAATCTATACACATTATTTGTAATCTGTCATCTGTTTCCTTGGCATGTACATACTATATTTTTGCCCTGTATTTTTTAGCAGTTTTAATGTCGTCTTCTGCGCACCGGCCAATGTGAAAAGTAAAGGCTCACTACTTAATACGTTTTAGTCAGTGAGAGTGGAAAAGGAGCCGAAATGCAATTCACAGTTCTGCGTGGACAGGATATCGTACGGCAGCTAGAAGCTTCCCCCTCTCAAAATTTTTCAGTCAATTTTTCCCACATAAAACACCATGTAAAGTAAAGGCAAACAGTGCAGATTTTCTTTCAACCTTAAAAACACTGCACTTCTTTTTTCCCATTTTGAGGTTGAGGAGCATGAGCCTTGCCTGTGAGCTGTGGGAGCAGAAAACACTATATATGAGATAGATAAGCAAATTGTTCTATTTATGAGTTTTTTAGAAATGTACAAAGTGTTATAATTACCTACATATTTTCATATTTTTATGATCAAGAATTTTTAATTTTTTGTTGTTACTAACTTTAAGTGCATGTTCATTTTAGCTAAAAATGGATATCGTCTGTGAAGAACCAAAATGACCTACCTATATCCATTTTTAGCTCAAAACAATATCAACTATCTACAAAAATACATATTTAAATATGCCTTAAGAGCGCATTTAAAATGAACATTGTACACTTTTCAAAAATATGTAAATAAAACATTTTACATTTTTCAAACACATGGAATTAAAACATTTTGCAACTTTTTGAAAACATGGAATTAGAACATTTTGTACCTTTTCAAGAACATGAAAATAGAACATCTTTTACGTTTTTCAAGAATATGAAAATAGAACATCTTTTACGTTTTTCAAAAACTCGTAATTAACATTTAACGCATGTTTCTCATTTTGTTTTTAGGACATAGCTCATTTTGATTCCAGCTTAAATTGGATATGGGTCATTTTGATTTGAATCTTTACAAGCGTTATATGAAATATTGCAATAGTAACTGCTATGCTATGTACTAGATTGACTGATGTACAGACTCATCAATCAGTAGATCCACACACTCCTGACTGAGTGTCGTCGCCTCGTCGCTACCTTAGCAGAACATCTTTTGCATTAATGAATTTATGGTGCATGAGTGAATTTTTATTATGACTGTGAGGTGATATTGACAATGGGCAATGGGCAATGGGGGAGTTTTATCTGGAATCTCCTTTTATTATTCTCATTCGTGTGCTGCTCGTGTCAAAGTGTTATGTGTAGTCATAAGTTATAAGTAGAATAAAGTAGGTAGCTCAATACGTTACTTCGTAGCTGATAGATGATAGTTTCATAGTTCATTTCATCCCTGGCTCCACTGACATTCGATTTATTATCGAGACCCGGCGCTTATTTATTTTTCTGTAGGTTGCGGATAGAAAATAAAACTTATTTATATTTATGTGCAATTATTATGTAGGGCTCATTAATCAACATCGAAAAATCAGGAAATACGACGTAGCACACCAGTTTCTATTATCACAAGACATTCATTAAAATTAATTTGAAATAAAAATGTTTATAGTATATTATAATCCTATATCGGAATTTATATCCGTAATGGGGGAGACGATAGACGATTGATGATGTGGTTAAAATGGAGTCACAAAATGGGCCGACAATTCCATTCTATTGAGGCTTAAAAATGTGAATTTAAATAGTACGCAGCACTACGATAGCATTAACCGAACAATTAGGGATACTATTTCGTCGTATAAATCGAAGAAGAATAAATCAAAGCATGCAAATGCTGAATACCAAATCGTTCACAATTCAGGCAGCTGACACATAATTTGATACAACTGCTTAAAGTTTACGCAAAAAATGTCATGCTTCATCCTTTATAAACAACGCGCTAGAAGGTCACGGCAAATTAGATCCTGATTTTAGTTCAACTGACGTGCTAATTAACTGAAACTAATAATTGTAAACATGAGAATCACCGTGAACTGTGAACCAGACTAAGCCTGTGAACACGCTAAATGAAAGGCCAGATGCTAGCATCTTGAAGGCTCAGAACATAAGTAACGGAGTTTATTTTTGCTTTCGATACGACCCACAGTTAACAAACAAAGACTAAAACAAACCAGATAAAAAACTCCTCGGATCCTTAACTCTTAAGCCAAGCGTCAGCTTGACCACTGCAAAATTAGAAACTGTAATCTACGCAGTCATAATATGTGGATTAGCTAACTTAAACAGCAATAATGGAAGCCAGGAACTTGTTAATAAAACATATTTTCAAGGTGGGGCATCCTAATGATGCGAAAAGTCCGACTAAGTACATTTAACATAAATACTAAAATCAATTATATTTCGTCTCAAAATAAAATTAGTACATCAGAACATTAAAAAAAAAATTAACAGAAGAAGAAAGCAACACGAAGTAGCAAATTAATTAGCAGCTTTCTTACGACGGCAGAGCCGTTTGTGTTCTTTCGACCAATGAATCTGCTGACAATCCGTGGAGCAATACGCTGTGTTCCAGCAACAGTGATATATTGCTTCACGCTCGCAGTTCAAGCACTGAAATATAAAACAGTAATAACAATGACAATTACTTATCTGGCATAATATTGTTAGGTATATTTATATTTGTTTTATATGATACCGATTATAATAAATGGATTGCAAAAATATTTACCCATTGTTTTTTCTTGAGCGATGAAATTTCCTGAGCGTGGCATTTCTTGATCGATGCCAAATGCTTGGCAACGCATTCCTTGATTACATTCTTACGACCACTAAGTCCACAGCTACTAGTCTGAGCGTAGACATTTCTACTGCCACTACGTTCACTTACTGACGATGAAACGGCATATTCAGAGACTGATTCCTGACAAATAAGAATACTTGTGTTATAAGTTGAGCCTATAAATTGCAAGTTACTACCAAGCCCGGTGATTTCGGATGAATTGACGATAACCACAAAAACATTAACTGACATGTGAGCAATATCTAAACTCTCGACATAAAAATAAATAATTACATGGTGCTCCTTATCCGATAAATATGCATCTCCACTCAAAGAATCTGCTACACAAACTTCTTGTAGTGTATTTAAAAATGAGACTTCCTCAGCATCAAGGACTGGAGGGGTGTCGTAAGTGACTGATTTTGATAGGCCTCGGGAACTGCCCTATAATATCGTCGGTGAAGAACCAAAATTACCCATATCAATTTTTGGTGGAAAACAAAATCCACTATCTACAAAAATATTAATTTAAATATTTTATGATCTTGAAATTGTTTAAATAGTACATTTTGAATTTCCTAAAAACATGTAAATAGAACATTTTGCACGTTTCAAAAAAATGGAAGTAGAACATTTTGAACGTTTGAAAACCATGTAAATAGAACATTTAACACGTTTCCAAAAATGAAAATAGAACATTTTACAATTTTCAAAATCAGTTAATTAACATTTTGACCACCAAACTCATTCAGTGTTTTTATTAATATTAAGTAGCTAATTTTAATTCTAGCGTAAATTGACTCGTCACTCACGATATGTATGTGTTGCTTAAAAGTTCAATTTAAAACAGGACCATCTCTTGAATGTAGTAGGTGAGAAATAAATCAAGTGATTACAAAAGATTCTAAATGGCTTACAGTAAAAAGACTCACTGGCTTGCTACTACTGGTGTTGGTAAAATCTCTCCGGTGAGGTGTGGAACTTACAGATGAATTGCTCAAAACGGCAGCAGCAGATTTGCGACCTCGTGCGGCAGCGGGAGCTGTACTTGCTGACTGGACTGGAGCGCTTTGACCCGCGACAATATTAGACTTACGAGCTTTCTTATTCGCTCCCCCACCCTTTGTTGGAGGCAAGACCCTCACTAATTCAGGGTCCATAGCTACGCGCTGGAACTTTTCAAGTTCATCAAGAGCTTCATTCAATGCTGTTGTGCGTCGAACACGCAGGTTCTCAAGTGGAGTACTAATTGGTCGAATGTCTTTAACGTCAATTATGCCTCTCTCGTAGTTTCCCCCAAAGTACCGCACGTCATACTTGCTTCCTTCGACCTTCATAACTTTCGCCGGCCAGTACGGATGTCCGGACTGCTTGGCCCACACGACTTCATGCGGGGTAGTGCATGGAAAGCAAAACCACCACGCATGGTCCTTCTCATTGGAGCGACGAAAGCAATCGTGACACAGTTTAATTTCCTGAAAAAATGACAACACAAGAATAAAAATTCCATCTCTACTAAACGTCAAAAAGTAGGATATCGGCGCGGTGAAGGATCAAATCCGTATACTTCCATTCTTCGCTAGAATTAAATTAGTTTCGTTCCATTATTCCATAAACACAAAACAGAATACTTCCTTTTAAAATATTTCCTCCGGAAGGACATGGTTTTGCTTTTAAAGAAACTTGGGAGGTAACGGATTTGATCCTACATAAAAAAAATTCTATTAGTATATCCGAAATTCCAATATGACCTAAATGATCTACCTGAATATCATGCATGACTTGACGGTGAAAAACGGCGGGAAAAGCCTGTCCTTTCAATTGATCATGTCCGAAGTAAACTCCGATTCCGTGAATAAGAGTTTCGCAGTCCACTTGATACTCTTCTAGACTAGTGTATCTGATGCAGAAACAAATGGGAGAGGTAAACACTATAAATCTTTCTTTTACTGAATGTAAAATTTGAAATAACTAAGTGGACTTGATTTAATCTCATTCGTACTTTCCGCTAGAAGCTTTTTCCAACATCTGGGTAAGGTCGAGATGGAAGTACACCAGATAATCGTATTTCCACCTTTCCTTTGCATCGCGACCTAAAGCAGCAGCCCATGTTCCTCCATCCGATGAATTCATAAAGGGAATAACCTTGAACAAACACACCTTGTACAAGTCAAATACATAGTAAGTATATGACACTATATGATTAATTATTAAATTCAGATGATAAAATTTCACTCACCCAATCTTTAAATCGCGTGCAACTATGTTGCAACAATGTGTTGAGCTGCTTTTGATTCACGTTCAGCGGTTCAGCACTTGGCATCGTAGCCATAATCTACAATGGTGAATGGAAGATTAAAACTTTGGAGCTCCTTATACTATGTCGTACTTATCCTGAATCGTCTCAAGCTAATCGCATAATAACAATAAAATACTTTGCAGTTAGCCTATTTAATTAGTCCTCACACTGCACTGTAGTTTCATTAATTAAATCAAACAATAAAAGTGACTCAATTTTATACCCATACATGGCATGGAGGGCAAACAAAGGAGTACTTCTCAGGTTTTCTATCATCAGGTAAGCAGTCAAGGTGAAAAATTCGAGGGCAGTCCTCGCAAGCCACAACAGGTCCTCCACCGCCCAGGTGACAATGGAAACAATACCAGTCATGATCTCCTTTTGAGAATTCAGGATCTGTTACGAAATGTTCAGAATGTTGGATTCCAGATTTCGCAAATTTATATTTGATTGTTAATAATGGTACGGCAAGTTAATTATAGCATAGGTACCTGGAAGCTTGTACACTTCTGTTTCTTCACGCCTTTGTGTTTGGATAACCTCTGACACAACAAGCTGATCCCTTACAGCCAATTCGAGCTCTCTGTTCATATCATCTGCACATACAATACAATATTGAATATTGGTATATAACTATCAACTATGCACCTAACTTGTCACCTAATATCAATCTGTCCATTCCGACTATCATATGCATTTACTGATACATTCACTGACCGATGATTCGTTGCCGTACCACCGGTACCATGACTTACCACAATAATAATAGCAATATCACCTACAGAAACTAGCTGCCCTGACAACGACAATAAAAAGATGACACATACATATGACATACAGTATACAAGATAAAAGAAAATCTTATGTCTCACCTTGTGGTAATTTGTGTGTTGTTGTAAGAATTTCCATAAGCCGTTCAAAGTCAACTGGCCCTTGGTTTCCTGAGCTGGCTCGGGCAATGCTGTCCCAAATCTGATGAACCCGAAGAGGCGATGCTAGTCGGCTGGTCGACGTCATTTCTACTGACATTTAAATATCACATTACGCAATCAACAATGCAATTCTACTACTAATATCATACCTAAAAAATTAAAAGAATAATAAAATAACTAACCTAACCTAACTTTTAGTTAATTGCATAGAATGGTCGATCATAATAGACGTTACCGAAAACAGCAACAGCAACCGCTTATCTTCCTCACTTGGATGTTGAATGAAAGTATGAGAACCTCACAAGTCAATAAAGAAGAATTGTGATGAAAGTAACAGGAGTAGAATAAAATTAAAAATAATAATAACTAACTCAAAGTATAAATATAACTCGCACGCAACAACTGGAGTTGATTAATAAATGATAAAGATGGTCACTTTTATTCTAGTTGGTAGTTTTAAATAATTGAGGGAATCACCACACGACTTTTCCTTTACTGCTGCTTCGCAATCGTATTCTAATTTTAACAATCTGATGGTGATGCTAAATGCTAACATGTATTGGTAGTGTATGGAGTACAAAAGCTGGCATGTCAGGGGATTGTCAGTAAATGATGTTATTCTAACATCCCCATTTCTAAGACCCTTCTCGTGTTTTCAGCTTAACCATTGCGTAAATATAACTATATTTAACAATTTAACTTACCACTCCACGTCGCCAATATCGTTGTAGACCCATTGATCCTACGTAAGACGTCATTTACGGACGATCTCCAGGACTAAGCGGAAAACGGAACCGTCAAGGATCTCTAATCTCTCCACTTATGTTAAACCTGACATCGAAACCGAATTTTATTTTAGGTATTTATTCATTTAAAATAATTGTTAAGTAATAGTAATTAGTAACGCAACGTGACCCTAACACTATGGCTTCAACACCTTCCAAGCGATACTTTTTCGACTGGTTCCTGCAACGTTAAATCATGTATACAAAAGGAATATACCCTTAAACAAATGGCGTCATTCAAGCTGAGGACAAGTCTATTTAAAAAAATTTGGCACACCACGTTAGAGGGTGACAAAAAAAAGGATGGATAGGTCCCAATACATATTTGGTTTTGATGCGCCGTGACTTGTGTGAGGCCCCTAGGAGTGATCAAAAATAAACTTTAAAATAAACTTTAACTACACGCTCAGAAAAATATAAGTAAATTAACCACATAGGTGTTAATTTGTAACTTATTTTTGTGTTACTCCAACATCGACCCCAGAAGGTGTTAGCAGTGGTAACATACATTTTAGTTAGGGATTTACGTTGTAACATGTTAGACTGAGTTAAATAGTTTCTGTGTTGCATATTTAACCAAGAATGTAGTAAGGTGACCAACTGAATTAAAAACTAATGCAAAAAGTAAAGCTCGAACCCGCGACCATCTGCATTAGTAACACCCTTCTTAACCACAGGCCTGAGGCCTGAGACAACTCATTTACAGCTGTAACACTAATTTAGCATAATATACGGTGCTATAAATTCTTTACACGATTTGCGGTCAAATGTAACATTATTTGGTGTAGATATATTAACACATAGCGGTGTTTCACGCAGCTAACATATTTCCTCACATTCGAAAATTTTGAAATTAACTGCTAATCGTGTTGAAATTAACACACCCAGGTCTGTTAGCTCGACTTTACTAGAATGTAGTTAAGATCTTTTCTAAGCGTGCATATGGTATTATTTCTCATAAAAATACCAGACGCAATATTTCATACTTTTTCAGGTTATTACAACCTGAAAATTTTACATTTAAACACATCAGATAAAAGTTAAAGCTGTTCAATTTTCTGCCGCATGTGAGTTACAAAAGTTAGCAACATTAATTGTATCCAAAAAATAAAAGTGCTTAATACTATTGCTACCAACGGTCTTCAGTCTTCATTAATAACTCACTTAGACTCTTAAACTTTACAAAAATTCAAAAGATTGTATACCCTTTTTGATTTTTACATGTCAGTCAGAACTTTTAGTATGGCTGTATGGAGTACTTACTACAAATTGCTCTTGGATGTGTGGTTATCTCAATCGTTTGGTGGTATTGCTCCCGTAATGCTGCCTTCAAGCCTACAGGACGACTATGCTCCACCTCGGACTGGGGGTTATAGACGTGACAGCCATGAGGGGTGGGATGACGGAGGGGGAAGTGATTGTTGGTTAGGTTAAATTGGAGTCACAGAATGGGGCAAACAATAACCATTCTATTGAGGTTTTAAAAATGTTAATTTAAATGGTACGCTATCAATAACCGCAACTGACGTATATGATATGGTATGGACGTGCAAAATTCCTGACACTATTTCGTCATATAAATCGAAGAATAAATCAAGGCATGCAACCATTTGTTACAATTGATTAGTTTATGCAAAAAATGCCATGCTTCATCCTTTATAAACAACGCGCTAGAAGGTCACAGCAAATTCGATCCTGATTTTAGTTTAACTGACGCTGAGACGCTCTAATTAACTATACTAATAATTGTAAACATGAGAATCAAAGTGAACTGTGAACCAGACCAAGCCTGTGAACACGCTAAATAAAAGGCCGGAGATTAGCATCTTGGAGGTTCAGAACATAAATAAAGGACTGTTTATTTTTGCATTCGACACGATCCGCAGTTAACAAACAAATACTAAAAACGAAACAGCTAAAAAACTCTTCCGATCCTTAACTCTTAAGCCAAACGTCTGCTTGACAACTCCAAAATTAAAGTTCAGAAGAGAAATTACATGGAAAAATTAAAATTAGAAACTGTGATCTACGCAGTCATTACAATGTGGGATATTTAACTTCAATAGAAATAATGTAATCCAGGAACTTATAAAACACATTTTCCACGTGAGGCATCCTAATGATGCGCGACATCCGACTACATATAACATACATACTAAAATAAATTGTATTCCATCTCAAAATAACATGAATACATCAGAATATTAAAAAAAATAAGAAATTTCAGAAGGAGAAAGCAAAACGAAGTAGAAATTTAATTTGCAGCTTCCTTACGATAGCAGAAAAGTTTGTGTTCTTTCACCCAGTGAACCTGTTGACATGCTATGGAGCAATACGCTGTATTCCAGCAACAATGATAAATTGCTTGACGCTCGCAATAGAAGCACTGAAAAATGAAACAGTAAAAATAATTACCTATTAAGCATAATTTTGATACGTATTTATAATTATTTTTATATCATACACATGTAATTACCGATTATAATTTTTGAAATGCAAAAATACTGACCCACTGCTTTTTCTTGAGCGATGAAATTTCCTGAGCGTGACGTTCATTGATCGATGCCAAACGCTTAGCAACGCATTCCTTAATTACTTCCTCACGACCACTAAATCCACAGCTATTAGTTTGAACGTAGACATTTCTACTGCCACTACTTTTATTAATTGACGACGAAACGGCATCTTCAGAGACTGCTTCTTCATCCTTGTCTGAGAAATATGCATCCCCACTCAAAGAATCTGCTACACTCAGTTCTTGAAGCTTATTTAAAAATGAGACATCCTCAGTATCAACGACAGGAGGGATGTTGTAAGAGACAGCTTTCGATAGGCCTAGGGAAGCACCCTATTATATAATATGTGTTGTTTAAAAGTACAATTAAAAAAAGAATTAAAGAAAGAAGCAAATTAGTTTCCTTCCACCTTTCCTTAAAAAAAAACCAAATCCTTCACTAACAATTAATATTTCCCCTGCAAGGGCACAGTTTTAATTTTAAATGACCTTCGAAGGTAACGGCTTTGGTTCTAGTGAAGAATGGAAGTAAACGGACTTCATCCTTCACGGGCGACAAAAGAAATAAAAAAATTGTAGTAGTATGTCCGAAATTCAATATGACCTAAACGATCTACCTGAATATCACGCATCTTTTGAGAGCGCAAACCAGCAAGAGTAGTCTTATCTTTTAGTTGTTGTTCTATCGCGGAGTACACTCTGAATCCGTGAACAAGAGTTTGACAGTCCACTTGATACTCTTCTAGGCTGGTGTATCTGATCCAGAAACAAACAAGAGAGGTAAGAACTCTGAATATTTTGTTTGTACTGAATGTAGAATTTAAAATAACATAATCTGTGCACTAAAAAGCTCATTCTTACTTTCCACTAGAAGCTTTTTCCATGATCTGGGTAAGATCGATGTGGAAGTACACCAGATACTCATATTTCCACCTTTCCTTTGCATCGCGACCTGATGCAGCAGCCCATGTTACTCCATACGACTCTTCCATAAGAGGAATAACCCGAATAACCTTGAACAAAAATAGTCACAAGTCAAATTAAATTACCTATTTGCCTTTATTGCTTTTATTCACCCGGAGAACACACCTGTCCAAGCCAAAAAAAATAAATATGATTAATTACTAATTCAGAAATTAAAATTTCACTCACAAAATCTTTAATTTCGATGAAAACAGGTTGAAGCAAAGCGTTAAAGTGTATTCCATTTACGTTCAGCGATTTGGTACTTGGCATCGTTGCTATAATCTACAATGGTGAATGGAAGATTAAAACACCATTAATTAAATAAGAGTAGCTCAATTTTATACCCTTACATGGCATGGAGGACAAACAAATAAGGAGTCCTTCTGAGATTTTCTATTATCATCAGGTAAGCAGTCAAGGTGAAAAATACGAGGGCAGTCCTCGCAGGCCACAACAGGTCCTCCACCGCCCAGGTGACAATGAAAACAATACCAGTCATGATCTCCTTTTGAGAATTCAGGATCTGCCACAAAATATTCAGAATGTTGGATTTCAGGTTTTGTTAATAATGGGTAGACTAGTTAATTATAGCATAGGTACCTGGAAGCTTGTACACTGTTTTTTCTTGTCGATTTTGTGTTTGAATAACCTCCGACACAATAAGCTGATCCCTTACAGCCAATGCAAGTTCTCTGCTTATCTCATCTGCACAATAAATAAAATATTGAATATTGGTACAGTCAGTGGACATTCACTAGATCTAAATGATCGACATTTAGATTTAAATGCCTGGACACATTAAATCTAAATGCTAAGCAATTAAATCTAAACCTCGGGCGTTTAGATATAAATTGTCACCTGACGCATATAAAATTAAAACGAGGATGTTTCAAATTTTGGAATTAGATCATCAAAAATTTTCGAGATTTCAATACCGATCATAACCAAACAGTAGACACTGAAAGAACAAGGTTTTCTCTTGTAATTTTCGTAAACCACACTCGCGGTCAGTAAAATCTCTGATCGGTCCGCTCATTTGAAGGCGCGCATGCGCAAATACGGATTTCAAAGTAATTAGATCTAAATGCTCGGCATTTAGATCTAATTATTTTGACGATAAACATTAAGATTTAAATGCCCAGTATTTAGATATAAATATATTTCGTGCATTTAAATCTAAATGCTGATCATTTAGATCTAGTGAATGTCCACTGACTGTGGTACATAACTATCAACTTATCGTCACGTAATATCAATCTGTTCATTAGGACAATCATGCATTTACGGATACCTTCGACATTCACTGACCGCTGGTTTACTATCGTACCACGACAGATCAAAATAATAATGCCGGTTAACGGACATTTTCCTCCCGGACATTTTCCTTTTAACTCGCACCCGAGGACTTTTTCCTCCAAATATCAAAATAGATACGGAATCATAATATATTATATTCATTTGATATTCCGGAATACGGATGACGGAATATCAAATAGAAAAAGAAACTAGTGTATCGATCCAAAAAATATATGCATGCGGTATGTATGTATATACTCGTAAACGTTCTCATGAATATCAAAATTTCTTATCCTAAGTACGACGCAAGTTTAGTAGCATTTCCTTAACAAATACTTATTCAATAAAATGCTAAACTATTAACCATTATTTCTCATTTCTGGGGAAACTATCGAAAAGATGCATTTTAGTTCTTCTGTTAGTTAAGAACGCATATTTTTAGGAATGTCTTCGAATGCATACATTTTCTGAAAAGAAACACTCATCAAAACATGGACACACTTTTGTTTCCTTGACTGAAGTGATTTTGGCACTGGGAGGAAAATGTCCTGGGTATGCTTTGCGAGGAAAATGTCCGGGAGGAAATTGTCCGGGAGGAAAATGTCCTACAACCAATAACAAATAATACCACCTACCACAGCAACCAGAAACTTGACAATTCAGACACTGACAACAAAAGAATGGAACATCAAACATGCATACAATTAAGGTAATACATACGAAAATCTTACCTCGTGGTAATTTGTGTGCCCTTGTAAGGATTTTCATAAGCTGTTAGTAGTAGGTGGTACGCTAACTATTGATAGAACCGGATGTATATAGCGGGTAACTAAACGGCTCCGAAAAAACCGATAAATCGATAGGGTCATTAAGAGTTGATTTGCTCCCTTCCCATGTCCCTATAAATGAACTTTTCCTACAACATGTGAGAGATGGCATGTGAGAGATGGCAAGGAGAAAAAAAAGAGTCGACTGTGTCATCTGTTGATTTTCTAGCTCACATTCATTTGAGCGGGATTGTGTTTCAAAACTGCAATCTGTACCATAATCATGGTGTAGATGACGTTACTTTGTTTTGTGAAATTATTTCAGCACTCAATAAAATATAAAGAATTTAAATGTAAGGAGTTATGGACCACTGTATACCATTTCATTACATATGAGTTGGTAACCACACCATTTCCGTTAACGGCTGGCGAACTTATACATCATAACAAAGTTGTAATTAACTTTTCTAGATCCGAATTATATGTAGATTAAGGCTGCGTGGAGATAATATGCATTTGTTTCATATTTAATGAAATATGATGAATTTAAATGTTGGGAGTTATGGACCACTGTATACCATTTGATTACATATGAATTGGTAACCACACCATTTCCGTTAACGGCTGGCGAACCTAGACATCAAAAAAAGTTGTAATTCACTTTTCTAGATCTGAATTATATGTAGATTAAGGCTGCGTGGAGATAATATGCATTTATTTCATATTTAATGAAATACGATGAATTTAAATGTAAAGAGTTATGGACCACTGTATACCATTTGATTACATATGAATTGGTAACCACACTATTTCCGTTAACGGCTGGCGAACTTATACATCATAAAAAAGTTGTAATTCACTTTTCTAAACCCGAATTATATGTAGATTAAGGCTGCGTGGGGATAATATACATTTATTTCAAATTTAATGAAATATGATGAATTTAAATGTAAGGAGTTATGGACCACTGTATACCATTTGATTACACATAAGTTGGTAGTTACATGCAAATCACAAACGTCCACCGAACCTATACACTATAAAAAAGTTTTAATTCACTTTTCTTAATCAGAATTATGTGTAGAACAAGACTGCGTGGAGATAATATGCATTTATTTTATATTCAATGAAATATGATGAATTTAAATGTAAAGAGTTATGGAGTGCTGTACACCATTTGAATACTTATGAGTCAGCAGCGACATGTGAATCACAAACGTCCACCGAACCTATACACTATACAAAAGTTTTAATTCACTTTTTTTAATCAGAAATATATGTAGAACAAGACTGCGTGGAGATAATATGCATTTATTTCATATTTAATGAAATATGATGAATTTAAATGTAAGGAGTTATGGAGCGCTGTACGCCATTTGAATATATACGAGTCAGCAGCGACATGTGAATCACAAACGTCCACCGAACCTATACACTATACAAAAGTTTTAGTTCACTTTTCTTATTCTGAATTATATGTAGAACAAGACTGCGTGGAGATCATATTCATTTATTTTGTAATTCGTCAAATATAATGAATTTAAATGTGAGGAGTTATGGAGCGTTGTACGCCATTTGAATACATATGAGTCAGTAGCGACATGTAAATCAGAAACGTCCACCGAACCTATACACTATAAAAAAGTTGTAATTCACTTTTCGTAATCAGAATTATATGTAGAACAAGACTGCGTGGAGATAATTTTTGTTTTTTATCATTTTACACAATAAAATAAGCTTTTTATTTTGAAAATTATTAAAAAATAAAAAGTGGTATAAAATCAAATTTTGTTTCTAACCAATCTCATAAGCTCAATATATTGAATATAAAAGTGTGTAAACTGAAATATATATATATATATAAAATCGTTTATAATATTAAAGTAAAATATCAAGTATGTACCACTTCTTAAAAATAGTTTTAAAAAAACCAAAATGATCTCAGCTCAGACGTTTTGAATTTGATTCATGTTGATCATCTCCAAATGCGAAACAGCATGTCCTTTTATTTGATTGATGAAACGACAGATCAGAATCAATAGCAGCAACAACAGTGTTAGCATCAGTCCTCCTATCAAAATGTCAAAATAGTATACTGTAGTAGTCATGTTTTTTTATTTTTGTTACATATATAAAATATAAATATATATCGAATTACTACTTACCAACAATTAACAGATGATAAATATAATCGTCAATGATTGCAACTGAATTCCAAGATGTACTGTCATTGTTGCTTTTAAAGTTGAAAGTCCACTCTGTCCCTCCATAGTAATCGGTATTGTTGACAACGGTCCTATTTCTGTTATTTTCATAGGGATAGAAATGTTGTGGCCACATAGTTCGTGTTCGAGAAAAGTTCTTTTGTCCTCCAGGAATCCAAGTTTTATTGGGATTTCTGTCTTTATGTCCATTACACATCTCGACATCCGTTATGATTTCGTATATGAGATATTCAACTCCAGGCTCAATTCCAACAGGTAGACAGGTAGATTCGTGAACTGATATTGGAAATAAGGCTTTGTGAAAAATACAGAATTCAAGACATTCCTCACATTTAAGAATTGAGGGACATAATTCTTCTGTAAATATTTAAAAGTAAACATATATACCACCGAAAAAACTCATACAAAACCTGGAAAGTCTCATTTTACATTCAATAATAATAATAAAAATGATCAACTAGTAATGATTTAAAGTATTATTATTACCGTTTGAAATATTGTGTAAATCCTTGTCCACAATGACACTTTCCCTAAAAATATCCATCATGACGTTGTCACTGTAGATAATCTTGGTTTGATTGAGAGCAAGTACATTAACCACACCATACATAAATAACAAACAAATAGTAAAACGTGCCATTTTGTAGCACTGAATTTTCAAATAATTTGATTTTGTATTATGTTTTTTTATGAACTATAATTAATTGAACAACTTGACAAAGCAGTGAAACACAATCGAATGACGTTTAAAACTTCGTCATCACGAGGAATAAAAAACGATCTCTGTCTGTCTATCTTTCATTTGATACATAAATATCATGTATAATAGTATTTTTAAAAATATAGTTTATAAGTTTAAAATATATTCGTGAGCATTCTCTAAAACTTTTGCAGAGCTTCGGCACAACATACAATAACCGCATACTTTAATTTCTGGCATAAACTTGTATATGAACACAATCTCACCATACAGCGATACGCCGTGAACAAATTCTGCATCTGGACCTTCTGTGGATGATGCTTTATCATAGGGATCGTATTTACACGCAAAACAATCTATTTTGTCCATCACTCTTGTAACTTCACACCAATTGTTAATATTGTCAAACTTATCAAATTTAATCCATTCATCATACGGTGTATTGAAGCATTCAGCCACTTTTTCATCTTTTTTCTTTTCTTGCTCTTCACATCGCACACAGTATTGTTTGTTTTTATACTCAATAGTTTGTAAATTTGATGGTATATAGTTCAACCAGCAAAACTGACATGCCTCGCACAACAAACTTTGTGCAGTATTCATTTCGTTTTCAATATGGATAACATTTATTCCATAGTCATAGACAACTGCAGCTCAAAAATGAGTGCAAATTTTAAACTAAAAATAAGTCAAATTTTTTAAGTCAAAATAAATAAATATTTAATCAATTAATTTAAAAAATAATACAAAAACTCGTTTGATGTTTATGGTCTTTGACTTTTCTTCTTCTGTCCAATACAAGTCCTCCACAATGTCAGTCCATTACGTGTGTCTTCAAAATCTCATTTCACCTCGTTTGAGCTGACCATTGTATGTATTAAAACTGATTTTGTAAAGATAAAAATACAATGCAGAGAAGTTGACAAAGGTAGTACAGGTTTAAAATGAATTGGAGAATGAACAGACGCATGCCGCTTATATACCCTCACAAGAGTTTTACGCGCATCAGAGTGAGAACAGAGGTAAACGCATGGGACGTACCATGTCAAATAGTAGGAATTTTTCCAATTAGCTACGGTATTTCAATTCTCCCCTCCTCAGTGGAACACATAAAATGAGATTCAATATTATTTGTTGTAGCTATAAAAGATGAATAGAGAGGAAAAATCAATTATATCCAATTATACAGATCAAAATTTTATTGGATCCTTTTCAGGTGTACATACATTCAAACAACATGTACCACAAAATAAATCTGAAATTACTAAAAACCTTCTGTATGTTCCACAGTATACACAGTACAAACCAAGAATTACTAAATTTCCAAGACGTCACTTTAACGCTAGAAATTTGACTCAACAATTTCAAATCGATCTTATGTCGTTAGGTCAATATAAAACATATAATAAGGGATTCTCATGGGTCTTAGTATGTATTAACTCATTTAGTCGTTATGTATTTATTGAAAAATTGAAAACAAAACGAGGCTCTGAAGTTGCAGTAGCATTGTCCAAAATATTTAAAAGAGCGGGATTTACACCGAAAGAGCTTTTATCCGATAAAGTACGTAAAACACACAACTATATTTATTATAATTTAAAAAGTAGTACAACTAAATATATATTTTTTATTCAAGGGAAAAGAATTTTACAACTCAGATTGTAAGAAATTATTTGAAAAATATAATATTAATCACTACAGTACACACACTGGCATCAAGGCATCTCAATGTGAAAGGTTATTGAAAATAAAATAAATTTATTTATTGCATAGATAGATAAAAGTTGTAACTTTTTATTTTTTAACGACAGAGTCATACGAACAATCCTTGAGCGTCTCCACCGTTTTAACGCAGATAACAAATCATTCAAATGGATAAATATTATTGATAATATTGTATATACTTACAACTATACAAAGGTAATTTATTAAAATCAAATATAGCAAGAGTAAATTCAAAGTTTCATTATTATTATTGAATTTTAGCATAGAAGTATTGGAGCAAAACCAGCAGAAGTTACAAAAGAAAATGAAAGTATAATATTTCATTATATTTTCGATCCTAATAAGGACTCAAAACTTCCAAAAACGTCAACCTATCATGTAGGACAATATTGTAGAATTTCAACACAACGTAATATTTTTGAAAAGGGTGCAAATAAAAGGTTCTCATCAGAAATATTTCAAATAAAAGAGGTGCGCAGGGCAGAGGATCAATATATTTATATTTTACAAGACTTACAAGGTAGAGAAATTAATGCAACATTTTATAAAAATGAACTTAGTCTTGTTTCGATTGGAGCAATAGAATGACGCACAAATCTACACTATTTTAAACAATTCTTCAATTCATACAACGTGGAAAAAAGAAATTGAGCAGTCCTATTTCAAAAATACAAACAGATTTTTTGATTCAAAATTTGGAAATGGATGAGGTAAGTAAGACAAATAAAAAACCATACATGGTAATAATATTTGTTTTTAAATAAAATTAATTTTTGATTTAAATGTAGGATAAAAGAAATTCTTGTTTAAATCCATGCAAGTGTGTTGGAAACGGAAGGTGTATAAGCAGTAGCGACGAATTCCAGGTATAATAAAAAGTGATTCGATTCTATAACAATAATATTAATAAATCAAAAAATGTAACACACATGTAATGATTTTTATAGATCCATATTGGAAATGGCTACATGGTGTATATACAAAACAATTTACTACATGTAAGAAAACCTGATAATTCAACACTCGGATCTGGACTTAGTATTCCATTACACATTGCAAACTCACTGGTTCATGCTATAATAAGTGTTTCGACTTTTTCATCATCAAAATGAGTTTTCACTACACAAACGATGAAATTTTTGTATACTTAATTTCTTCAGCTTCAACAGAATTATTCCCGCAAAATAACAACAGTAATTTTAAAGTGCAATTACCTGAACCTCTTGAGCTTGATAGGGAGCAGTACGAAGTTGCCGTTACAGAGGTATCCTTTAATCATTCCCAGCGAGTATTCGAAAATAATCAAACATCGGAAGAACGGAAAATTGAATTAAAGCATTGGAAAACAGACAAGGAAAATAATAAAAGTGATGAGAAAATAATTAATTTCTACGTTCCAGGTCATCCATTAAAAATAAATGATTTAACTACAACTTTGAATAATAAGTTTGGATCAGATATTTTACAACCATTAAGAATTGATATCAAATTTGCTGTAAATAAAAATCAAAGTTTAATTGATGTCAATTACACAAATTGTGAACTAAGACTGTCAAATAAACTTTCTGCTATATATGGATTTTCATCAAATAAAGTTTTTACAAAAGGACAATACAATTCACCCAATCCACCAGACTTTTTAGCAAATTCACATTTAATGATGATATACAGTAACTGCTGTGAAGAACAAACTGTGTGCAATACAAAAGCACCCATTCTCAGAATTATACCGTACACACCTGCTGAACATAATAGTGTTAAACACTACACATTTAATCTACGATATTATTTAAAGCTACCGTCGTCTACATTAAATTTCATTCATATAGCAACGCTCACAGAAACAGGGGAACCGTTTAATTTGAGCAACGGACTATTTACTGTAGTTTTGTCATTTCGAAAAAAACTATAATGTCAATTCACCCTCTTTATGATCTTCAATACGGTGAAGGGAGCTCAGATCTCCCTTATTTTATGGTAAATAATATAACACATATTTTACTTTGTAAGAAACATATATATTTAATATCATTTTTTAAATGATATGCATATTGTACAGACAAGGCGAAGAGTGCAGTACGGAAGGGGGAAAATCGGGAATTTCTTCAGAACTATAGGTAGATTTCTTGTACCAGCTATAAAAAAGATTGGTAAAGCAGCTCGTCCATATGCACGTGACTTTATTAGTGCAACTGCAAGTGATGTACTTCAAGGGGATCGTAGTATAGGTGACTCAATAAAAGCAAGAGGGTTAGAAACTCTGAAAAAAGTAGAATCCAATTTATTTAATGATACACCTACACAACAAGGATCAGGTTTACGATCATTCAATCAAAATACTGTACGTAGTAAAATAGCATTAGGAAGAAGACGTGTAAAATCACAAAACAGTGTTGTGAGGAAACGGCGCCTGAAAGGACGGAAATTAATAAGGGAGGAAAAACGACAAAAACGAGGAAAATCCAATCTAATTTCTACACTAACGGATATAAAATCTAATCAAAAAAGGGGGCAAAGGAAGAAACGTAATCTCATCTCTCAAGACTTGTTTGATTAACTTACGATATAATCATGTCTTCCACTAAACATTGCATTCGCTCGGATACTGTTCTTATTAAAGATCATTTAGTGGATGCTTCGATCACAAATGTTGTATGGGAAAAAATAAATAGCAAAACATCTCTGGACAATGAACATTCTCAACTCGAATTTACTGCTGAAGGGACGGAAAATTTATCTATCAAATTAGATGATACATTCTTTTATATACGTGGAGCTGTAGTTGATGAAAAGGGGGCAGCTCCAACAGTTGATACTTTAGCCGTTGTCAATAATTTTCTCCCAAGTCTATTTAGTTCCGTTGAAGTATCATTCAGTGAAACTGTCATTAGCCAGTCTATGAACCACCCGTTCAGATCAATTGTAGAATTAATTCTCAACTCCAGTCCAGAGTATATAGAAACTCAAGGTAAATTTGCTGGATATATAGAAGACGATTCCCCCTCAACATTAGCAAAAGCTACCAATGCATCTTTTAAGCAGCGAAACGCGTGGGCAAAACAAAGTGTAATTGAATTTGTTGGTAAGCTTGCATGTGATGCTTTTACCATTACAGACTTGCTACTTCCATCCCTCAAAGTGACTACAAAATTAACAAAATCACCAAGTCAATTTATTCTAATCAACACCTTAGCAGATGATACAAAGCAATACCGATTTAAGTTTCAAGAAGCATGCATGTATGTCAAACGCTATACAATTTTACCGTCAATAGCTTTAAGAAATTATCAAATTCTACAGTCTGTTCCAGTGAAAATACCATTCAAAAAAGTGTTAGTAAAGTCCATTATAGCTCCAAAGGGAAGTACAACGATTACAGACAGTTCTGTACTGGGAGGAATCTTACCAGAACGAATTGTTATTTTCATGGTTTTAAATTCATCAGCCTATGGATCTATGCAATCAAACCCCTATGATTTTAACCATTTTTATCTTTCTAATATTCACGTGACATGTTCCAATCAAATGTTTGTATTTCCTTCACTTAATCTGGATTTTGAAAATAAGTCAAGAATTGCAGAGCTTTATTATTTAAATTATTTAGCTATGAACAGCAATACTAATGATAATGGAAATCCAATTAATGCAAAAATGTTTGAAAATGGGTCCACAACTTTACTCATTTACGACTTACGTGATTCAAGATCTAGTGAAAATGCAATACCAACTCGAACTGGAAATATCAAATTAGATTTTCAATTTAAAAAAGCTTTAGACAATGCAGTTTCAATATTTGTGTATGCTGAGTATTCTAGTCTTTTGACTATTGATCGGTTCCTTAACGCACAAGTACAGGATTTTTCTAATCTTGTGTAGTCAGTACGGAGCCAGCAATCATCTGAATTAAAATGAATACCTTAGAAATTGCAACATGTTTACACAAGCTATCAAGATGTGGTAAATTAAATGGTACATGGAAGGTTTTATCATCCGACCAATTAGTTCTTCTCAAAATCAACTCTCCAGCTATATATCCATTGTATTTAGTAGTAAACTCAAGACCAGGAAATGAAGGTAAGTAGACAGTAGTAGTAGTAGCCAATAGTTATACATTACAATACCGAAAAAAACGTAAATGAAACGTATTATTAATTTTCATAAATTTATGTTTCAGATGGACTGCATTGGTTGATGATACATGTCAAAAAAAAGAATTCACCACTTTTATTTTTCGATCCCTTAGCAAGGCCAATTGAGTATTATGGAGATGATTTTGTTATATTTTCAAATAATATAAACACACAAGTAATTGAAAATACAAGACAAGTGCAAGGCAATTTTAGTGAAAAATGTGGCGAATTTTGCATTTATGTTTTGAATAAATTTCTTCACAATTGCAGTATGAACAAAATTATAAATTCATTTACCTCAAATTTTGTAACTAATGATTATATTGTAAATTCCTTCAAACAAAAATTAAATGCATTGTCATGTACACAATTAAAATGTGAAATAATTCAATGCTGTAAATCACCCAATGAAATTAATAAACTAATTTTATAATTTGATTCCCATAATGTGAATAAGAGCTGCTTTCTTTTTTTAAATAATGCATAAATAATTTAACAACTTGTTACAATTTACAAAACATAATACATTTTTTTATTTTTTAGGTTCACAAATACATGCTCACAATTTATAAAACTTTTACACTTCTGCATACTTGTCATTCAATTCTAATAATACAAAACACTATTTTCAGTCTATTAGTTACTAATCACAAACACGTTACATTTTCAATTTTTTTACTACACATTAAATATAAATTCATGCGCATGCATACATACATAAATTTCATTCGTATCTATTCAACACACATATTTCACACTTTTAAATAAAAAAGTTACAAGTCAAGTTTTTTTGTCGCCTTTGATATTCTTTTTGTAGTCATGGGAATCCATGATTTGGGAACACTCAAATTTGAAAACCTCATTCGTTTATGTGGATTTGCTAATAATCTAGGTCTTGGCATAGATACGGAACTAGCAATACTCTCAGTTGTTGTAGATAGGGAAGGAGGTGTAGTATTGGTAGGTAGAGATTTTTGTGGATATGGATTTTTTCTTCTTCTACCATGACTAAGTTTTCGTTTTCGATTGGTAGTAGTAGTAGTAGTAGCAGATTCTCCAACGCGGGTCGGAGACCCCGCGTTGTCGCGTCTGTCAGCTCCGCTGACAGCCCCGGCTTTTACGTGTAAAAGCCGTGGGGCCACCGCGGCGGGCGGTGGCGAGGGCGGGAGGGGCGGCGGCGGCGGCGGCGGGCTGGCTGGCGGTGAATCAGAATCTAGTGAGTAATCAATTGCATTGCGTGGAGAAACAGAACCAGTAGGGGAAAGTGGAGACGTCAAATTCCGTTCCGCATCTTGTGTTTTTATATTATGTATTTGGATTGCTGCGGCTAATGTCGTGGGGTGAACAGGTTCGGAATGCACTGCTCTTGCCTGTCGTTTTTTTTGTGTTATATTCGTGGATCGTAAGTGTTTCAATAGTTCAGCATACTGAACTAGTTTTGCATCGTCGGCCTTGGTGGGGTTGTGTGCTACATGTTCCATTTCACGCTCTATTTCCATCTGCTCTCTCACTTTAGGAGTTTGGAAAATAGAATTGTACACGTCCTCACTCACTAGTCTGTAGCGTTTTAATTCACTTTGCTTTTGTTTAGGCATTGAGACACTTTTCTACTTCATGTAATACAGTATTAACACTAGCATTGGCTGCTTGTAGAAGCTTGCGACGTTGGAACAAGGAAGTATTGGGGTGACAAATCTTTGTCAATCTGTTTCTGTGCTTTCGCAACTTTTTATATTTTTTGGGACAAATTGTTATTATGTTTGCTCCTACATTTAAAATAGCCTCACAAAGAGATAAAATTTGATCTTCAGAAGCAATTTTAATCAATTCTTTCTGTTTTTCTTTACTGAAACTACTGTACACATTTACAAAATCTTTTTGCTTTTCAAAGAACGACATCCTCACGGCTGAAAATATAATTACACACTAAACTTTGAGACAGAAAAATATTTGTATTTAAACAAAAATTGAAAAAACTTGTTTAGGGTTTACTTAAATAAAAAACAATTGTATAACATTAAAAAACTAATGACAATTTTATATATTATATTTTGACATTAAAAAATTATTTTGTGGAAAGTGTCACAATGTGGACCAGCTGCTGTAACATCTGTGCAAATAATAGTTTTGTGCTTGTTTAATTCAAAAATTAAAATATACGAATGCAATTTTAAAAAATATGAAATTAACTAATAAGCACTTTCCCAACACATTATCATACCAATAAAGGTACTTTTGAACTGTGTTAATCCATTTCATAAACAATAGCGTTTGAAGGCAGAAGAGCAGAACGGAGTCGAAATTTCTTTGGAACCCTTTGATCAAGAGAAATAAATAAATATCCGTAAAGTCTACTTGTGCATTCGTTGTAAATATCAAGAAACTTCCTAGTTTGATCTGGAAACATTTGTCTAGCAATATTTGAAATTTGTAACATGTCATGATTTCCCATTAATATTTTATATCTTGCTTGGCTATTTAAAATACGAGAACTTTTTAAAAAGGCATTATGCATGGTTATTATTACACTCAAATTGTACTTAGTAGCTTCATAAATAAAGAGATTTTCAAATTTCTTTTCTTCTAAATCTTGGTGAAAATCATCATAAATACACAAAAGGTTTTGTTTTTTTCCAGCAACATTTGAATTCAGTCTAAATTTTGCTCCTTTTGTGAATTCTAAAATTGGACATTTTTTTATCCACTTTTTAAATTTATCGTCCCATGCTTTATAAAAGTAAAAAATTTTATCTAACGGTGGATCAAAAACAAGTTGATGATTTTGAATTATTTCTCCCAACAAGGTAGTTTTTCCTGGATAGAAAAAAGTTTTAAACTAGATATGTTTATTTTGTATTGACTTGTAAATAGTATGAACTGGATGTACATATATTACCTGACGACGATGGACCTATTATAAGTATTTGACTGGGATGAAAAATTTGATAATTATAAAACCCCTCCATGTTTAACAATCGTCACTGACAACGTTGCTGTCGATTTCTTCAAGTGAAACTGATTCTAGACAGTGATCCACAAGTTCTTACATTTAAATTCATCATATTTTATTAAATATGAAATAAATGCATATTATCTCCACGCAGCCTTAATCTACATATAATTCGGATTTAGAATTTTTGATGTATAGGTTCGCCAGCCGTTAACGGAAATGGTGTGGTTACCAATTCATATGTAATCAAATGGTATACAGTGGTCCATAACTCCCAACATTTAAATTCATCATATTTCATTAAATATGAAACAAATGCATATTATCTCCACGCAGCCTTAATCTACATATAATTCGGATCTAGAAAAGTTAATTACAACTTTGTTATGATGTATAAGTTCGCCAGCCGTTAACGGAAATGGTGTGGTTACCAACTCATATGTAATGAAATGGTATACAGTGGTCCATAACTCCTTACATTTAAATTCTTTATATTTTATTGAGTGCTGAAATAATTTCACAAAACAAAGTAACGTCATCTACACCATGATTATGGTACAGATTGCAGTTTTGAAACACAATCCCGCTCAAATGAATGTGAGCTAGAAAATCAACAGATGACACAGTCGACTCTTTTTTTTCTCCTTGCCATCTCTCACATGCCATCTCTCACATGTTGTAGGAAAAGTTCATTTATAGGGACATGGGAAGGGAGCAAATCAACTCTTAATGACCCTATCGATTTATCGGTTTTTTCGGAGCCGTTTAGTTACCCGCTATATACATCCGGTTCTATCAATAGTTAGCGTACCACCTACTACTGCTGTTCATATTCAACTGGCCCTTGGTTTCCCGAGCTGGCTCTCGCAATGCCATCCCAAATCTGATGAACCCGAAGAGGCAATGCTAATCGACTGGTTGACTTCCTCGACGTCATTTCTACTGACATTTAAATATGTAACATTAAACAATGCAATCCTACTAGGAATGTAATATCTACAAAATAAAAGGAATATTTAAGTCACTTTAAGTTAATTGCGTAGAACAATAGAATGTGATGGATATTACCGCAACGCCGCAACAGCTTTCGGCTCTTCGTTCTCACTTCAACGAATGAATATTGAACATGCGAAACTCGTAAACTCACCAGCAACTATTTCAAAAAGAAGAATTGTGATAAAAGCAACAGCCAACAGCAGGACAGTAGTGCCGTAATATTGTAAATTGTAATTGTAATTGTATTTTTTATAAAATTACAATTACAATTGTAATTGTAAATACAATTACAATACAATATCAAATTTATTTTCTGCAGTGTGTTCTGAGCTTTTGTTACGCTAAAATCGTGTATCTACATGATAGTTATCATGGTAAATATCAAGTCAGTAATTTAATCCTAATTAGGGGTCTAATTAAGGTTCCAAAAGTATAAATTACAACTGTATATTGTAATTGTATTGTAATTTACAATTACAATTACAACACAATATTAATTTACAATACAATACAATATTATTCTTACAATAGTTTTACAATATTACGGCACTACAGGACAGCAGTCCGCAGTAAAATGAAATAAAAAATAATAATTAACAACTAAAAGTATAAATATGACTCGCACCCACACAAATGGAGTTGATTAATAGAGACAGCCAATTTTATTTTAGTTGGTAACCACGACTTTTCCTTTCTGCTGTTCGCAATCTAAAATCTAATAATTTACGAGCTCGGTGAAGTTTAAACGCAAACGCCGAACGGACCGATACTGTACAACACAACATACAAATACTTGATAGTGTGTGGTGTGAACAACAGTCACTACCATGCAGGGGAAGTGTATTCAGTATTGCAGTACCCTATGACCTCGTGTCTTCAGCTTAATTAAACCATTATTGCGTAAATGGCTGTATTTAACATAGAACGTGATCATTATCGATGTATGACCCTTTGACCCTAAGTAAGACGTCATTTACGGACGATCTCCAGGACTAAACGGAAAACGGAACCGTCAAGGATCTCTAATCTTTCCTACCTATCTACATTCAATTTATGTTAACTAATACCGAATTTTATTTTATATACATATTTTATTTATTCTATTCATATAATAATTTCAATTTGTAAGCCAACTGGCCAACATTCCGACGCTGATCATATGACAATGATGATGACATGGGGAATCAACAGCCACAAAGTAAACTAAACCACTATCACCAAATCAAGTACAATGTAACAACAGTAACCTTAATTTTATTCCCATCAATTATATAGTGTTAATTCCAAAGGTCAGCCCCTATTCTATATAAGCATAGGCAAAGTACAGGCAATAGGCAGGCAGGGAAACAGTTTTAAGAAAAAATAGGCAAGGCAAGACGATAGGCAGGCAAATCAAAAATTTAAATTAATTATAGCGTAGTCTAGGTAGGTCGGTAGGCAATGAACAAATTCAGCCTGACTGGGTGGCAGAAAAATTTTATGATAGGCACATTTTATGATTTTGAAGAAGAGAATAAAAACGCGTTTTTTATGATTAAAAACGATTTAGAAAGAAATTAATAATTTTATTATAACAATAAATTAATGGAATAAAATGAATTTGTTGTATTATTTATAAGCAATTTGCAGGCTACGGAAAAGTTCAGATGTATAAAAAAGACTGTTGTTATAATTATAAAAGAATTGCAGCATACATATTATATACAAATTTGTAAAAATAGCGAGTGAGTAGGCAAATTGGTAAAACTAGGCAATAGGTACTAGCAAGCATCCTATTTTTTCAAAAAAAAAAGAATAGTCATCATCATCTCAAATCTCAAGACACCAGCTACTTAATCGCAAGTAACCCAGACACAGTCTCTATTTGAGACTTAAACACTCGTGTAGATTTGTGTGCATACTCTGCTGTTCTATACTTTCATTTAATAATTACTATTTACGAAAAACTGTAAAACTAACGCAGGGCTGAATTTCAATTTTATTATGCTACTAATTCTTTACTTTCATTATACTTTTTATGCTAACAATATATTTTTTAAATTTTCATAATTATAGTAGGTATGTAGGGCACGAAACAACAAGAAACACAGCTTTATACAGAAGAAATTCAATTTTGAAAGAAAAAGGTTTTATAATCTTCCAACTTTATTTGCATGTACCTACCTATCATACACATGTATACTATAATTTCTATTTAGTTTTCTCAAATGCAAATAGTCATACATGAATATTAAATGAATAGGAAGCAAGCCAGTCTGCAGCCTGTGGAGGATTTTGGGAAAAAACTCGTTTCAGGGGTTTTTACAACCATTTTATTAGTCATACCACATTATATTGTATATTGGGTATGGTTATGAGCTTCAGGCTTCAGTACAGAGCATGCAGTTTTTTTTATTTCTGAGAAAGTTATCACGCGTAGCCTCAAGAAAAAGCATGCTATTATATGCAAAATCAAAATCCCAATACTGTAGTTAAAACATGTATTCCGTCATTTTGTACCCCTATGATTTCCCAGTTGTCCACGAACGCAAAGTAAATTTCCAGAATTTAGAACAGTTAACTGCAGATCAAAAACTATAGTAGTGATAATACCATATCGCTAAGCCAGGCATTTGATTCCATTAAAAGAGACAAACTGTGGTGTAGACTGAAAGAAGCGGGTCTGAGCGACCAGTTTATAGCTAAAATCAAAGAACTCTATAATTTGGCTAAAACCAAAGCAAGGTGCAAGGAGGGTTATACAGACTTGATAAAAGTGATGGAAGGAGTCCTGCAGGGTGAAACGCTGTCGCCAACTCTCTTTACCATATACATCGACAAAATCACCGAAATACTCCGAGCCAGTAACATACAAGGAATACAGATGTTCACCTTTAAATTAATCATTCTCCTGTATGCAGATGACATCATCCTCCTTGCATCTAATGAACTAGACCTGCAAAAGCAAATAAACACGCTCAGCAGCTTTTTTAAGGATAATGACCTAACAGTCAACCTTTCTAAAACCAAAGTCATGATCTTCCGCGAAGAATATAAAATTAGCAACTCTATCAAGTTCAAATGGGAAAAAAAACTATTGGAGATTGTAAAACAGTACGTTTACCTAGGCGTCCTTCACGCATAGTGGAATCTTCAATAGAGCAAAAGAGCATTTTTTTGGTAAAGCAAGATAAGCGTAAACAAAGCTATTTGAACTTTTCTACCGCGCAAAATTAAAAGACATCAATGTACATGTGAGGCTATTTAACTCTCTTTTCAGCTTATTCTTAATGTCCGCAGCACCTGTCTGGGGACTACGCTACAGCAAGGAACTACAAACTTTCCAAACAGTGTTTCTAAGAAGCCTGACAGGAACATCTAACTCAACACCAGAATACTACCTGAGACTGGAAACAGGAGCGCAAAACATCAAGATACAACTGTTTAAAGCACTCCTGACGTTTATCAAAAAGATTTTTAGCTCCAAGAAAGATGGCGTAATAAGAAACTGCTATGAAGAGATTTTGCAGATACACGGAACAGACCTTAGATACAACTGGATGCTACAGGTTAGAAAGATTTTTGCTGAGGCATCAATGGAAGAAACATTTTAGAATCTAAACAGCAAGTATCTGAAGCTACATAAATCCAAAATCCGAAGTACAATTTTTATCTCCTCAAGAAATTGAAAGTTATAGTGTCTCAAAATAAGTTTGCATCGCCGTTTTTATAATAATTGTGCACCTCATTACTACTTAACTGTGCAAAGTTAACCTTTTAGACAAAATTTTAGAAAACCAAACTCTTAAACGCAAAATAAAAATTCAAAATTTGAGCTAGGAAGTTCTCCTTGTAGACTAACAAAACCTGCATCTCTATCTACAATCAAAACAATAATCCATCAACTCTCAGTACTGATTAAACTTCAGTGAAATACAGAAAAAGCTTCACCTTTTACTTTGGGTAACAGATAATTCTGTTGCTCGCCTGGGTCACGTCAGGTCATTAAGTTGGCAAATTATATCTTGGTAAACCAACTGTTGGAGCGTGGCCCGGGCGGCCTTAAAGATAAGTTATTAATTAATAATCACATTTAATTTCTCCCTTACTTCTTACCCGTCACGTATATATAAAATGCCATCTAGCAAGTCCAGTTAAACTTTTAATTCTGATGATAATACTTCTAGAAAATCTTCGGTTGTGGATTCCGACGAGGAGGATGATCTAAAGACAATATTACTAGGCTTCTGAAAAGAGACCAGATCAAGTTTAAATGAATTGAAATCTACTATTACGGAACACGGAAAGAGATTAACCAAAATTGAGTCAGACACAAGCAAAATAAAGTCGGAATCTGAATTACTAAAACCCCAACTCCTGCATGTTCAGAATGAAGTTATCTACTCCAGCAACTACTACCGTCGCTCCAACTTGTTGTTTCTCGGGCTAGATGTGCAAGCTGACACCAACAAAAGCAACTTAAAAGTTGAAGTAGCAAAAGTATTGCAAGTTATTTCTCAAACCGACATAAAGCCGAAAACTTATGAAGCAATTCCATGGAAAGACAAATGGTGCGTTAAGTGTGAATTTTCAATATCTCTAATACTAATATCTCATCATCCGGATCACCCCTTACACCACGAACCAAAGCCAACAAACGCAGTTTACAACCAAGTACAACGGCGCTACTCCCACGATCATCTAAACGTGCACCCGTGCCTATTAAACCTAAGAAAGTAATTCCTATCATACTTGCTCCTTCTAATACTTCAACTATGGCTAACTCGCAAGGTACATCCGTTACTGCAGTACCTAATCCATTTGCAAATCCTGCACTATAGACAACAGCATCCACTGCAGTTTTGCTTCCAACGGATATTGCCTCACTGGCTCAATTCATCCAACAAGAAATTTACAAACTGACAACAACATTCTCAGCAAAAATTAATGAGCTTGAGCAGCAAATTCTTCCACTGTGCCAAACTATTGTTACAATGCAGCAACAAATACAAACAATTGAACGAAACCAAGAATTTATTTCTCGTCAACTCAATCGTAAAACTCTGGTAATTGTTGGCATTCCTGAACAACAAAATGAAACACATCGGCAATCATACTCTACTGTATGTCAACTGCTTGCAACACTGGACATTGGGACGATTGACATCGACTCTGTAAAACGAATAGGACTGAAAAAACCGGATGCCCCACGTCGGATGGAACTTTGTATGGTGCGGGAACGAGATCTTCATGAAATTCTACTTGTTTGAAAATTATATTTTAATGCATCCTATTAACCCGTTTAAAAGCAGGCGTGCTTGGGTGAGTGGTTAGGACTGCAGACTGTAACGAAATTTACAGCCTCAGACCCGGCTTCGATCCTCGGCCACTGCTAATCGTTTACGGCTCGGTGTTGTACGGTAAACGTCACTGGATGGTTGATTGAAACCCAATCTCCTTCGGTGCTCCTTAGTGACCACTACTTACTGTAGGGGCCTAGGGAATGAGACTCCTTTACTGTGGAGGAGGGGACGGGGATAGGTGAAAGGGTACAAAGACCGAGACGATCTAACGCGGTAGCCTCCTATTTCCTCACCCACAGTGACTGGTTGAGTCTGGTTGTATGAACTTCGGTTAAATCGACCCAATGAATAAATTATTATTATTATTATTATTATTAACCCGTTTAATAATAACAGCACCGAGTTTAATGAGAATGTAATTCAATCCATTTACAGATCTGCAGCCCCGACAGGCATGTTACGTGTGAATTATTCTAATTCTGTCAAAGGATCCCTATGGTTTAACAACGAATGCCGTAAAAAGCGAAAAACACTTAAAATCATCTTACGAAATACACGAAAACATCCTACTAGAACTCAATACAATAAATATCATGCTTACAAAAAACTGTACAAAAGCCTTTTAAAATCGACAAAAAAACAATATTTTGACAACATTCAAGCAACACTTTCTAATGTTAAATCTTCCTCAGAGTTTTGGAGCTGTATACGTAAGTATAGGAAAAAACGTAAAGCCAAATATAACCTGCCAATTTCAGAGTGGGATAACTTTTATTCCAATACTATGCCTCCAAAAGAAATTTGCGAAACCAGTAGTTATAATATTACCTGTGACACGTTAGATAAGCCGTTTTCAATGATTGAACTTATAGCAGGTCTTACTAAACTAAAATTTAAAAAAGCAGCAGGACCAGATACAATTCAAAACGAATTCCTAAAATCACTCCTACCTGTAATACTTGACGAAATTTTAAATTTTTTAAACGCATTACTGAAAAATGGTAACCCACCGGAGTCATGGTCAGAAATTAACATAATTATGTTTAAAAAGGGAGATTTTTCTAATCCGTCCAATTATCGAGGAATAGCTCTTATCAATACTTTTACTAAATGGTTTACTACTCTTATATATTATAGATTGTATGATTGGTGTAAAACAAATAAAAAACTTCTAGAAACCCAAGCAGGGTTCCGGAAAGGTAGGAGTTCCCTCGGCCAAGTGTTTAACCTAATGAGTATAATTCAGTATAAACTAGCCAGACAAAATCGCTTCTTCGTGCTGTTTGTCGATTTTAATCGCGCTTTTGATAGTATCCCACATTCAAAGTTATGGAGTAAGCTGCACAAAATTGGAATTAGCGAAAACATAATTAAGATTATTAAATCTATATATGATTTTAGTAAATTAAGAGTCAAAACGATTGAATGGGTATCAAAGTTTCATGATGTAACCCAAGGGGTTCTTCAGGGGGAAATTTTAAGTCCACAGCTTTATGCCCTAAACGTTAGTGATATAGACCAATACTTTGTTAATCATGGTGCAAAACCAGTGGGATTAGGAGGAACTGACAAAGTTGACCTACTCATGCTTGCGGACGATAATGCAACTTTGGCAGAGTCAAAACTTTCACTGCAGGAAAAAATCAATATATTGGAGAGCTACTGCGTTGAGAACGGGCTTTCTATTAATTTAAGCAAAACAAAAATTATTGTTTTTAGAAGAGGAGGAAGGCTATGCAATTCTTGGAAGTGGTAGTTGAACGGAAAAATTGTCGAGGTTGTAAGTTCATATACGTATTTAGGTGTTATTTTTAGTAGCTATGGTATGTTTAACCAGTCAGCTAGTCAAATGTGTAGCAAAGCAAAAATCGCACTAGAAACAGTTTTTGATATTTAAGAGTTCAAAACTTAGGTCATGGAATGCTCAAATAAAACTTTTCGATGCAATATGTGTTTCATGTCTTATGTACGCAGCACCCGTCTGGTGCCTGAGGTATCTTGACGACGTAGAGTCAATACAAAACCAATTCATAAAAAAGCTTCTTTGGCTACCGCGCCGTACACCGGGGTACTTATTAAGATGCGAAACTGGAAAAACAAAATTAAGTTGTCATGCAAAAATTATTACATTAAAATTGTGGTTTCGTATCTTACTAATGCCCGCGTAGAGGCTTACTAAAATTTGCTACAACAGACTGTTAACTTTAATTAGTTTAGGTTTAAGCGAAGTTGAGTACAACTGGGCTCTACAAGTCAAGCTCCTTTTAGACCAGACGGGTTTTTCCTTCGTTTGGAATTCGCAATGTCCACTCATACTTTCAAAGAACATGGAAAATATTATTAAATGTTTCTATGATCAAACTAGGCAGGATGATTATAATAGAATCAATAATTCGTCTTACCACCCTATTTATAAATTAATAAAACTATCTGTTAATAATAGTTTCTTCCTAGATTTATCACTACCTATACATTACATTCGAATTTTGTCGCAACTCAGACTAGGAAGTAGTTACTTATCCTACCTTAACCACTCAATAAAATTTGACGAGAGAGAAATCTGCACCACATGTGGTGCTGAATCTTTAAATACTGTACACCACTTTTTCACAAAATGTATTAAGTACGATAACAGTAGAAATAAGTATCTACGTTTTTATAATATAAAACACCTTAACGAGCATGAAATGTATATGTTATTTAAATTATTAAGCAATAATATTATTTCGAATTTGTTTAATTACGTTAAAACATGTCTTATTTTATAAGAATTTCTAAATTTATAAAAATATCCACGTTTATAGGAATATTCAACTTATTAGTATGTAAATTATATACTTCTTGTGTTATGGGAGTTGCCCGTAGAACACGTAATAAAGAATTGAGAATTGAGAATAAATCCAAAATCCTAGAGAAGTACCGACTGAGCTGTATTAATATGGACGTACAAACATTGCAAGGTTGCAACACTCTTAAAAAATCTTTGAAAACCCACGCACTAAGATCGGAATACTTCGAAATGGGATTCGCATGGAACACAGTAAAGTTCATACTGAATCTAAGATCTGGCCTACCTAGAATTGTCATTAGAGGAAAAGTCATTAATGTCAATGAAATGAACAGACTATGGAAGCGAGTAGAGACACATGACTGCGACCTGTGTGGGAGGGAAGAGGAAGACACTTTCCATGTAATGATTAACTGTACACATTACGCATATCCACGAACCAAATTCCTAAGACAACTAAGCAACGCAAGACCAACCAGGAAAAGCCTCATAGAACAAAATTTCTACGAATACCACAACGCCGAGGGATTTGAACTACTCATTAACTTCTGGGATACAGCCATAAGGATTTAAAACTTCTACTATGGATGCATCGGGGAGACCTGACTAACTTCACCTCCCCCCCCCTCCCCCATCAAGCTACAATTGGCTCCCTTTCTCCTTTTTCTACCGCAACACCACGAGAAATAATCTATACTACATCTATATCTTTATAATTTTTATTTTTTCGTAACATTACTTCAAATAATGCTATTATATACTCTGTGAGAATAATTACTACCATGTTCTCTTTTTAGCCACGAAATAAGCAAGAAATAACCTTTATGCATATACTAAATCTACCTATTATTATGTCTAACCAAGGATCAATTACATTTGCAAAGTCAAACATGTAAATAACGAATGTTGTATGGGCTGCGGCCAAATCGACTCAATGAATAAATTATTATTATTATTAATACCATATCGACCTTAAAGATCTTGTGATATGTAAATTGCTGAACTCAGTGCTGAAATGGTCATGGCCATGGCAAAAGTATTCAACTCATCCTTACAGCCACAATTCACACTTTTGTCACAGATAAAAGCATAGGAGAATAATTGCTGATTTTGTGAAAGTACCATCTTATTTAAGGCATAAGGACAAATAACCAATAATAATAATTATTGCACTTCCAAACGCCTTTTACATTCACAGTATTATTTTAGGTCAGGTACGCTAATTATTTTTTACATGTGCGCCTACATATGAAGAGTTTTTTGGGAAAATGGGATAAATCCATTCTTTTCAAGCATGAAATTATTTGTGTTGTTTGTTCTATTCAACTAGAAACGTTACTGTATCGAGTTGTGAAGGTTAAAGTTCAACCAAACCAATTTTTAAAAATAGCCCAAATTTCGTTTTTTGGCAAAACGGGATAAGTTCATTAAGTTAGTTTTGGCAAAATGGGATAAGTCCACCTAAAACATGTATTTTTGATTCAAAGGTTGTCCAGTGTTTTCGTAGTTTGCAGAAGACAATTTAATGCGTCAATTCTTTTTATGCAAGAAAAAGTTAAAAAGTTAAAAATGTTTGGTTTGACTCAAAACGATTGAAATTTCGAGTCACAGACTTTTCACTCCATGTTGAGTCATTGATTTGTTTTTAGCAAAATGGGATAAGTGCACATATTATTATTTTTGAAAATTTTCTAAAACGTTCAAAAGTCCGTCTAAAATTATGAAACTACTTTTAGTAACGCTTCATCAGGTACAGTCCCTGTGGAAAAAAATCGAGTTAAAAAAACTAGATCGGTCACCGTTTATTCATTATTCGTTGTTCGTGCAAAATTCTCTTTGATGGACTTATCCCGTTTTGCCAAAAAACTCTTCATATATTTATACACTGTGAAGCTAAAAAACACTACCTTTTTGAAAGGTCCCTGTAAATTACACAGGTATAATAATACATTGTTGATGGGGTACCATTCAGTTGTCAGGGTAAGTGTATATGAAGAATTGTTTTGCAAAACGGGTCAAGTCCATCAAGGATTTTTTTACAGAAACAACGAATAATGAATTAAAGGTGACAGGATTATTTTTTTTAACTTCATTTTTATCTACAGGTTATGTAACTGCCGAAGCGTTATTTCCAGCAGTTTCATGAATCTTGAAATCGAGACTGACTGGAATTTTTTAGAAAATTTTCGAAAATGTTAATTTGTGGACTTTTTCATTTTTGCCTCAAAATCAATAACTTAACATGGAGTCAAAAGTCCGTGAGATGAAATTTTAATCGTTTTGAGTGACACCAAGCTTTTTTTTTAACTTTTACAATTTTTCTTGTGTAAAATAATATACGCATAATATATGATTTGCCTTCTAGAAACTACGAAAAAACTTGAAAACCAAAGCTAAATCAGAAACACATATTATGTATGTTTTATGTGGATCTCATTTTGACAAAAAATCATTTAAATGGACTTATCCCATTTTGGCAAAAAACGGAATTTTGGGAATTTTGAAACACTGCTATTGATGAACTTTGGCCTTTATCAGTCAACATAGTAACGTACGTATAGCGTACCATAGTATACGCCATGTAAAATAATATCATTTTTGAAAAAAAATGACTTATACTTATACCGTGTTGCCAAACAACTCTTCACATTATTATATAGCAGTGAAGTGTAGTAAACTTCTACTTCTAACACAAGTCATTTTATTTGGAACCTATATAGCTCAAAAGTCAAGAATCTATCTATATCTCCTTAGAATAAAAAAAATAAAATTTTTACAAAATGTTTCCAATTAGGTTTCAGAATTGTGCACTCTAATTAGTTAGAGGTGGAATTAGCAAACTACAAAGAAACCTATATGCGGCCCAGTCTTCCATCGCCAACCATTTATTCCCCATAATCCTTCTTCGCCAGCACCAATATTATTTTTATTAAAACAAATTACTTCATTTAAAGTTCTCGGCTCAGAATCGAATTTAAGATTTTGACATGAATTCCATTTCAAATATAGGGCCAAACTCATAATTATTACTATTGTACTTTCTGGCTTTTCTGTATGGTAATATTTTTAGGGTGTCTTGTCAGATTCTGCATTCGTTGCTGTAATCAAACGTACTCTGAAAATAAAGGCGAACATAATAAATTTTTTGGTGGGTCGCCATCTAGTTCATAACATGGTAAGACATCGGGGCAAATAATTATCCCTGTTCCGGATGTTTTTTAAAGAGGATTCCCGTGGTGAGCGGGGACGGGGATTGACGGCAATGTTTGAGGATGTTTACTATACGAGTTACGAATTAAGTTGTAAAATAAGCGTTTCTGTATACCTTGTACAAAATTTTAAATTAAATTAAATTAATTGTTAGAAATCTATATGCATTTATACAATAATTCTATTGTAAATAAATTTAATCTTGGTCATAAATTATCAGTAATCATAATGTAATCTTATTTTTATAATCAATCTTATTTACATATATCTATAATATATTCAGACTGCAAGACTAGACTTCTCGGATAGACTGCAAATATGTTTCGCTACATGGTTAATTACATGAAAAGAGGAAAGCTAGTCTGTGTATTACAGTTTTGGCTTTTGTAAGAAAACAAGTTTCTGCGTCAGAAATGAAAATATGAAATTATGTGTCAGCCAGAACTTTATTATGGTTCTTATGGTATAGGGAATGTTTTTTCTGAGAGTGTTTTTGTTTTCAATTTGTGGATTCCAGAAAAAGCCGGTTATGCTATGTAAGTACTGACAAAAATAAAAAAATCTCAATCTGTCCTGCTATCTAAATACGTAATAGTTCTAGGGGTCGTCCACAAATAACGTCATTGGTAAGGTCAATGGGTCGCTTTGGATATACTGATTACATTTTATGTTGAAGATAGATATTTAAGCATTGCATAATAAGCCGAAGACAACGAGGTACTTGCGCCCTATTTTTGATTCGTTTTTATATCTTACATTAAATACATGATGAGTTCTATTAGAGACCCGCGTACTATTTGAAGATATACGGTGTGTGCGCAATTTAATCGAATACTTTGTAAGAATATGAGATGCATGTCGTCATTGACGAGGCAAAATGACCCATATCCAATTTAAACCAGAATTAAATGGAGCCATATCAAAAAAGTCACTACATCATGAGGTTAAATGTGTGAAGTGTAAAAGTGTGAGAGTTGGTTAGAAAGCCCAAAATGTTTTATTTCCATGTTTTTGAAACTTGTCGAATATTCTATTTACCTCTTTTTGAAAAGTACAAACTTGTGTATTTGCATTTGCTTTTTAAATGTGCAAAATATATTTTTGACATGATTTTAGAATCAATATATTTTAGTGTGTGAATATAGTGCATTTTGTTTTTAGCTGAAAATCGATATGGGCCATTAGCCTTCACTGGTGTCTATACATAATACAACCATAAAACACAACAAAGAAATATGGTCGCTAAATTCTAATAATTTAAATTTGTAGGTCTTTCCAAACTCTCGCGTGCACTTCGCGTATATAAAGGTATGTATTCAAATAGGAATTATATCGATTTTAATTTATAGATAATAATAATATGTCGTCAGACTTTACGAGCTCAAAAACAAGAAGGGAATGTGAAGTGGCTTGTTTAAATTTCCTTTCCAATACAATATGTATTATCGGTAGTAAGCAGACTTTTCCTACCTGGAATTTCCCTACCCGGATTTTTCCTCCACGGACTTTTCCCAGGTACTTATTAGACTTTACCTACCTACGACTACACCTAGGACTTTTACTACCCATGAACATGACTAATGTAGAAATAAATAAAAGTATAAATATTTATGAGTGTACCGTAAAAACACGGCAGTTTCAAACGAGTTTATTAAAAATAATAATGAATACTTAATTCTCACGAAGTATTTATAAATAATGACGACGATTGTCTATAATTAATTATACTAATTCACGTAAACATTCCTTACCATTAAAACTGAAACAGATGGTGTATGAAAACATTCAAAAGTATTACATATAAACTACATGAATTGATAATTTACAAAAAAACACAGTATAAGGAGTATAATAAAGTTGTATTCTTAATATCTAGTAAAATAATTACAACTCCCTGCAAGTGTAGGTCCAAACACGCGTTCGTGTGCATGCTATTTAAAAACTAAAAACGTTTTTCTTAAATGGTAACGCTCCAAAAATAAGGTTGCTACGATTAACTATTATAATGTCAAAGGTAGCTGAATTTTATGTAGTGAAATTTATTCAAATTAGGTAGCATTTTTTAGTTTCTCGTTTTCCACTTAAAGAGTGTCTTATGTTCCTGCTGGTGGTTTTCTAGTGGCTACTGTTTTCTGTATTCTTCATTTCTGTGTAGTTTTCAGCAGGAACTGTAATAATGTACCACGTACTAGTGTACTACGTTTAGTTGAACGTTGCAGCGAGTGGAGAACAAATATGATAGATTATTAATATGTAGTGTTTAGTTAGATCAATCATAAGCACATAATATTTAGTTGCGTTTAGTATAAAATGATGACGATGTCAGGAAACAGTACGGTTGGCATATTGATTCAAGATAATTATTAACTATAATGGCTAATGACATGCCTTGTGATAGCTAAGCACTGATAAACGGAGTAGGTGTTTTCTGCGAGAGCAATAATTTTTATGACGTCATTTATGGATTACCCCTAAACAAAATCTACCTCATAACATTTTTTTTAATAACAGAATTTAACGAGTAGCGTTCCTACGACAGCAGCGGCGTCGGTGCTCTTTTGCCCAGTGAACATGCTGACAATCTAGGGAGCAATACCCTGTATTCAAGCAACAATGATATATTGCTTCCCGCTCGCAAATAAAGCACTGAAAAATAAAACCGTAATAATAAATTATTATTATTAGGAAAAGCCTACTCACCCAGCATAGTATTATTTATAATAATTTACTATTTTTATCAAATTGATTATAATTTTTATAATGCAAATAATTACCCATAGTTTTTTCTTGATCGATGAAATTTCCTGAGCGTGACGTTGCCTGATAGATGTCAAATGCTTGACAACACATTCTTTAATTATATCCTGACGACCACTAAGTCCACGGCTACTAGTTTGAACGTAGACCTTTCTACTGACACTACTTTCACTTACTGACGACGAAACGGCATCTTCAGAGACTGATTTATGACTTTCCTGACAAATAAGAATACATACATGTGTTATAAGTTGAGCCTAGAAATTGTAAGTTACTACCAAGTCCAGGGATGAATTGACGATAACTACAAATGCATTAACTGAAAAATATCTTTAAACTCCAGACATAAAAATAAATAATTACATGTTGCTTCTTATCCGAGAAATATGGATCCCCACTCAAAGAATCCGCTACACAAACTTCTTGTAGCGTATTTAGAAATGAGAAATCCTCAGCATCAATGACTTGACGGTTGTCACAAGGGTCAGCTTCTGATACTTGCAATGTACCTCTGGACTTTAGAGAAACATTCCCCTTTTCAGGTCTGCAACTGTTCCCACCCTTAGTTGTTTGCAACAAGGTGCTCACCGATTCAGGGTCCTTAGCAATGCGCTGGAACTTGTTAAGTTCATCATAAGCTTCCTTCCATGCTGCAGTGCGTCGAACACTCATGCTCTTAAGCGTAGTACCAAATGGTCGAATGTCCATAACATCAATCATACCCCTCTCATAGTTTCCCCCAAAGTAGCGCACATCATACTTGCTTCCTTCGACCTTCATAACTTTCACTGGCCAGTACGAATGTCCGGGCCTCTTGGCCCATACAACTTCATGCGGGGTAGTGCATGGAATGCAAAACCACCACGCAGGGTCTTTCTCATTAAATCGACGAAAGCAATCGTGACACAATTTAATTTCCTGAAAAAATGACAACACAAAAATAAAAAATTCCATCTACTAATCGTCAAAAAGTAGGATGTCGTCGCAAGGAAGGATCAAATCCGTATATTTTCATTATTCGCTAGAAGCAAATTAGTTTCCTTCCACTTTTCCATGAAAAAAAAACCGAATACTTTCTTAAAAATATTTCAATTTTTATGTTGATGTCGGAATAACATCAAAATTAGTTATAAATTAACACGTCGTAGATTAGATTATGCATATTTTTCTAAGCGTGTAGGGTAAAAAATGGAAGCATACGGATTTAATTATTCTTTACGTGCGATACAAGAAATAAAATGTTACCTAGAAGTATGTCTCTATTTCCACTATGACCTAAATGATCTACCTGAATATCATTTATGACTCCACTGTAAAAAGCAGCGGGAACAGTCTGGCTTTTCAGATGGCTATTCCCAAAGTACACCCCTATTCCGTGAATAAGAGTTTCGCAGTCCACTTGATACTCTTCTAGACTGGTGTATCTATAACCCAGAAACAAATGATCTCGGAGAAAGATAAGAACTCTGAATACTTTTTTGTGTACTGAATGCAAAATTTGAACTTACACAAAATCTGCGCATTAAAATTAGGCACATTCTTACTTTCCGCTAGAAGCTTTTTCCAGCATCTGGGTAAGATCAATGTGAAAGTACACCAGATAATCATACTTCCACCCTTCCTTTGCATCACGACTGGATGCAACAGCCCATGTTCCTCCGTCCGATGAATTCATATAGGAAACAAGCTTGAACAAATAGTCAAAAGTCAAATTAAATTAACCTATTTGGATTTCTTGCTTTCACATCTTGGTTGATACACCTGTATAAGTCAAATAGTATGATTATTAATAGGCAACAGGTCGTTTTGCGTAATGCCTAAATTAAAGTTATAGTATAAGGGTAGTCTGCAATGGACCTATTAGTGGCCTGAGCGGCATCTCGCATAGTCAATTATACTGTGGGAGATCCCTTCAAATACAATACAATACAAAACAATGATTATTAATAATAATAAATTTATGTAGATAGGTAGTAATAATAATAATAAATTCATTTTGTCGATTTGGCCACACTCAATGGATACAATATTTAGTGTACAGTTGAGAAATATATTCGTGAAACCTCTGTATAATACCCACAGTGCACAACCTCAGGATTAACAGTATTAAGAGTTCAAGCTGCAGGCGACCTTTTACCTGCCCTTTGGATTTCGATTTACGTGTTTAGTTTAGGAGTAACGACGTCAGACACAGTCAGACAATACCTTTACAAGTTTTTCTTTGTTTAACATTCACATTGATAATTGTATGCCACTGTTCTGATAACCTATCTATTCAAACTATGAAGTATAGCATCTAACGGCAGTTTATTCGAATCTTGGAATTGCGTTGAGAGTACTGTGTCGACAGGTTTGCTATCACCGGATGGACTGGTTCCAGGCAAAGTATCCCCTCACGTCGTCTGACTGCCTCCCGCACTCCTCCCCCAGTCCTCCTCCTCTAACAATTTAGGCTTTGGATTACAATTTCATTAAAACCAACTTCAAGCACACAAATTAATCGTATGCCATAACTGTAAGTACCGTAAATTCTCTAATACAAAGCGGGTCTCCAGTAGAACGCCATGGTCTGTTATGATTTACCACTATGTGACTCCAATATTACGCGGGGGGTACATTTCCGAGTTTTATTACAACGCGAGTCGTTCTATTAGAGGATTTCCAGTAACTAGCAATGGAAACCATAATTATTTTTCTTAAACCCAGTAAAAGTAAAGTAAGACTTCAGAGAAGGTTCCCCAAGGCCCAAAGCTTTTCTTTACCTTCTGTTGTTCAAAAAATTCTCGAATCTTATTTCCATTGCAATTTGCATTAACAACAAGGCGTATGTAAAAAAGCCAATAGTAATTTGTATTCAATCACAAAATCGACCTTTCAAAGGTGGTGCAAATCATCCTTCTTATATTACCCGCTCAGTGTACGCTTAAAAATATTGCATCTTTCATGAACGCATGAATATATTCATCAATGAATCATTATTGCAAGCTTAAAACATTAAGGGGTCGCCCGTAAATAACGTCATGGGTAGGTAGGGTCATGCAGCCTATATGGATACTGGTGGTATCGCATGCCAAACAGAGCCATTTACACAACGGTAACGATTAAGGTGATAACAGGATAGCCGTAGAAGCTTAAAATGGAGAGAATTTGATGACGTCATTTATGGATGTTCCCAAACGGACTCAGTTTTGCATTAATACTACACTCTCAACATATTATCCCATTAACCGTATTTCGTGCAAAATGGAGCTGCTCATAATTGCTTTTAGCTGAAAATAGAAAAGATCAAACCTGATCCTCCGCCCACGATATGAATAATTACTAATACAGAAATTAAAATTTACTCACCCAGTCTTTAAACCGCGTGCAACTATATTGAAGCAATGCGTTGAGCTGTTTTTGATTTATGTTCAGCGATTCGGCACTTGGCATCGTAGTCATAATCTACAATAGTAAATGGAATATTAAATTCTGGAGCTCCTTATACTATGTGGTACTTAGGGAGCTCTCAAAAATAACGTTGGACGTTTTTTGGGGGGGAGGGGTTCAACCGCCCTATCCTTTACATGTGCGTACATACCAAAAATAGCGACGTACAGGGGGAGGGGTGGGGGCCAAACCAGATTTTTGCATAACGTTATTTTTGAGAGCTCCCTTAGCTACTATATCGTCTCAAGCTAAGCGCATAATTATATGTACATACATTAAAACTGGCAGATTTAACTAGTCGTCATACTGCATTATCATTAGTTAAATAAAAACAGCTCAATTTTATACCCTTACATGGCATGAAGGACAAATAAATAAGGAGTACTTTTCAGGTTTTCCATCATCAGGTAAGCAGTCAAGGTGAAAAATACGAGGGCAGTCCTCGCAGGCCACAATAGGTCCTCCACCACCCATGTGACAATTAAAACAATACCAGTCATGATCTCCTTTTGAAAATTCAGGATCTGCCACAAAATATTCAGAATTTTCGATTCCATATTTTGCACAGTTTTATTGTTAATAGCACGACAAGTTAATTAAGTATAGGTACCTGGAAGCTTGTACACTTCTATTTCTTCCCGTTTTTGTGTTTGGATAACCTCTGACACAACAAGCCGATCTCTTATAGCCAATTTAAGCTCTCTAACAACCTGATCGTTCAGCGCCAATTCAAGCTCTCTGTACATCTCATCTGCACAATAAAAAAAAATACTGATCTAACTATTAAGCATAGTTACATCTATCAGCATAGTTCTCGCCACCCAGTATCAACTGTGACAGCCTAAGCTTCACATTCGTTTATACATTCATTGACCGCTGTTTACAGTGAATCCGCCACGACTTACCACAATAATACTACTAGAAACTTGGAGCCGTATGACAAAATACGACGAAACATACCAAAGTTAATGCATATAATTTTCCAGATCGCCATGGCTCTTGTATACAACTATTTCTGACTGTTTGTAAACAAATACGAACTATATAGTATTATTGTTTAAACCAACTATTTTAATAACAATTGAATATTGTTACGATTTCGGATTATATCCTTCGTTTATGATAAATAAATTAGGATAGGAATTTACGATTAGGAGTAGGTTCTTAGTATAAAACTTTCAGACAAATATTTATGAGATGCGTACGGCTTGGTTGTTAGTTAGTTATTAATTTTACATTTCGATTTAACTGTATTGGAAAGGCACAGAGGAATAATATTTATTATTATTAACTTCTGTTGATGATAGGTTGCTATCCCAGCCGCTCAGTCCTCCTCTCAATATTTTAACACCAATTTAATAGCACAAAAATATTGTCATGGCCAATAAATTGAACAGTGAAAACTGCCACTCACCAGTTAGGTGAACTGTGACCACTGCCACTGCACTGTTCAGATAGGTGTAAAGCCATAAAATGGATGAGCGACTTTCATTTTGAGAATTCACGACGTAACACTTAAAACTATTTTATTCCTGAAAACTAAGTTATTCTCTGAATCGGGTTTCCAGTATTAGTATTTTGTGTGTAAGCTTGATCAATCAACAAGTAATTTGAATAGTATTTGAGCATATTGGTGAATAAATATTAATTTATCCTAAACTCTCCTATCCTATTAGCTACTTCGCTATAATTAATACCAAAGAGTTTGTTATTAATTTACTTAATTATTATTGATCATTGTGTCAGTAAATACATCGGATAGCCTAACCTCGTGGTAATTTGTGCACTGTTGAAAAGCTTTGGATAAGCCGTTCTAAGTCAGCTGGCAGTTCGTTCCCTAAGCTGGCTCGGCCAATGCTATCCCAAATCTGATGAACCCGAAGAGGCAAGGCTAAACGCCTGGTGGACTGCATTTCTGCTGACAATTAAATATAACATTGCACAAACAATCAACAATGTCGTTCTACTACTAATGTAATGTCTAAAAAATTAAAAGAATAATAAAATTACTTTTAGTAACTTATGACTTAATTGCATAGAATGATTAATCTATAGACGTTTACCGAAAGCAGCAACCGCTTTTCTTTCTCACTATTACTTGAATGTTGAATGAAAATGAATATGAGAAACTCTCTAGTCAATAAAGAAGTTTGTCAAGTTTGTTTATTTTAATAAAGTTGTCTTTCTCTCTTGTGACTAAATTAACAGGAGTGTAGAATAAAATAAAAAATAATAACTAACAACTCAAAGTATGAATATAAAACCTGCACGCAACAACTGGAGGACTGGAGTTGATTAATAAAGATGGTCACTTTTATTTTAGCTGGTAGTTTCAAATAAATGAGGGAATCACCACGACCATAGCTATTCCACGACTTTTTCTTTCTGCTGCTTCGCAATCGTATTTAGTAATTAACGATCTGCTGATGCTGATGCTAAAAACATGTATGTATTCGTAGTGTATGGAGTACTGGCAAAGTACTGCTGAGCACTGGTTAAGCTGACAGGTAAGGGGGTTATCCGTAAATGATGTTATACAAATATGCCAATTTCTAAGACCCTATGACCTCGTGTCTTCGGCTTAACTATTGCGTAAATGGCTATATTTAACATAGCACGTCATCATTATCGTTGTAGACCCATTGAACCTGCGTAAGACGTCATTTACGGACGATCTCCAGGACTAAACCGCCAAGAATATCTAATTTTTCCATTTATATTTATGTTAAAGCTATTACTAAATTTTATTTTATAAAATTCATTTATAATTTTTAAGCCAACATTCCGACGCTGACCGGTAAACGGACTTTTCCTACCCATGACTATGACTTATGTAGAAATAAAACACAAACGCAAATACTTATGAGTGTACAATAGTAACAAGGACACGGCAACTCCCAACGAGTTTATTAAATTATTACTACCTATTCTCGATGTCAAAAGTCGAGATACCTGGGCAGGGCTGTCCAAAGAGTTTCATATCCATGCAATCAAATGGACACGGGCAGGGTTTGGACAGCCCTAACCAGCTATCTCGACTTTTGACATGGAGAATATCTACATAATTTACCGAAATGTATAACATTCGAAAGGTCGTGACTAGTGCATTCCAAATAGCAGAATGCCTTTCAGTTTATCAATAAACATATTGCACTTTGTTTTCAAAAACGCGTTACTTTTTTGAAAATTTCGCATAAAATTTATTGTAAGAGCCAGAAGTTTCCAAATCAAAATCCCCGTTTTCTTAGTTTTTTAAGAGCTTCAAAATGACACATCATGCTTTAAAATTGGTCAATTTTGACAAAATTTAAACTTATTTACGTTTCTTAATTACATTTAAAAACTAATCCTGATCTGATCTTGCACTGCAAGTTAATTAGATTTGCCTAGTCATTTCCATTTGAACGGTATACTCTCATTTAGTAACCGGTTGAAATTTTTATTTTAAGATTTGGCAGGAAATTCAAAAAATTTAGTTTTTACAGGAATGGTGAATTAAATTTTTTGGCTGCCATCTCTTTACGGCTGCGGGCTTCGCGCCATGTTTGTACTAATCATTATTAATACTTAAAAGTAAATAAGTTGTTATAAATAATGGTGACGATTGTCTACAATTAATTATGGTAATACATGTCATGTAAAATACCACTAACATTAAAACTGAAAAATATAGTGTAATTGACAACATTCAAAAGTATATATTGCATGCAGCATGAAACAAAGTTGCAAATATGCATGTTTAGTCTTATTAGCAATATTGCTGCAGCAATAAAGTAGGAAAGATTATTTTATTTGCAAGTCTTATTTAAAACTTATGTAGGTAAGTAAATTAACTCCAGGTTGTAATAAAATGCAGAAGTAGTGGGCATATCTTTGCGCCATGTGTAGTTTTCTTTTGTACATGGGTAGAAAAAGTCCTAGGTCTAGGTATGGTCGTGGGTAGAAAAAGTCCGTGTAGAAACCATATGGGTAGGAAAAGTTCAGGTAGGAAAAATCCAACATCCGTTCAAATTATAGGGTAGGCTAGGTAGGCAATGAAAACATTCAGCCTATAGGAAGCCGAAAAATTATGATAGGCATTGTCTCGATTTTGAGGAAGAGAATAAAAACGCTTTTTATGATTAAAAACAAGAAATCAATTAATAAAAAAATAAAATAATGGAATAAAATTTATTTTTTGTATTATTCATAAGCAATTTGCAGGGTGGAGCAAATAAGTTTATGCATAAAAAAAAGGCTGTTATAATTATAAAAGAATTGCAGTACATAATGTATGTACATGCAAAGTAAAAATAGGCAATAGGTAGGCATGCTATTTTTTCGAAAAAAAAGGATATCATCATTTCAAGACACCAGCTTCTTAATCGTACGTACCTCAGACACAGTCTCTATTTCATACTTAAACACTCGTGTATATTTGTTTGCACACTCTGCTGTCCTATACTTTCATTTAATAATAATAACTATTTACGAAAAACTCTAAAACTCACTTTTAGCGCTGAATTTCAATTTTATTATGCTATTAATTGAATTCCACAATTTCATTATAATTACTTTTTATGCTAACAATATATTTTTGAAACTGAAATTTTTGAACTATAGTAGGTATGTAGGTCGTAGGTCACCGAACAACAAGAAACTCAGCTTTATATAGAAGAAATTCAATTTTGAAAGAAAAAGGTAAGCTCCTAATCTTCCAAGCCTATACCTATCATACAGTATACACATACGTGTACTATACTTTAGTATTACTTACTATTACGTCGTCTCATGCAAATTTTAGCCATACATGAATATTAAATAAATATGGAAGCAAGACAGTCTGCAGCCTGTGTCATATTTTGGAAAAAAATCGTTTCAGGTGTTGATAAGTGATCGAAATGGTCTGGCCTGGTCCTGGTTTTATGGTCTGGTCTGGTCCGAAAACCTCGGACCAGACCAGACCAGGCCATTTCAATCACTAATTATAGTGTTGATACACGTATTTTATTAGTCATACCACATATTGTGTATTGTGTATGGTTATGGCCTTCAGTACAGAGGATGCAGTTTTTTTTATTTCTGAGAAAGTTATCACGCGTAGCTTTAAGAAAAAGCATGTTATTATATGCTAAATCAAAATCCCAATACTGTAGTTAAAACATGTATTGCGTCATTTTGCACCCCTATAATTTCCCAGTTGTCCACGAACGCAAAGTAAATTCCTAGAATTTAGTGCAGTAAACTGCAGACCAAAAACTATAGTAGTGATAATACCATATCGACCTTAAATATCTTGTGATTTGTAAATTACTGAACTCAGTGCTGAAATGGGCATGGTCTTGGCTAATAAAGTATTCAACTCATCCTTACAGCCACAATTCACACTTTTGTCACAGTCACAAGCATAGGAGAATAATTGCTGATTTTGTGAAAGGACCATCTTATTTAAGGCATATAACGGCACGGACAAATAACCAATAATAATTATTATTTTGTACTTCCAAACGCCTTTTACATTCACAGTATTATTTAAGGTAGGTACGCTAATTATTTTTTACATGTGCACCTACATATGAAGAGTTTTTTGGTAAAACGGGATATAAGTCCGTTTTTTTCAAAAATGAGAATTTTTGTTCTGTTCAACTAGATACGTTACTTGTACTTCTAACACAAGTCATTTTACATGGAACCTATATAGCTCAAAAGTCTAGAATCTATATCTATCTCCTTAAAGAATTTTAAAAAAAATAAATTTAATTTTACAAAATCTTTTCAATTTGGTTTCAGAATTGTATTGTACACTCTCATTAGTTAGAGGTGGAATCAACGAAACTACAAAGAAAACTGTACACGGCCTACATCTTTTATTACTCCAATAACCTGTCATCGACAGCCAAATATTACCAATATTATTATTTATTATTAAAACAAAAAAATAACTTTTGATCTTCTAAAGTTCTACGCTCAGTATCGAATTTAGGATTTTGACATGGATTCCATTTCAAACCTAGGCGGCCGAAGCCGAAGCCGAAACTCAGAATTTTTTTTATTGTACTTCTGGCTTGTCGGTATGGTAATATTTTTAGGGTGCCTTATCAGATTCTGCATTCGTTGCTGTAATCAAACGTACTCTGAAAATAAGGGCGAACATAATAAATTTTTCGGTGGGTCGCCGTCGCCATCTAATACATCACGTGGTAAGACAACGAGGCAAATAATTATCCCTGTTCCGGATATTGTTTAAAGAGGATTTTCGAGGTTAGTGGGGACGGGGGTGACGACAATGTCTGAGAATGTTACTATATGAGATACGAATTAAGTTAGTTTCAAAATAAGAATTTTTGCATACCATGTACAAAATTTTAAATTAAGCTAATTATTGTTAGAAATCTATATGTATATTTAAATTATTATCTTATTTAAAATTTAATCTTGGTCATAAATTATCAGTATTATTTATTTTAGTATTAAGCATTTTAAAAAACTACATAAATATGTTTGAGTCAAATTAAATACGAAACCTGCCATATGATGGCAAATGTACGAAGGTATGTAATGTAATCTTATTTTCATAATCAATCTTCTTTATACCTATAATATATCCAGACTGAGAGACTAGACTACTAGGATAGACTTCAAATATGTATCGCTACATGATTAGTTACATAAAAAACAAGGGCTAGAGTCCTTGTTTAATAGCAGTCTTAACAGCAAAATTAAGAATTTCGAATTTGCCGCCAAATTGTAGTTGTCAATTAACAGGTTGTAAATTATGGGGAGGCATTAAGCCGTACAAGGTGTTTTTAGTTCCGTAAATTAATCAATTCATCTAATAAAACCAAAAATACAATATTCCAATTATTGAATTTACCGCCAAAACTTTAAATATTGTGTCAAATACAGATTTCGACCGGTAACTCAATAAAATTCCACTATAATGATATATCATTGGAACGGTAACAAAAAGGCAAATCTAAATAACTTGGTGTTCCAAGCATGGTCGTTATTAATCTTTAAATGGTTCCTAAAAAATATAATTCAAAATTTTAAAAAATTAACGAATTTCATGATATATTATTTAAAAGCTTTTAAAAATAAGCACACACATTTTTGGTTTGTTTTTAGTTTGTGGCCCAAACAACACATTTTAGGAGAAACTAAAAACCTGAAAGAGTGAATAAGTTCTTTAGAAAGCCCAAGATATTTTATTTCCATGTTTTTGTAAAGTACAAAATGTTCTATATTTACATGATTTTGAAACTTGAAAAATATTCTTTTTACCTCTTTTTGAAAAGTGTACAAACTGTACATTGATTTGACTCTTGGTCCATTCAACTGCTAATTGCGGACTAATCGTAAGTAATTATAATTGCGATACTTCTCAAATACTACACAGCCCTTCTTCCTTGCCTTTGTGGGGAATTAAAATTTGTTTGAATTTAATTGGTTAAAAAGTGTGACCTGTACCTTTGAGACAAGGGAATGGACAAACAGAAGGACAGACAGACATGATGCTGCTAAAGCTTTGCATCTAAAAAGGAGGACACCCGGAGCTAACAAGGGAATGTCGCCGCATGTACTCTCTCGATTTTAAAAACAATAACCACACTGAGTTTGGCCGCACTTGGTTACTAGAGATCCAAAATAACTTGACTGCATTTTGCGCCGTTCGCTCACAATCACACGCAAAAATTTTAAAAAAATCAATTTTTCCCAATTTTGCAGCAACCCCGTATAGCTTCTACAATGTTCGTCCAATTTTCGAAAACGTTTAAGTTTTGTGATCGCTAAAACACTATCTAAAATTATGTGTAAAATTTAATAAATGTACATTTTATTCACAAATTATTGTGTTTTGAGTACCTTAAAATATTGGTTTTCAAAAAAATTTCAGAAAAAAAATTTTAAATTATAGAAGTTTTAATTCTTGTCTTTAAAAATGTCCTAGAAATCTATTTATTAAGCTTACGGTTCACCATCAACCATATAAAAAATAATAATATAAATATAAATATATTATAAAATAATATAAAAAATGTTTTTAGAAACAACAAATAATGCAATAATTAGATTCCGTTAAACATTATGAGCGGAAATAAATAATAGCTTTAAACTAACTATTACAACGTGCTTTCGTGTTGCCATAAATATTTTTAAGTATTCATTTCGTTACTATGTATCTTTGTGATTACATCATACTGCAAGCAAAACGTACATTTCTTCATACAATAAAACTTAATTACTTACGATAAATGTAAGCCGACCAATACATCATTTTTGAAGGGTTCCCTCCGTTCCCCAAAAATTAAATCGTATTAATACTATTAATAGGTCTATTGTAAATCATATATAAACCCATACCTGTATTTTCACGCAGCTTGAGCGAGTAGACAGGAAAATTTGCCTTTTTACTAATATCACTGAATGAACTTTTGAAATACTTTTTCTACCAATTCCAAGGAACGACACTTAATTTTATAGCTAATACAAATTTGGTTGTTTATTGGAAAAAAAACTTTTAAAAGAAAATTTAAACACTCTGACGAACATACTACAAAAGGACAGCGTATGCACGAGTAATACGTTACATTTACATGACACAATTTCAGATTTTAAAATTGATACTAAACTTCATTTTATATGCAACTCGTTAAAACCAAAAAATCCTTTAAAAAACTGATTCAAATTTTAATAGTTGTCAGGTGCAATAAAACGTATGCTTTATTCAGCCACGTAGTTCCACGTTGAATTTCAAGCATTTACAATTAGCTCGTGGAGGTAAATGAGTGAACTATATAGTGAGCATAATAAGCATAATGTACACTCAACTTGCAAAACAAAAAAAAATTAAAACAATGAAATAAGATACTTTTGGCCACGGCAGCTGGCTATAAATCCAGAAGCTAGCGATGATTTGGTGAATAATATTATTCAAATACAGTGACGGACTTGTTGTTCGTTGTGGCCTGGGAGTTTCTATTGCCAAAGTTTAACAGTCCAAAGCCGCTAAGTATGTAATCTGCGCGGAGTTATAGGGGGTCATGACGTCATGTAGCATGTAGTCCGCCCCTATAGACGTGAAAAGTTTTGGTTCGTGCCCTAGTTGAACGTTGTCTTTCAAAATTTGAAATTAAATTAATACAGCTTCAAGTATTACATAGTTGTTTTTTATTTCCAGATGCAGTCAATAAACATAAACAACAGCATTTTACACCTAACACGTTCAAATTTTTGCAAGTGTGAAGAAACAGCTGGAAAACCGGAAAACCCGTTTACCTTCACTTTGTTATTATACCATCAAACTTGCATAAACTGTAATGTCGTTCCGCCGATAGATTATTACTTTACTGTTTCGTGTAATCCTTGAGAGTTAATTTTAATTACCTTATAGGTATATGCTGCTGAACAAATATTGGAATTTTTCTAAATTAATTACTAGTCCACTCAAGTCCATAATACGTGTGCTACAACTAAATTCATTTTAGTTCAGTTTGTTGGGTGTAATTTGCTGTATAAAAGCTGCCTCTGGCTGTATGCGTTGCGTATTAGAATTTTGTTCAGTTCAAGTAGCACTGTGATAGATCTCATTACATTGACGTAGAGCGCCTAATAAACTACCCTGTTGCCCTCAAAAATTAAAAATATGAAGAACTACTGTAACAGCAGCGTCCAATTCATTTGGTTGCTTACTTTACTTATTGTAGGAATCTCTGGTTCGTAGTTTGTAATAGTTTAACTGTATCTAGTTATAGTTTTGAAGAGACATTGTGTCATTTTATTAGGCTTAATCATATTTAATTTATTAACTTCTTTATAGGGTTCCTACAATACAATAAAGTCTAAAAAGCTAATTATTTTGTTCCGTTTATTTTTTAGCAATGCACAGTCCGGCCACTGAAATGTTACCCTCGACAAATCTAAGCATCGTCAATTTAGGTACGTGCATTTAAAAATAAAAGGGCGACCGTTATATTTTTGTCGATTTGTCTTGTCAGTTGCGTATACATATTTTACATTTTAAAATCGTTAAAATTATAATAGTGCGTAATGCACTGTCTTATTTTGGTGAATTGATTTTTCATTTCCAGCCTGCGGTGGGATCGTTGCAGTATCTGGACTTACCCCTAAAGAATCCTTGGTTCTAAGTTACCGTTCTGCCGGTAAACACAAGAAAGGTGAGAAATGCCTGTGGTCGCTGGATACGTCTGAAGGTGGACAGCGCTACAACTTTAAAGTGAAGATAACTCTACTCATAAGCGAACCTGTAAACTCAGGCAGTAGCTTGTCAGCTGTGGCCTTAAAATCAACGACAGGCAACGAATGGGACCTTCAAAATCATGAACTAACGTATTAATTTTGAAAATATTTCTTACATAATTAAACTTGAGTTAGGTTTAAATGTTTGTAAATTAATTTTACAGTTTCACCTCAACTATATGAAATTATCTTTACACATAAAGCAAATATATTTTCCAGGTCAATCACCCCGATTTACAAGTCAATGAGTATGGATTACAATCTTTACCTAAGTTACGTCTCGAGTAAAGGTTCTGCATCTAGTTTTCTCATCATGGTGACTCTCCTTGATACTTGCTGTAAAAGCCCGGGATCAAATTTTGTTTTCATGAATGAGTCGGAAACCAAACCGTATGGTAAAGCTGCCAATTTTGACAAATTTTCAATGATGATCAACCCGCCCCACCCAGTGACAACCCTGACTGTCGACTATTTAACTTCTGAAAAACCAATTATCTGTTCGTGGGCCGATTCGTTAAATATTTACGAAATAAGAGTGAAAACCTGCCCCAGCAGACTCCTGCGGTACAAAAAATAGTTTATAAGATGCATAACATTTTTTCTAATAATTTTCTTATATTGAAAGCGTGTAAAATTATCAACCTGATTTTTAAAAATTACATGCTGTTTGTTTAACAATTTGAAAAAGGATCACAACTACTTATATTTTTGTATGCTTCTAAAAGGTATATTATTTTTATTCACATATTTTTAAAAACCTTGACTTATACTATTTGTTTGTTCTTTTATCGTGCAAAATGTCCCATTTACTCACATTATATATAGCATGTGTTTAGCCATACTTGTTACATGTTTTTGAGTTGTGATTTTTAAAGTTCAGAATCTACTATTTTAAATTTTTAAAAAAATATAAAAAGGCAAGGTTGTTTTTTTTCAAGATTACAAACGTTTCTACTTTCATGCTTTATAAATTTTTTTCAACTTTAAAATTTTAAAAAGCCACAGATAATCTTTACTTACGTATAGTGACATATCCTAATGTTGGTATGAGAAAACAGGATGCAGTATTGATTAAGTACTTTAAAAAAAACATTTACCTTTCTAGATTGTGTGGAAGGGGCAATCTTACATTTCCAATTTCGTACAAGTCACAGTACCCTCTCTTGGCAACGTTCTACACTAGCGAAGGGGGGAAAGTTGGAACAAAATTTCAGATTTCCTACAATTCAAGTTCAAAATAATTGCCTTCGCATGTGAACGTGTACGTGTGCCACACTTGAACAGAATTTAATTCCAGCAATCACAGAGGATATAGGTTAGCGGCATGCTTTATTTATTAATAATTTGGAGCGAGTATTTTAATTTTTTCAAAACATTATTTGCAATGCTGCTTAAAAATTAATAATGTCAAATAATTATGTATCACTAATTAACAAAATTTTAATAATTTTATTGCACTGCAAACATTATATATTTTTAGCTTAAAAAATTTGTATAATCTTAATAAATGACAGATTATTATTATTAATAAATAATTATTGAGTAACTAGTAAGGCTGCTATATATGGCATCATTTGAATTGTGCGCATAATTATAATTATTATATGACCATGACCATGCTATTTACATTTGCACTTGCGAAGGTGATTCTATTATTTTGAAAAAATTGCAAATATTAATTAAGTCTGCTTAGGAATCATACCGCTCTGTTCATTAATGATTGTAAATGCTTTCGAATAAATTTAAATAACTCATTGACGTTGTGTGGTGATTATATCATGTATCATGATAAGAAATAAAATTTAATAATAATTCAATTCCTTTTATTTATTCAATAATCGTTACGCCATGGTTTTGACGAATAGAGCGTTTTGCTAATAAAATTAGAAGCAAAAGTCTTGATTACAATAACACCGTTTAGTAATTTCTTCAATCCTCTCAGAGGTAATGGGAACGCAACTATCTTGAAACTTTTGAGGGCTGCAACCTTCCATGTGTACGAACGCTAGGAGATGACCCACTTCGAAGTTACTTAATTCAAAGGATGTTTGGTGGTCCGCCTGGCAGGAACCATTGCAAGGTACATAGTCCTTTTTATCACACGAAGTATCCTTATTCCTTCCATCTGGCGGGTAGTAACTCATACAGTCATTAAAGCATTTAAGACTATCTGTTTGAATAAATTAGAACAAATTAAAACTTGTCAAAATCTAGAAATCGGATATGTGATACGCAAGTTGGCCAGAAGAAGCAAGTATTTAAAATTATAATAATTAATATGTAGTAAAAAAAATATAGTTTTACGCACCTCCTGCAAAAAACATATTAAATGTAATGAGCCCGACGAGAATCAAAACTGCAAATATTTTCATGTTCGTGAATAATTTTTTTACTGTGTGACGTTGCAATTGCTGAAGGCTGTATAGAACTGTTGAAGATATACTGACAAGCAGTTAATACTCACGATCAGTATTTAAAGGCTACCAGTCAAAGGGACACATGCTAACGCTACAACTGATGTTTATCCATTCATTAATAATTTACTCGATGACAAGAATAATTACCATTGTACATGTAACTGTATTTTAGTCAGAAATTAAAACCTAATCAATGGGTGATCAGAAATTAAAGTTGCAGGCAATACCATTCAAAGTGTAATGCCAGTTCCATTAAAACTCAATCAAAGAATAATCAGGAAATAAATGTCTAAATACTGCTATTCAACGTATCACTTTTTTTAATTGGATTAAAACTGAATCGTGAAGAGATCAGGAAATAAATCATTAACAATTGCCATTCAAGAATTCCGTTAAAACGTAATCAATCAGTTATTAAAGATTAAATTGTTAGCTACCGCCATTCAACATGTAATTTCAATTTGATTCAAACTTGTATAATTCGTGATCTGAAATTGTATTTGATAATTAGGTCACGTACCTACATGGTACTGGTACTGGAAGTGCCTTCTTTGCCATTGTCCTCAACTTGTAAGCCTTCATATATATTATATATATGAAGAGTTTTTTGGCAAAACGGGATAAGTCCATCAAAGCACATTTTACACGAACAACGAAAAATGAATAAATGGTGACAAATTTAGTTTTTGCAACTAAATTTTTTTCTACAGGTACTGCACCTGATGAAGCGTTATTACAAATAGTTTCCTAATTCTAGACGGACTTTTGATTTTTTTTTGAAAATTTCCAAAAATTTTAATTTGTAGACTTATCCCGTTTTGTCAAAAAATCTCCTTAATATGGGGTCAAAAATTTGTGACATGAAATTTTAAAAGTTTTGGATGAAACCAAACATTTTAACTTTTTTCCTTTTTCTTGCATAAAAAGACATTTACGCATTAAATTGTCTTCTGCAAACTATGAAAATACTCATAAACCAAACTTAAAGCATAAATACATGTTTAAGGTAGATTTGTCCCATTTGGCCAAAAATGATTTAATGGACTTATCCCGTTTTGCCAAAAAACGAAATTTAGGCTATTTTAAAAAATTAGTTTGGTTCAAATTTGACCTTTTACCATTCAATGCAGTAGCGTATCTGGTTAAATACAACAAATAACACAAATAATCTCATTTCTGAAAAAAATGGAATTATCCCGTTTTGCCAAATAACTCTTCATATATTCATCGGCAGACAAAACTCAGTTAATTGTAAACATTGCGCTCATTCTGCCACTTACTTTGAAGATGGTGCCTTGTAGCCGTGTGTTAAGTAGTACTAAGGCCCTAATGAAGCATGAAGCTCACGTAAAGACAAAGAAAGGTACACGTCAAAATGAAAACTCCTCAAATTAGTTCAGTCAAAAACTAATGCCTTACGCACACTGGTTTAAACTTTCCTACAAAAATTGTTGTATGGGCCAAAAATTGAAAATAAATTTTTTTATCCTATTCTTGTATCAAGAGCGTTTAAATGATATAATACTACGCGAGGGTAGGGGTATCAGACTGTAATGTACGCTGGCGTAGGCATAGAATAGCAGGCAGGAGTACTTTCTAAAGTACCGTATTTCCTCTAATAATACGCGGGTCTCTAATAATGCGCGGGTCTCTAATAGTACGCGGGGTGTGGCCGCCTCAGTTTGGATAGTACGCGGGTCTATTTAACACACGATTAAATGGCAGTGAGCGGGTCTCTATTAATGCGCGGGTCTCTAATTATACGCGGGGGGTCGAGGCTTGAGTTTGGATAGTACGCGAGGCGTACTATCAGAGGAAATACGGTACTCTAATATATTTATCTAAATTTTATTAGTTCTTAGTCACAATTAAATATTAGTGAAATTGTATATTTTTAATGAATTTAAATGATTTACTATTTATTTGTATATTACTCATTTAATGACTACGTGCATACAATTTCACAAATTACAAACACGAATCCAGGTATTTATAGCATGTGATGACGGGTACAATTTATTGTCTTAATTTCCTTAACTAAAATTATAATTACCTACAAGTTTTGAGTAACTTCATTATTCACATTATACTTTATTACTTATATATATATATATTTATAGTAACTTTATTGTTTGGATTTGTAGCTACATTTTTTATATTTTTAATTTTCTAAAATTATATTTAAATATGTGCTTGTCTGTTTGTGCACATTTTTGAGTCTCGCCTTCATATCTTTTCACTATCATTTTTCAAATCGTCGGGTATTCGTGCAGTACATACATCATTTCGTAGGTATTTTGTTTTTTCATATTTTTTGAATATTTGTATTCTCTCTTAATATAATATTTATACATACATGCCCCATTGTCCTCTCAATAAAATTATTTTAATGCAATTTCAATTTCCAATGTCAATCAGAGAACTTCTACCCTCGCATACATCAACCCATTAAGCACACACATGTACATACCCTTTTTAGAATCCAATTAAAATATTAATTTAAAGAATAAAATACGAATATATTAAGTAACCAGAAATCACACATAAAAAAGTAACAAATAATTGGACTCATTTCCTTTATTGACAATAAAAGAGACACGAACTCTAATTTCCGATTCGAGTGGATAGGCGCGCACTAGAAAGTGTTTTCGTAGAAAAATATGCTCACAAAGACAAACTTCCGGAAGGTCAGTCCACAACCGCCGTTTCTCTATTTCCCCCTTTTCCTCCCATGGGCTAGTCCAGGACAAGAGCTGTAAAATATTAGTTCATGCACAGCGGATGCAGGTTGATACTGCAACGTCAATGCAAATTGGTTTATCTCTCTTTCTCTTCGTAACGGAAAAATAGATAGTATAGTAATTCGTAAATATTCATTAATAAGTCAAAATAAGATAATGCAAATAGTCTTAACGTTGTCGAAATTCACAACTTGGAGTATTACATACATATGTCACACTAATTGCAATACCTTTAGTCCCAACATAGAATTCAAAATGGAATCCGAGTTTATGCGATAGTTGACAAAAATAAGAAAATAGGAAGGCTAGTTTTTTAGCACTTGTTTCCTAAAAATAGGAAGGCGAAAATTATAACTAGGAATTAAGGATACGCAAAAATATCCTATAAATTAATAGGAAGAACTAAATCGATGAGTCTCTGATTTTGTCCAATAAACTGTAAACAAAAATCTAAATATGAATTTTATTGTGATTGCTAGATATACGGATTATTTTTTAATGCTCAACATTTCATTTTTTATTCTATTATTCATTTATAAAATTTAGTAAAAGCTCCGATATCGTCATCTCAAGATTACTTAAACAGATTTATTTTGTTTGTGAAAAATAAGTATGCAATGGAAAATACCTTGAAGAGATACTTAAAGAAAATAGAAACGTGTACAGCGCAAAACATAATATAACGCAATATATTCGTTTCCTACGAACTTTAGGGCTTCAGGCAGTGAAACTGCAAAATGCACATGATTATGCGACGAAAACTAAACTAAAACGAACAAGGCAGGAGTTTTTTTTAAAACAATTTAAAAGAAACGATGACAATAAAAAAATTAGAACTCCTATCTCCTAGAACCTGCTATATTATTTTAGGAAGATAGGAAGGATTTTAGGCGGTTTACAGAACAAAAGTAGGATTTAGGAAGGCTGATGTTTTGGCGTCAAAAATAGGTAGGGAGGCTATTGAGCACTGTGAGACTGTGACTGTAGGAAGGATATAGGAAGGAGAAACATTACGTGTTGGAAATAGGGAAAACCTAGGTAGGCAAATCAAGTGCCCATCACTGCTGTGGAACTAAATGCCACCTCCATTCTTCTATGTGTATTAATGTGTAAATATTTAAATTTCTTATTTTATGTACCTTAATAACTATTGATAATTATTTTCAGCTTCTTAAGATGTCAGAATTTCAGAATCTAAATGCCGAGCAATATTTTTACGGGTGTTAAGGCGTTGTTTATCTTTACTGAGTTATTCAAGTTGAAGAATTAAAAAAATCAGTATACTGAAATTATTCGTTGGTTTTGGTCATTTCCTATTATTTGGACATTTATTTACTGAGTTGCATAAGCTGTAAATTAATTAATACACTATTTTGTTTACGGTTCTTCTCCTGGACTAGTCCAGGGGAAGAAAAAGAGAGAGAGAGAAACGGCGGTTGTGGACTCCCCCGTGTGGACTAGGCCAGGAGATCGCGGCTTGTGGCCTAGTCCTTTGGTCCAAGGGACTAATCCTCTTCTGGACTACGACATATATAATTATAGTTATATAATATTAATATGTACCTGCACCACTTGTCTGTATCCCAACACTTTTGGATACCATTCGAGGTTTGTTAAATTTGACCTGGCAATTTGTTACTTTAACCAACATTTGTTTAAATCCTAAGAAACTTACAAACTTGCAATAACTGACTATGAATATACATAGACAAAACATAAGGGGCTTCGCTCCTTGTTTTTGTTTCACAGGGCAGCCGTCTCGTGATGAGAATAGTAAATCTATCAGCAAATAACACCGGTCAAAGAATAATTTCAAAAGTGAAAAAACTTTTGCTGCATAAAATTAGGGGCCGGACACAAATGACGCTAGCGAACTTAAGCATATTTTGTGACCAACCCACTTCCAGCGTCACCCTCTGAAGCATAACATAAAAAAACGACAATGTGTATGATAGGGTGCTATTTATTTTCAGCTGACCCACCCTCAAAGTTGGTGGCACCATGTATGTCTGACCCTTTATCAGCCGTATAAAATGAAAGAGTTTGAATTTACCGCACAAATATTTTCGAAACATAAAAGTTGATATTCAGCCCGGATACTCATAAAATTTCGATACAAGTAATACATCATTAGAAAGGCAATGATTAGCAGAATCTAATTATGATCGAGTTCACAGCGTGTTATTTGAACAATTTTCGAATTAAATTGAAAAAAACCGATTTTGTTTTGGAAAAATCGCTCTAAAAAGTGTTGTATGGACCAAAAGTAAATAAAAACAAAATCGGATTCCTATTTTTGCAAGGGCTTCAAAATGAGCTATCACTCGACAAAATCGCTAAAGTATTTCAAAATTGCTAACATTGTTGTTCCAAATTATGTGAATAGGTAGAAATAAATAACTTTTTATTCGAACTAACTAATCGAGCTAAGAAAAATGGGACTTTTTCCAAGGCAAAGTTTCCCTAATGTTTTAAATAGCAATAAATTAAGCTAAAAACCAACTGCATAATATGTTAGTTTACGTAAACGTCATGTTAGACTAAAACATTTCTATAAGTCACATTGAACAGCACGCGTTGACCTACAACTAACTCAAAAGTCATGCTTAAGTAACACAGTTAAAACTAAACTAGGCAATGTCAGCAGGACTGTGGAACCTCATAAACTTTTTACATCAGTCGTGCACTTTCAGTCATATCTGACCGTTTCAGTGTTTTTTTTAGTTCTTTCGTCACACTTTTAAAATTATTTGAAATTTTAGTAATTATTAGGCAACAGGTTTAATTACCAAGTAATAAAAATACACATTTATGGTTCACCATTTGGGCGCGCTATTCAAAAAATCAAAAAACAACCTAGCAAAAGCCATTAAAATGAACCTGACAGCTTCAAACTGACAAGTAAAATAACTTCCTAAACATAAAGAGCATTTTAAGCACATTCAATAACTGCACCCCCTTCTGTCAGAACTGTCGTTGTAAGTGATAATGAGGGGAAAATTCGACTATCAAAATTGAGCGTTAAGCGTTCATTTTTGACCGTCTGACAATCGATTGTTTTGCAAAAATTCTTGGGTGTTCAAATTTGACCGTCACCCGTTCAAAATTAACTCACAGTACTAGACTGTAAAGCACGAGCGACGAAATATTTATATGTGTTAGATAAATGAAAAAAACTTTATTCTCGTCGCAATTCATTTAACCATATTAATATAAGTTCTGTTTACATAATGCATTAAGCATATTACTTTTAGATGTCAAGATAAATACTTCAAATTTTTTCTCTCATATTTTAATTCTATTTTAAGCAAACCATCTATATAAAAATTTATATCACGTATACTCTGTCTACTTAGGCTCATTGGAGAACAGTATTACGTTTTCGATTCTTAATAAATAACGTTATCTCATTCGTTTCGATTCAGGTCAGCAAATTCCAATTCCACTTATGTGTTCCATGTATAAACCATTCCGGGAATTAAAAGCAGAAAAATGGTATCACAAATTGCATTTGGAACGAAAATAAAGTATATTGTTCACTTTTCATTCGCTTTACTCTGTATTTGGGACGTATGTTATATTTATATTATTTGGTACTGTGCTCCTGAACACTTTCGCTCTAATGTGTGTTCACACTGGAGTTGTGATAAATGTAATTCTAGAGACGCTAGCTCGGAGAATGGACTTCAATGACATGCGAGTTGGTCAGTGGAAAATCAAGACTAATTTATACGTAGGACTTCAAATTCTAATTTCCAGATTTAATCAAACTTTGAACCCACTCGTTTGGCCCGCTTTCCAGTCCCTGGTCATGGTCATTACCTTTCAATGTCATCATAATACGAGCGGATGTTTATGTAATATACATAAAAAATTTGTATAAATTTTAATGTATGTATAATTGAAATGAATTTTTTAAACTTCAGGTGATCTAAGTTTCTAAAATGGTTTACGAAATTAATCAAAAACATTGCAAAAATGTTAAAGCAACAACAGACAAATTTCGTGATTTATTATTAAATTATACTATACATGAGCCACTTATAGAACTTTAAGCTAGAAACTATAATGTCCTCAACATATTCTAAACGTTGCGTGTAAACGTCGAGTTTTATTTTACGTAAAAAAGGGAATTAAACCTTTCAAGCTGATTTTTGTTGTGCAAATACTAATGCATGTTTTAACTTTTACACATTATCGCTAACTTATGTAAATACATTATGCTTAATTAACCTTACCAAGAACGCTAACTCCACTTACTTTTCACAGGGATATATAAAATCATGCAATGACATAAATTGAATATGGTTTTGTAACACGCCCGAGACAAATAGTTTTTGAACTAACTAATCAAATGCAAATATTAAAACTTTCATGGTTAAATATTCTTTGTTCATAATATTAAACAAAACTAAGGGTAGGTATAATGAATTGATACACGCACTCTTATATATTAGTCACGAAAATATATAATACCTGTCAAGACAATTTGATAAATTGATTCAACCCATACTCAGTAGCTAAAGACAGTCTGCCCTTTGGAAAAAGCAAATGCTTAGAAATATTGCCCACTGAAATAAGATTTAAAATTTAAAAAAAAGTTCTCCTATTTTCACAAACACACAAATGAAAGCTACACAATGTATTTTAAATCCCTGTTTTGCAATATTACCCTAATTTTGATTATTGATGAATACTTGCGACACAGTGTGTCTAATGGGTTGAAGCATATTCCTAAAGAGAGCCAAGGATATCCTACTCTTGAATTTATTTTGAACCCAATTAAAAATTGCCAGTTTGTAACGCTAAGTAAACAGGAATCTCACAGGCAATTTGTTAATGAAACTAAAATAAAAATTAATCACATTCTTCAAAAGCTCAACTCCCAAGTTCAAAACTTTAATGATGACGACATACACAAACTTATAAGACCGCTTCAGCATCTCCGATTTTCCAAAGAAAACTGTTACATTAACATTGTTATAATGCCTGAGCTCAACTCAACATTAATTGACATATTCAAACCCATGGCATCCAAGAAGCACCCGAATAGGTTCTTGTTAAGTTCAAAATATCAAAGAGATATTTACATTATTATTACAGAGCAGAGACATGGGTCAATAAAACCAACGGATTTGGTGCTCCACAGAGGACTTTTTTGTCTTTTCCCTGTCAATTACATTTGGCTTACGCTTCAAAGAACGCTAAAAGAAAACGTTGTATGGCCGTTGCCGCCTTTGTCTGCGTACAGATTTCATCTAAGGTGTGACAAAGATACGAGACCGCTCTGTGTTATTCCTCTCTCATGGAACAACATGGACTCCTATGCAACAGTAATTACAACATTCAGAGACACGACAAGAAATTTCCATTCATCGGTTTTGCCAGTTTTCTACCATCAACTCCGTCAGGGTCTCACACGTGCTGTTAAAACTATGTCAGCTGCTAAAGTGTACAGATCTCACGAAGGCATCCCTCTTGTCAAACTTCTCTATCTGATTGCTGACCACGTCAATTTGACACTCATGGACAACCCAGGTAATCAATTATGGGAGATGCAATGTGACAAGGGAATAATCAGTGCTGATAATTTTCTCACGAGTTACAGTGAATACACAAAATCAGTAGTGATTGAGCAGCATTCTTGGCAATTTATGTACGGGACAAATTCACAATCTGACATATCCACAAGTTTGTATTTCCTCGTTCTCCCATTTACACTATCAATTTGGATAATGTTTGCGGGAACAGTGATGTTGTTTGCGGGAATATTAAAATTTTTTGTAAACGCCAATGTACAAATTAGAAAGATAAAGACCGATTTTGTGCTGAGTACAACTCAAGCAGTTGAGTTAGCATTGGCCCCATTTGTTCAACAAATTCCGAGCACAGAGCTAAAGCTAAATAGCCTTGCGTGTCTTATCGGTACAAACCTTCTGTGGCTGTATGCGTTCTGGGCACTTGGATCAATTTTAATAAATATCATTTTTACATCGCACTGGCAGAGCTACCGACTTGTCCCCGCACCTCTTGACACTCAGAAGACGTTTCAAGATTTAAAAGATGAAAATTTTAATCTCTACATTCAGTTTCCAAAACCTGGGCTTGAAATTCTATTTAACGCAACCATGTTGTGGGATGCGAATACCAGTCTGGCATCTAAAGTGCACCGAAACATGATCAGAAATCATGAGCACTTACTTCAGCATTCAATTCCTGCGACAACATTAACAGACACGGAAGCTCGTAAAATTTTTCAACAAGAAAGGTTCTCAATGCTAATTCATGAGGAAGAGTTTGGGACGTACTCAGATGTTCTGTATACCTTCTACCAAAAGAGGCCCCATCTATCTCAGGAGAGATTCTATGTCACCTCACGTGGCTGGTTTTTCCTTATGCCGAACGTGGAGGTGCCCTTTGAAATATTTCAACGGATTTTGAGCGCGGGGATATTTAAGTACTGGTGGGACATAAAAAAAGCGATTCGGCACAACTATCTGACTATTAATTTCTTGGCGCTTATGAAGGAAGGGGGTTTGATAGTCAACAGAGACCGTTTTTTCCGGCAACACTACGACGAGGCCACAGTGCTGCCGCTAAGTGATTCCATGGTGGCATCTGCGCACTACAGATACCTCATTGGGCTCTGTCTGTCTATTCTCACATATTTAGGGGAAGTTTTGGCCTCGTGGAACACTTTTACGTCCCTTAAATATGCGATTATTGAAGCGCTTTGGGCTTGTGCTCCGCAGCTGATCGTAAAATTAAGGTTTATGCTGAGTGCAAAATTTTTATTCATCAATATGTGGCGAGATCTATTGCTTAATGGGTTAGCTGTGCATTACATAATAGTAGAAAATAGACATATGCAGGACTTACTGCGGTTAAAATAACGTATATATAACGCTTTCTGTATTCCTAACTGCGTCGATAATACATTTTGCACTCTGATACTAGTAAACGTGCTTTATAATTTTAGAAAGTTGAGTAGCTACATACAATTTCGCCCTTGACACTTCAAAGCCACAAGATTTGATCTTCTATAAGGTTAGTTACAAGTAGTGCAACCAGAAGTCTTATAGCGGAAAGCGGAGTGAACTAACATTATAATGTCTTTAGCTTATGCCTTAGAAATTAATAGATAGGAAAAAATAAAAAACCACGAAGGAAATTCAGATTCATTACACTGTTAAATACGCCTGACACTGAATATAATAATTTAACTAAAATATCTAAATTCGAAACTAAAAAATTATTTTTAGTCGTAATTTTATTATTTTACTTCATTTTTGTATATGGATTAATTTGTTTCTAGAGAATATAGAATATGTGTCATTTTGACTTTAGCTGAAAACGGAAATGGGCATTATTTATTAGGATTCTTCATTTACAAAAGCCTAATTGGGCAGTACTAAAAATGCGACAAAATTCTTTAATAAAGTAATTACAACTTGTACGTCAATGTATATGTCACGTCTGAGGTAAATGCAGAATTAAATTAAACATGAATTTGTTAAAATTCCCAGCTGTATTAATAACCTAAGGAAGTAGATACCACAAATGAGACATACTGCCTTTATTACCCAAGGACATTATTGACGTTTGATCCAAATTGAAAAGCATTTTTTTCTATCAGATTCCAGGCTATAACAAATTGTACGGCATAATTTATAGTGTTGCTGAAAGTGTTGCTCCGTAGCACACAGTCATTAATTTGATTAATTTACTGTTCCTTTCAAAAATTACTGGTTCAAAATCACAAGATTCACACATTGCTTTTCACGACAGAACTACAAAATGTTTCAACTTTTCTAAGTTAAAAGTTTTTTTTTAATTTATTTTAAATTGTAAGCAATATATGAATCGCAGTTTCAAACGAAAGCGTAAAGGTACATTCAACCCACTCGTAGTAGCATTAGTTGTAGTGGTAACTCTTACAAATATTAAACTAATTCACTCCCAAATTTCAAATTTCAATCTCCCACCTCCCCCAACATTCTGGGAGGAGCACTGGTTCGAGCATGTGGAGAACGTGACTCGGGTTTACCTCGACCCCCACGTGGCAGACTACCTTGATCAAGATGTGGACGGGACAGTGGGCTGGGCATTCGAATATTTATCAAAAGTATAGCGCTACGTTAATAGAACACGTATGGGAACTTTGGGCCGGATCAACACGTCTACGTCATTCTTCACGCGCAAAAATACAAAGGCGGCCTCCAACTACTTTCGAACTGATCACGACCGTCGAAATGTGATTGACTTTGGCCAGGCGAGCAAAGGTGCTTGGACAGAATTGAATCAATACGGTGACATTTATTTCCATCACAAGTGTTGCGGGGTTCATTGTGGAGGATGCCTCGAAGAAAACGAGTGGCTCACCCGCTTTCGATGTCTCGCAGTATAATTGGAATGCATTCTTCGTGTATGATGTCCTCCTCAATGTGGGGATGACAAAGGAGGCGGAGCGGTTTCTAGAACGGGAGCTGGAAAAACGGGAGAATTTTCCACAGGAAGGCACATACTGGATGCGTGATTGGTTTCTTCCCATTTATCAAAAATATGGGGGTGCAGATGTGATAGATCACTTTTTGTCAACTTTGCATTTTAACTACCCGCGTGGCCTTATTAATGGGTCAGATTTGGTGGGGTACGAGTACAAGGGAGATATGAACACGGGAGAATTTGTTCATTTTTGGAGCGGTGCCGCAAGGGAGAATTTGAGAGATTTAGCTGTGACAGCATTTAATTGGACGCTTCAATTTCAAGAGGAATTTGAACAGGCTCGAATTAAGTTTCCAGGATTAGAATATAAATGTACGTTGATGGTAAAATTTAGAGTATCGTCTGTGAAGAAACCAAAATGACCTATATCCAATTTAAGCTAGAATCAAAATGCTATGTCATAAAATCAAAATGAAAAATATTCGTAAAATGTTAACTAATCGTGAGAGGTGTTGGAAAGTTCAAAATGTTCTAATTTCATGTTTTTGAAAAGGTGCAAAATGTTGTATTTACATGTTTTATAAAAGTGTAAAATTTTCTATTTAAATGTTTTTGAAAATTTGAGAAGGTTCTAATTACACGTTTTTGAAAAGGTGCAAAATGTTCTATTTACACTTTTTCGAAAATTGTTAAATGCTCTATTTACATGTTTGTGAAAAGGTGTAAAATGCTCTATTTACATGTTTTTGAAAAGTGTAAAATTTTCTATTTACACGTTTTTGAAAAGTGAAAAAATCTTCTAACTCCATGTGCTTGAAAAAGTGCGAAATGTTCTATTTAAGTGCTCTCAATGCATGTTTCAATATTTTTGTAGATAAAGGATTTAGTTTTTAGTTACAAATGGATATGGGTCATCTTGGTTCTTCACAGACGATATTTTAATAGTTTTGAAATCTTGTAAGCAAATCGATTTAATTATTTATACTCTAATATAGGTGAGGACTGTAAAGAATTTCCAAACTTGCGCCCACCCCCTGTGGTACAAGGTAAACACATTATAGTTGACCCATTTTCCAAACTTGTTGTTAGTGCCCTTTTCTTCAGTCTATAAAAGTATGCCCAGATCTCGTGCTATATAAAAATAACAAATCATTTTTATGCATTATTTTAGAATCTGCAAAAAGCCGAACTACAATCATTGCAGTGTCCGTGAGCGGCCTCTTGTTAATCGTAGTTATTCTCATTCATTCTCGACGTAAAATCCGTAAACTTAGAGAACAAATCGGGGAGCTCACGAAGGAGGAAGTCAAAGAAATTTTTGAAGGAAGTAGCAACAAGGAAAGTGGACAAGGAAATAATGCTTCCATTCAGTCTCTGCCTTTTAATGTTTTAATAAGAGCTATGAACTTCCACGGGATAAACTTATTATTGGTATTATTATTATTTGTTGTTTCAATTATTAAAGCACACATAGTAGTAGCAAATTCATATAGAATTTTGACACCAGCACACGACTAAGTAATTGGCTCGGGACAATTTGGCCTTGTCCTCCGTGGAGTCTTAAAAGGGATTGAGGCAGGATACGAAAATTCCGTCCTACCGGTCGCTGTCAAAACGGTCAAACCCGATGTGGACGTTGAGTATTTTAAAGCGCTCCTTATGGAGCTCAAGGTCATGGCTTATTTGGGTGGGCACGAAAATATTGCATCGCTATTAGGAGCTTGTACTGTCAACATTAAAAACCGTACGAAAAATCCATGCAAACCTTGTAGACAAATAATTAATGTAAAAATAATAAAATACTAGTTGCGTAATTAATTTTAATCTGAAGAAATTATGTAGGTTGGTATGTTGGTATTTGTAGGTGAGATATACGTAGCATTGGAACTATGTGCCCATGGAGACCTGCAGAAATATTTGATCAAAAATCGTGAGCATTTTCAAAGTGCTTCCTCTGAACTTAAGAAAATTATGAGGAAGGAAATCGGTGGAAATTCTGAGAGTGGAAACCGTAGTGACGTGATAAATGTGGAAATCTATGCAAATGAAGAAACTCCTAATAAGGCAGTGTTAGCCTCAGAAGCTCCTGGATCTGGATATTCAAATTACACGGAAAAATTAACAACTTCTAATTTACTCCTGTGGTCACGTGACATTGCAAATGGGATGACATTTCTTGCGGAGAAAAAGGTTGTAGATAATTTATGCGACTTTTATTCAAAGCAATAATTACTAAAACCTTTAAATATTTCCTTCATTTTCGGTAACGCGTAGGTGATTCACGGAGACGGAGACTTGGCTGCCAGTAAGTAACGTTCTGCTCACGATCAGCAATGTGGCTAAAATTAGTGACTTTGGACTCTCTCGTCAACTTGTTAGTTACTCAACTTATTTAAAAACTTCGACGGTATAGTAACTCTCACAGTTATCTCCATATTTCATTCCGCTGTTTTAACCATTTCTATGTAAATGTAAATATAAGTGTAATTGTGTGCATACGGTTTTGATCACATTAGTCACCACTCCCATGGCGGTGGATGGCTGTAGAGTCTTTGAAACAAATGCATATTTTTCAATTGAGTCGGACGTCTGGGCTTTTGGAATAACAATGTGGGAAATATTTGGACTCGGTGAATTACCGTATCCTGGCTGGACATGGGATTATGAATTCGTTGACAAACTTGTAGCCTGCAACCGACTTCACGCTCCTCCTCATGCAAATCAGGCTATGTGAGTAGTTCAGTTATATTTTTAATAATGTTAATCAGTATACTACTAAAATATCTTTTGTTTTTTTGTCAAAAGTAAAAACGTCATAGTTAACACTTACATAATTTTTTATTAAATAATGTTTTTGGTTTTCAGCTACAAAGTCATGTTTGACTGCTGGAAATTGGATCCAAAAGAAAGACCCACTTTCGCTCAGATTCACGAAGCGATTCAAAAAATCATCGATGAGCTAATTATTACAACCCAGTGTTAGAAGTTACAAATTTTCTGCGGATTTCTTTCATAATGTGTAAATGTTCAATGTGTTATATGAGATTCGATTCCTTCAAACCACGCACGCTATGAAAATGTGCCTAGTATATTACTGTTATTAACTTTATTAGCAAAATCGTAAACTCAAGCCTAATCAAGACTAATAGAATAAATTAAAATGTACTTGGTCTTTCAAACAATAGCAATGTATACAATTTGAACAGTTAGTTTTATTTTGGAATCGTATAATGGTATTATTATTATTAATGGCTCGCTGACGCTATACAATGGTAACATGATGAAATTATTCAACTACTTTCAACGTCAACCCAAATCTCTTGTTAACCAAAATTAAAGCATTATACATTTCTAACTCATCTGGACAGTGTAAACTCACAGCCATAACATTAAATATAAAAATGTCAAAATTCGTCATGAAATTAAATAATAGCGTACAACTTGACCGTTGCCGTCGCCGAAAGATCCATTTCATTAATAAAGTGACATACGTGCTTTCCATATGCTTACTTATTTTGCATTTAGGTTGGTCATATTATGCACCTAGTATACAATTTAATTTACCTTGCAAATAAACCATGGGACATACAATAATAATTTAACCATATGTGCATTTACTAAATTATTAAATTATACTATTATGTATGGAGACCAGTGGGAGTCATACGGTAGGTTAAAATTAATTTATTTACATTGTACATTTTTAAGTAATAAAAGGATAATTCATTAAGGCGAATCTCTAGATGAGTAATGTATACAATGATGTAATGTTATTTATGCCAACGGATGTAAGTCATGAAACAATTGTAATGGAATTATGTATTGTGTAATACTCTTGTGAAACTCGAATTGAGTTACTAAATTATAAATGGGCTTGATCATTATTGACAAAGATGATTTATGAATTTTGTGTAGCTTGCTAATTTATGCAGGTCAGAGGAAAGAGATTCTATAACAATGTAATGTAATCGAATGACCACTAGGCAGGAAGCCGAGTTGATTTCTATAGGATAATCTAAATGTAAAATCATATCCATTTCAACCGTCAACTAACTAGCTTGAACCTTCTGTTCCATAAAACACTTTTCGTTGTATTATTTCAGTTTTATTAATTGTCAATTTTAAATCAGTTTAATTCAATTAAAATACAAGTCTTATTCTCAGTATTTACCATCGACATTTATTCATCATTTCACCATACACACTAAAAGTACAAATCATTTAGGTAAACCTTAGTTCATTTCACGAAGCATTTCACTACATTTAATAATACAATTCCCAAAAATTGAAAACATGTTAAAGCAATCTGCCAACCATTAAGTGTTAATAAAAGTCAAAACGTGGTCACCAATCAAGATGAAGTCGGCCCAGGGCGAGAATTTTCGAAAATAATAGGTAAATCAATAAAGGTTTTACTTGTGATCTACAATTTAAAAAATATTATTGCATTGCACGGGTGATAGATCCTGAGATAGCCCGCAAGTTTACCTTGGAAATGAAATAAGTATTTAATGGAACCTAATGTATTTTTTATATTGTCCTTCAAAAGAAAAACTTGTCAGTATCCAAAGTTCAAGTAGAACGATAAATGGAGAAAATGCGAATTCCAAGGAATTCCCATGGCATCTTTCTTATAGCTTCAAAATCTTGGGACATAACAATGAAACTAGCTCTGTTCACGACTGTGGTGGGACTCTAATTAATCAAACACACTTTGTACCTGCAGCTCACTGTGCTAAACCAGCAGAGTAAGAAAATTTGTTGATATGTCCCACATTTAGGCTTTTTATCCAAATTAGGTAAAAAATCTATTGTAATGAATGTTTTCAAAGCGAATTAGTTTTCATTTTTTCACGGATTTTTCGTTAATATTACAAATAAATAGTATCCCACATGCTTTCGCTGAATTCGGATCCTGGAGCATCAAAAACAAATCAGAAGGATTTCAACAGCAGAGAATTGAATTCAAAAAAATTACTCAGCATCCATACTTTGATGGGTTAGCGTTTCTACATGATTTTTAAAAAAAAAACCGCGCCTATTAATTAAACTTACTGTAGGCTAAAATAAAGTTACACGTAATACAGTATACACAATTGGTTTGCAGATTTTGGCTTTTGAGTGATATTAGTGTAGTGGAACTTGTAAAGCCAGTTACACTCAATGACTGGGTCCAACCCCTAAGACTAGCACCCCCTGATGCAAACCCCCTTGGTCAGATATGCACTGCGATTGGTTGGGGAAAGACACTGAGCAAGAACAGTTCAAAGGGGCGCTATGAAATGGCTGAAATTCTTCAAAAAGTGGATCTCAAAGTCATAGACAATAAAGAGTGCAAAACACGCGTGGGTTATTACCTCGCCCCGTGGACGATCTGCGCGGTCTCGCCGAATCCACAAGTTGACAAGGGAACTTGTCAGGTACAGAAGAATTCTTTGATATGGACTTGTGTGGGAATGTGTTTATATAGCAATACCGTGTATACAACCGTATATACTTAATATTGTAAAATTTTTTTAAACCATACGGGGCCAGGGGGCGGGTTATCGGGTGATAGTGGTGGCTCACTAACTTGCTACGATGCTTAAGGTCCCTACTTAGTTGGAGCTTCATCAAGGGGAAATCCAAAACACTGCGGTAAAGCTGACGAAGCAAATGTGTTTACAAGAATCATAGACTTTCTTGATTTAATTAAATTTAATATTTCGGTACCACTCGAGCTCAAGGAGCATAACATTTCGAAGACATAGTAACCTAAATACTACTTACGAATAGAGGAATTAATTATTGTTAGAATAAAACATAATAGAAAATTAGGATCTAGCAGGAATTTCATAATATTATTTACCAAGAGATTGAGAAAGGTACTTTACATAATATATTTCAATTCGTATTAAACACTTTTATTAAATTTTTAAAATTGTATTACAGGCCACAATAGAAATACGTTACTGAAGAACAATAACGATAAAAAAATTAAAGGACGACAACCTGGCAACACCGCATATTTAAAAAAAACATTTAAAAATTTTATTTACCATTACCCCATTATACTCCAACATACGCACAACGTACAGCAGTTGACAGCTAAGTGCTATCTGCCAAAGGACCCAATCACTTGTGCTTAATACCAGAACACACACATTATAGGACCTGCTTGAACTATGTTATCCCCCAAGTTGATTTTCTTAAAAATTGTGCACAATGCTCATATCTACTAGTAATAAGCATAACAGTTGACACCTAGGTGCTATTTGCCAAGTCACCCGAGCACTTGTGCCTAACACCAGAACACACACATTCTGGGACCCGCGAAAACTATGTGATCTTCCAAGCCGATTTTCTTAAAAATTGTGTTTAATGCTTATATCTACAAGGACTATGCATAACAGTTGACTCCTAAGTGCTATCTGCCAAGGGACCCGAGCACTTGTGCCTAATACCAGAACACACACATTTTAGGACCCACGAAAACTATGTGATCCCCCAAGCCGATTTTCTTAAAAATTGTGTTCAATGCTTATATCCACAAGTACTATGTATAACAGTTGACTCCTAAGTGCTATCTGCCAAGGGACCCAACCACTTGTGCTTAATACCAGAACACACACATTTTAGGACCCGCGAAAACTATGTGATCCCATAGGCCGATTTTCTTGAAAATTGTGTTCAATGCTCATATCTACAAGTAATATGCATAACAGTTGACTCCTGAGTGCTATCTGCTAAAAGACCCGAGCACTTGTGCTTAGTACGAGAACACACACATTTTAGGACCTGCGAAAACTATGTGATCCCCTGAGCCGATTTGCTCAAAAATTGTGTTCAATGCTCATTTCGACAAGTACTATAAATAACAGTTGACTACTAAGTGCTATCTGCTAAGGGACCTGAGCACTTGTCCTTAATACCAGAACGCACACATTCTAAGACCCGCGAAAACTATGTGATCCTCTAAGCCGATTTTCTTAAAAAATGTGTTCAATGCTCATATCTACAAGTACTATGTATATCAGTTGACTCCTAAGTGCTATCTGTCAAGGGACTTGAGCACTTGTGCTTAATACCAAAACACACACATTTTAGGACCCGCAAAAACTATGTGATCCCTTAAGCCGATTTTCTTGAAGATTGTGTTCAATGCTCATATCTACAAGTACTTTGTATAACAGTTGACTCCTAAGTGCTATCTGCCAAGGGACTCGAGCACTTGTGCTTAATACAAGAACACACACATTTTGGGACCTGCTTGAACTATGTTATCCCCCAAGTTGATTTTCTTTAAAATTGTGTTCAATGCTCATATCTACAATTTCTATGCATAACAGTTGACACCTAGGTGCTATTTGCCAAGTGACCCGAGCACTTGTGCCTAATACCAGAACACACACATTCTGGGACCCGCGAAAACTATGTGATCCCCCAAGCCGATTTTCTTAAAAATTGTGTTTAATGCTTATATTCACAAGTACTATGCATAACAGTTGACTCCTAAGTGCTATTTGCCAGGTGACCCGAGCACGTGTGCTTAATACCAGAACACACAAATTTTAGGACCCGAAAAACTATGTGATCCCCTAACCTGAGTTTCTTAAAAATTGTGGTCAATGCTCATATCTACAAGTACCATGCATAACAGTTGACTGCTAAGTGCTATCTGCCAAGAGACCGAAGCTCTTGTGCTCATTACTAGAAGACACACATTTTAGGACCTGCTTAAACTATGTTATCCTCTAAGTTGATTTTCTTAAAAATTTTGCACAATGCTCATATCTACTAGTAATAAGCATAACAGTCGACACCTAGGTGCTATTTGCCAAGGGACCCGAGCACTTGTGCTTAATACCCAAATCACACATTTTAGGACCTGCAAAGACAATGTGATCCCTAAACTGATTTTCTTAAAAATTGTGTTCAATGCTCATATCTACAAGTACTTTGCATAAAAGTTGACTCCTAAGTGCTATCTGCCAAGGGACCCGAGCACTTGTGCTTAATACCAGAACACACACATTCTGGGACCCGCGAAAACTATGTGATCCCGCAAGCCGATTTTCTTAAAAATTGTGTTTAATGCTTATATTCACAGGTACTATGCATAACAGTTGACTCCTAAATGCTAACTGCCAAGGGACCCGAGCACTTGTGCTGAATACTAGAACACACACATTTTAGGACCCACGAAAACTATGTGATCTTCAAAGCCGATTTTCTTAAAAATTGTGTTTAATGCTTATATCTACAAGGACTATGCATAACAGTTGACTCCTAAGTGCTATCTGCCAAGGGACCCGAGCACTTGTGCCTAATACCAGAACACACACATTTTAGGACCCACGAAAACTATGTGATCCCCCAAGCCGATTTTCTTAAAAATTGTGTTCAATGCTTATATCCACACGTACTATGTATAACAGTTGACTCCTAAGTGCTATCTGCCAAGGGACGCAACCACTTGTGCTTAATACCAGAACACACACATTTTAGGACCCGCGAAAACTATGTGATCCCATAGGCCGATTTTCTTGAAAATTGTGTTCAATGCTCATATCTACAAGTAATATGCATAACAGTTGACTCCTGAGTGCTATCTGCTAAAAGACCCGAGCACTTGTGCTTAGTACGAGAACACACACATTTTAGGACCTGCGAAAACTATGTGATCCCCTGAGCCGATTTGCTCAAAAATTGTGTTCAATGCTCATTTCGACAAGTACTATAAATAACAGTTGACTACTAAGTGCTATCTGCTAAGGGACCTGAGCACTTGTCCTTAATACCAGAACGCACACATTCTAAGACCCGCGAAAACTATGTGATCCTCTAAGCCGATTTTCTTAAAAAATGTGTTCAATGCTCATATCTACAAGTACTATGTATATCAGTTGACTCCTAAGTGCTATCTGCCAAGGGACTTGAGCACTTGTGCTTAATACCAAAACACACACATTTTAGGACCCGCAAAAACTATGTGATCCCTTAAGCCGATTTTCTTGAAGATTGTGTTCAATGCTCATATCTACAAGTACTTTGTATAACAGTTGACTCCTAAGTGCTATCTGCCAAGGGACTCGAGCACTTGTGCTTAATACAAGAACACACACATTTTGGAACCTGCTTGAACTATGTTATCCCCCAAGTTGATTTTCTTTAAAATTGTGTTCAATGCTCATATCTACAATTTCTATGCATAACAGTTGACACCTAGGTGCTATTTGCCAAGTGACCCGAGCACTTGTGCCTAATACCAGAACACACACATTCTGGGACCCGCGAAAACTATGTGATCCCCCAAGCCGATTTTCTTAAAAATTGTGTTTAATGCTTATATTCACAAGTACTATGCATAACAGTTGACTACTAAGTGCTATCTGCCAGGTGACCCGAGCACGTGTGCTTAATACCAGAACACACAAATTTTAGGACCCGAAAAACTATGTGATCCCCTAACCTGATTTTCTTAAAAAATGTGTTCAATGCTCATATCTACAAGTACTATGTATATCAGTTGACTCCTAAGTGCTATCTGCCAAGGGACCGAAGCTCTTGTGCTCATTACTAGAAGACACAAATTTTAGGACCTGCTTAAACTATGTTATCCTCTAAGTTGATTTTCTTAAAAATTTTGCACAATGCTCATATCTACTAGTAATAAGCATAACAGTCGACACCTGGGTGCTATTTGCCAAGGGACCCGAGCACTTGTGCTTAATACCACAAATCACACATTTTAGGACCCGCAAAGACAATGTGATCCCCATACTGATTTTCTTAAAAATTGTGTTCAATGCTCATATCTACAAGTACTTTGCATAACAGTTGACTCCTAAGTGCTATCTGCCAAGGGACCCGAGCACTTGTGCTTAATACCAGAACACACACATTCTGGGACCCGCGAAAACTATGTGATCCCGCAAGCCGATTTTCTTAAAAATTGTGTTTAATGCTTATATTCACAGGTACTATGCATAACAGTTGACTCCTAAATGCTATCTGCCAAGGGACCCAAGCACTTGTGCTTAATACTAGAACACACACATTTTAGGACCCGCGAAAACTATGTAATCCCCCTAGCCGATTTTCTTAAACATTTTGTTCAATCCTCATATGCAAAAGTACTATGTATATCAGTTGACTCCTAAGTGCTATCTGCCAAGGGACTTGAGCACTTGTGCCTAATACCAAAACACACACATTTTAGGACCCGCAAAAGCTATGTGATCCCTTAAGCCGATTTTCTTGAAGATTGTGTTCAATGCTCATATCTACAAGTACTATGCATAACAGTTGACTCCTAAGTGCTATCTGCCAAGGGACTCGAGCACTTGTGCTTAATACAAGAACACACACATTTTGGGACCTGCTTGAACTATGTTATCCCCCAAGTTGATTTTCTTTAAAATTGTGTTCAATGCTCATATCTACAATTTCTATGCATAACAGTTGACACCTAGGTGCTATTTGCCAAGTGACCCGAGCACTTGTGCCTAATACCAGAACACACACATTCTGGGACCCGCGAAAACTATGTGATCCCCCAAGCCGATTTTCTTAAAAATTGTGTTTAATGCTTATATTCACAAGTACTATGCATAACAGTTGACTACTAAGTGCTATCTGCCAGGTGACCCGAGCACGTGTGCTTAATACCAGAACACACAAATTTTAGGACCCGAAAAACTATGTGATCCCCTAACCTGATTTTCTTAAAAATTGTGGTCAATGCTCATATCTACAAGTACCATGCATAACAGTTGACTGCTAAGTGCTATCTGCCAAGGGACCGAAGCTCTTGTGCTCATTACTAGAAGACACAAATTTTAGGACCTGCTTAAACTATGTTATCCTCTAAGTTGATTTTCTTAAAAATTTTGCACAATGCTCATATCTACTAGTAATAAGCATAACAGTCGACACCTGGGTGCTATTTGCCAAGGGACCCGAGCACTTGTGCTTAATACCACAAATCACACATTTTAGGACCCGCAAAGACAATGTGATCCCCATACTGATTTTCTTAAAAATTGTGTTCAATGCTCATATCTACAAGTACTTTGCATAACAGTTGACTCCTAAGTGCTATCTGCCAAGGGACCCGAGCACTTGTGCTTAATACCAGAACACACACATTCTGGGACCCGCGAAAACTATGTGATCCCGCAAGCCGATTTTCTTAAAAATTGTGTTTAATGCTTATATTCACAGGTACTATGCATAACAGTTGACTCCTAAATGCTATCTGCCAAGGGACCCAAGCACTTGTGCTTAATACTAGAACACACACATTTTAGGACCCGCGAAAACTATGTAATCCCCCTAGCCGATTTTCTTAAACATTTTGTTCAATCCTCATATGCAAAAGTACTATGCACAACAGTGGACTCTTAAGTGCTTTCTGCTAAGCGACCTGAGCATTTGTGCTTAATACTGGAACACACACATTTTAGGACCCGCGAAAACTATGTAATCCCCCAAGCCGATTTTCTTAAAAATTGTGTTTATTGCTTATATCTACAAGTACTATGCATAACAGTTGACTCCTTAGTGCTATTTCCTAAGATACTTGAGCACTTGTGCTTAATACCAGAACACACACATTTTAGAACCCTCAAAAACTATGTGATCGCCAAAGCCGATTGTTTTAAAAATTGTGTTCAATGCTCATATCTACAAGTACTATGCACAACAGTTGACTCCTAATTGCTATCTGCCAAGGGACCCGAGCACTTGTGCCTAATACCAGAACACACACATTTTAGGACTCGCGAAAACTATGTGATCCTTCTAGCCGATTTTCTTTAAAGTTATGTTAAATGCTCATATCTACAAGTACCATGCATAACAGTTGACTGCTAAGTGCTATCTGCCAAGGGACCCAAGCTCTTGTGCTTAGTACTAGAAGACACACATTTTAGGACCTGCTTAAACTATGTTATCCCCTAAGTTGATTTCCTTTAAAATTTTGCAAAATGCTCATATCTTCTAGTATTAAGCATAACAGTCGACACCTAGGTGCTATTTGCAAAGGGACCTGAGCACTTGTACTTAATACCACAAATCACACATTTTAGGACCCGCAAAAACTATGTAATTCGTAAACTGATTTTCTTAGAAATTGTGTTCAATGCTCATATCTAAAAGTACTATGCATAACAGTTGATTCGTAAGTGCTATCTGCCAAGGGACCCGAGCACTTGTGCTTAATACTAGAACACACATTTTAGGACCTGTGAAAAATATGTGATCCCCCTAGCAGATTTTCTTAAAAATTGTGTTCAATGCTCATATGCACAAGTACTATGCACAACAGTGGACTCTTAAGTTCTTTCTGCTAAGGGACCTGAGCATTTGTGCTTAATACCAGAACACACACATTTTAGGACCCGCGAAAACTAAGTGATCCCGCAAGCCGATTTTCTTAAAAATTGTGTTCAATGCTCATATCTACAAGTACTATGCATAACAGTTGACTCCTTAGTGCTATTTGCAAAGGGACTTGAGCACTTGTGCTTAATACCAGAACACACACATTTTAGAACCCGCAAAAACTATGTGATCGCCAAAGCTGATTTTCTTAAAAATTGTGTTCAATGCTCATATCTACAAGTACTATGCATTACAGTTGACTCCTAGGTGCTATCTGCCAAGGGACCCGAGCACTTGTGCTTAATACCAGAACACACACATTTTAGGACCCGCGAAAACTATGTGATTCCCCTAGCCGATTTTCTTTAAAATTATGTTCAATGCTCATATTTACAAGTACTATGCATAACAGTTGACTCCTAAGTGCTATCTGCCAAGGGACGCAACCACTTGTGCTTAATACCAGAACACACACATTTTAGGACCCGCGAAAACTATGTGATCCCATAGGCCGATTTTCTTGAAAATTGTGTTCAATGCTCATATCTACAAGTAATATGCATAACAGTTGACTCCTGAGTGCTATCTGCTAAAAGACCCGAGCACTTGTGCTTAGTACGAGAACACACACATTTTAGGACCTGCGAAAACTATGTGATCCCCTGAGCCGATTTGCTCAAAAATTGTGTTCAATGCTCATTTCGACAAGTACTATAAATAACAGTTGACTACTAAGTGCTATCTGCTAAGGGACCTGAGCACTTGTCCTTAATACCAGAACGCACACATTCTAAGACCCGCGAAAACTATGTGATCCTCTAAGCCGATTTTCTTAAAAAATGTGTTCAATGCTCATATCTACAAGTACTATGTATATCAGTTGACTCCTAAGTGCTATCTGCCAAGGGACTTGAGCACTTGTGCTTAATACCAAAACACACACATTTTAGGACCCGCAAAAACTATGTGATCCCTTAAGCCGATTTTCTTGAAGATTGTGTTCAATGCTCATATCTACAAGTACTTTGTATAACAGTTGACTCCTAAGTGCTATCTGCCAAGGGACTCGAGCACTTGTGCTTAATACAAGAACACACACATTTTGGAACCTGCTTGAACTATGTTATCCCCCAAGTTGATTTTCTTTAAAATTGTGTTCAATGCTCATATCTACAATTTCTATGCATAACAGTTGACACCTAGGTGCTATTTGCCAAGTGACCCGAGCACTTGTGCCTAATACCAGAACACACACATTCTGGGACCCGCGAAAACTATGTGATCCCCCAAGCCGATTTTCTTAAAAATTGTGTTTAATGCTTATATTCACAAGTACTATGCATAACAGTTGACTACTAAGTGCTATCTGCCAGGTGACCCGAGCACGTGTGCTTAATACCAGAACACACAAATTTTAGGACCCGAAAAACTATGTGATCCCCTAACCTGATTTTCTTAAAAAATGTGTTCAATGCTCATATCTACAAGTACTATGTATATCAGTTGACTCCTAAGTGCTATCTGCCAAGGGACCGAAGCTCTTGTGCTCATTACTAGAAGACACAAATTTTAGGACCTGCTTAAACTATGTTATCCTCTAAGTTGATTTTCTTAAAAATTTTGCACAATGCTCATATCTACTAGTAATAAGCATAACAGTCGACACCTGGGTGCTATTTGCCAAGGGACCCGAGCACTTGTGCTTAATACCACAAATCACACATTTTAGGACCCGCAAAGACAATGTGATCCCCATACTGATTTTCTTAAAAATTGTGTTCAATGCTCATATCTACAAGTACTTTGCATAACAGTTGACTCCTAAGTGCTATCTGCCAAGGGACCCGAGCACTTGTGCTTAATACCAGAACACACACATTCTGGGACCCGCGAAAACTATGTGATCCCGCAAGCCGATTTTCTTAAAAATTGTGTTTAATGCTTATATTCACAGGTACTATGCATAACAGTTGACTCCTAAATGCTATCTGCCAAGGGACCCAAGCACTTGTGCTTAATACTAGAACACACACATTTTAGGACCCGCGAAAACTATGTAATCCCCCTAGCCGATTTTCTTAAACATTTTGTTCAATCCTCATATGCAAAAGTACTATGTATATCAGTTGACTCCTAAGTGCTATCTGCCAAGGGACTTGAGCACTTGTGCCTAATACCAAAACACACACATTTTAGGACCCGCAAAAGCTATGTGATCCCTTAAGCCGATTTTCTTGAAGATTGTGTTCAATGCTCATATCTACAAGTACTATGCATAACAGTTGACTCCTAAGTGCTATCTGCCAAGGGACTCGAGCACTTGTGCTTAATACAAGAACACACACATTTTGGGACCTGCTTGAACTATGTTATCCCCCAAGTTGATTTTCTTTAAAATTGTGTTCAATGCTCATATCTACAATTTCTATGCATAACAGTTGACACCTAGGTGCTATTTGCCAAGTGACCCGAGCACTTGTGCCTAATACCAGAACACACACATTCTGGGACCCGCGAAAACTATGTGATCCCCCAAGCCGATTTTCTTAAAAATTGTGTTTAATGCTTATATTCACAAGTACTATGCATAACAGTTGACTACTAAGTGCTATCTGCCAGGTGACCCGAGCACGTGTGCTTAATACCAGAACACACAAATTTTAGGACCCGAAAAACTATGTGATCCCCTAACCTGATTTTCTTAAAAATTGTGGTCAATGCTCATATCTACAAGTACCATGCATAACAGTTGACTGCTAAGTGCTATCTGCCAAGGGACCGAAGCTCTTGTGCTCATTACTAGAAGACACAAATTTTAGGACCTGCTTAAACTATGTTATCCTCTAAGTTGATTTTCTTAAAAATTTTGCACAATGCTCATATCTACTAGTAATAAGCATAACAGTCGACACCTGGGTGCTATTTGCCAAGGGACCCGAGCACTTGTGCTTAATACCACAAATCACACATTTTAGGACCCGCAAAGACAATGTGATCCCCATACTGATTTTCTTAAAAATTGTGTTCAATGCTCATATCTACAAGTACTTTGCATAACAGTTGACTCCTAAGTGCTATCTGCCAAGGGACCCGAGCACTTGTGCTTAATACCAGAACACACACATTCTGGGACCCGCGAAAACTATGTGATCCCGCAAGCCGATTTTCTTAAAAATTGTGTTTAATGCTTATATTCACAGGTACTATGCATAACAGTTGACTCCTAAATGCTATCTGCCAAGGGACCCAAGCACTTGTGCTTAATACTAGAACACACACATTTTAGGACCCGCGAAAACTATGTAATCCCCCTAGCCGATTTTCTTAAACATTTTGTTCAATCCTCATATGCAAAAGTACTATGCACAACAGTGGACTCTTAAGTGCTTTCTGCTAAGCGACCTGAGCATTTGTGCTTAATACTGGAACACACACATTTTAGGACCCGCGAAAACTATGTAATCCCCCAAGCCGATTTTCTTAAAAATTGTGTTTATTGCTTATATCTACAAGTACTATGCATAACAGTTGACTCCTTAGTGCTATTTCCTAAGATACTTGAGCACTTGTGCTTAATACCAGAACACACACATTTTAGAACCCTCAAAAACTATGTGATCGCCAAAGCCGATTGTTTTAAAAATTGTGTTCAATGCTCATATCTACAAGTACTATGCACAACAGTTGACTCCTAATTGCTATCTGCCAAGGGACCCGAGCACTTGTGCCTAATACCAGAACACACACATTTTAGGACTCGCGAAAACTATGTGATCCTTCTAGCCGATTTTCTTTAAAGTTATGTTAAATGCTCATATCTACAAGTACCATGCATAACAGTTGACTGCTAAGTGCTATCTGCCAAGGGACCCAAGCTCTTGTGCTTAGTACTAGAAGACACACATTTTAGGACCTGCTTAAACTATGTTATCCCCTAAGTTGATTTCCTTTAAAATTTTGCAAAATGCTCATATCTTCTAGTATTAAGCATAACAGTCGACACCTAGGTGCTATTTGCAAAGGGACCTGAGCACTTGTACTTAATACCACAAATCACACATTTTAGGACCCGCAAAAACTATGTAATTCGTAAACTGATTTTCTTAGAAATTGTGTTCAATGCTCATATCTAAAAGTACTATGCATAACAGTTGATTCGTAAGTGCTATCTGCCAAGGGACCCGAGCACTTGTGCTTAATACTAGAACACACATTTTAGGACCTGTGAAAAATATGTGATCCCCCTAGCAGATTTTCTTAAAAATTGTGTTCAATGCTCATATGCACAAGTACTATGCACAACAGTGGACTCTTAAGTTCTTTCTGCTAAGGGACCTGAGCATTTGTGCTTAATACCAGAACACACACATTTTAGGACCCGCGAAAACTAAGTGATCCCGCAAGCCGATTTTCTTAAAAATTGTGTTCAATGCTCATATCTACAAGTACTATGCATAACAGTTGACTCCTTAGTGCTATTTGCAAAGGGACTTGAGCACTTGTGCTTAATACCAGAACACACACATTTTAGAACCCGCAAAAACTATGTGATCGCCAAAGCTGATTTTCTTAAAAATTGTGTTCAATGCTCATATCTACAAGTACTATGCATTACAGTTGACTCCTAGGTGCTATCTGCCAAGGGACCCGAGCACTTGTGCTTAATACCAGAACACACACATTTTAGGACCCGCGAAAACTATGTGATTCCCCTAGCCGATTTTCTTTAAAATTATGTTCAATGCTCATATTTACAAGTACTATGCATAACAGTTGACTCCTAAGTGCTATCTGCCAAAGGACCCGAGCACTTGTGCCTAATACCAGAACACACACATTTTAGGACCCGCGAAAACTATGTAATCCCCCTAGCCGATTTTCTTTAAAATTGTGTTTAATGCTCATATCTACAAGTACTATGCACAACAGTTGACTGCTAAGTGCCATCTGCCAAAGGACTTGAGCACTTGTGCTTAATACAAGAAGACACACATTTTAGGACCCGCGAAAACTATGTGATCCCTCAAGCTGATTTTCTTAAAAATTGTGTTTAATGCTCATATCTACAAGTTCTTTGCATAACAGTTGACTCCTTAGTGCTATTTTCTAAGGGACTTGAGCACTTGTGCTTAATACTAGAACACACACATTTTAGAACCCGCAAAAACTATGTGATCGCCAAAGCCGATTTTTTTAAAAATTGTGTTCAATGCTCATATCTACAAGTACTATGCATAACAGTTGACTCCTAATTGCTATCTGCCAATTGACCCGAGCACTTGTGCTTAATACCAGAACACACACATTTTAGTACCCGCGAAAACTATGTGATCCTTCTAGCCGATTTTCTTTAAAATTATGTTTAATGCTCATATCTACAAGTACTATGCATAACAGTTGACTGCTAAGTGCTATCTGCCAAGGGATCCAAGCACTTGTGCCTAATACCAGAACACACACATTTTAGGACCCGCGAAAACTATGTGATCCCCCAAGCTGATTTTCTCAAAAATTGTGTTTAATGCTCATATGTACAAGTTCTTTGCATAACAGTTGACTCCTAAGTGCTCTGTTTTAAGGGACCTGCGCACTTGTGCTTAATATCAGAACACACACATTTTAGGACCCGCGAAAACTATGTGATCCCCCAAGTTGTTAATTTTAAAAATTGTGTTCAATGCTCATATCTACAAGTACTATGCATAACAGTTGACTTCTAAGTGCTATCTGCCAAGGGACCCGAGCACTCGTGCTTAATACTAGAACACACACATTTTAGGACCTGTACTAAAGAAGACAACCGAATTGATCACAGTCCTACAAAAAGAGTGGAAGAAGATTAGCTCTGAATTCACAATGAGGCTAGTTGACGCTGTTAAAAATACAATTCGGGAGGTTGTGGCTGCAAATGAAGGTCATACTAGACAATAAATAGATTTAGTTTTTAAAAAATTTAAAGTCACAAAGAACTTTTTTTCTCATTTTTGTATACAATTTTCGCATTTATTCAATTTCTAAAAAACCAGTTGAGCTACAGCTTTTGCATGCGTTGCAATTTACAACTGATAAAGTGACTTACATTTATTTACATTCACATGTTATTTGCTCTGAACTACTGTTTATGAGTTGTATGCACTTTAACTCATCACAACCTCAATCGCGAAGACTTATTTACACTGAGTGTACCTTTGATCACACTTAAGGGTGAAAGCACATTAAATTCTGAGTAGAATAAACTTTACATTACACCTGTATGTCAAAAATGGCCATCTTGCTATCAGCATGAAAAAACTATGTTTGTTTCGCCTTCGCCATTAAAGTCGTTATTTAAACTGTCACATAATTTTTGTGCACGGAAATAGTAACACTAGTTGTTTATAAAATTTGCACTGAAGCGTATCTATATGTATCAACTTGTCACACAAATTATGAAGAATTTTGGTACATATTAAATAACTGGTCCCAACATATGATATTTCCGGTATTCTTGGAAAATTTTCCTATGTGTAGGCGAAGGTCACTGCCGAAACAGCCTGAGGTGTTATCAGACCATTGATGTTTAAATATGTTTGAGTTTATTGCAATTGACATGTGCAGTTCTATTTACAATAAAGGCCCAATAAAGGGACGCTACGCTAAAAACAAAACATTTTGATTTGGATTTACGTTTCATTTTCTTCAAATACAACTACCATAAAAACATGATTATGTTCATGTAACTTTTTTGCATGTGGTCTGATGTGGTATGTAAACAACTAGGAAGCGAAATTCCACAAATTATTTTTAGTGTGGTCACTAATCGAAATTAAAAAAATTCAAAGTTAATAAGCGATTATATGAAGACTTTTTTTGGCAAAACGGGATAAGTCCATTTTTTTCAAGAATGATATTATTCGTGTTATTTGTTCTTATGAACTAGATACATTACTGTGTTGAATGGTAAAGATCAGAGTTTAACCAAAGCAATTTTTAAAAATAGGCCAAATTTCGTTTTTTTGGCAAAACGGGATAAGTCCACAAATTTTCAAATTTTCAAATTTTCAAATTTTCAAAATTTTCTAAAAAATTCCAGAGTTGGTCTAGAATATGAAACTACTTGTAATTACGCTTCGTCAGATGCAGTACCTGTAGAAAAAAATTGAGTGACAAAAACTTAACCTGTCACCATTTATTTATTTTTCGTTGTTCCTGTAAAATTTGCTTTGATGGACTTATCCCGTTTTGCCAAAACACTCTTCATATAGGGAACGTAGATCCTCCCGTGTTTGGTGGTTAATTTCAGCTAAATAAAAACAAAAATACCACGAATCTCTTCTGGGGTCCCTAGGTAAATGTATGAACTCAAAAATTTAAAATATTTTTATGTAGGCTTCACCAAAATGTGAATCTATTGGCTGGAAATGTTGTTCCTATGTTGGTAATGAGGCACTCACAAAACCCTGTTCCCAAGGGTTGCGGTGGGGCAACGGCAGAACAATTCGGAGCAGCAGTAATTCATTAGACGGCTTCGAACTACAGCATTTATATTTGCTATGTTCTGTATTGCCGTTTTCAACGTTGTCAGTCATTGAGTAAGTGTTAGTAACCCCCCCCCCCCCCCTTCCTCCGCCTAACAAATAATCGGGATTTAATAAATTAGATCCGATTACATATTCCGAAATTCGAAGCTTAAATATAAATGTTACACCGCGTATTTCCAAAAGCAAAACCCAATTTAATCCTTCCTCATCGATGATATTCATAAATTAAAGAGTTTTGTTTTCCCAAAATGGGATTAATAGTAGTTTCATAATTCTAGGCGAACACTTCAATGTTTTAAAAAAATTTCAAAAATTATAATTTGTGGAATTCTCCCGTGCTCACACAAAAACTACTTCCTGCGTTGATGCGTGGCAAATACAAATAGCAAATATAAATGATATAGTTCAACCTTCAACGCCGTCTAATGAATTATTGCTACTCCGAATTTTTCTGTCGTTGCCCCACCGCAACCCGCAACCCTTAAGAATAGTGTTTTGTAAGTGCCTCATTACCAACATAGGAACAAAATTTCGAGCGAATAGATCAACATTTTGTAGAAACCTACATCAAAAGTTTTCTAATTTTTGAGTTCATACATTTACCTAGGGACTCCAGAAGAGATACTTGGTATTTTTGTTTCTATTTAGCTGCAATAAACCACCAAACACGGCAGGATCTACGTTTCCTATATAATCGCTTATTAATTTTAAAGATTTTGAATTTCGATTAGTGACCACACTATAAATAATTTGTGGAATTTTGCTTTCTAGTTGTTTCGATACGGCATCACAAAATGTGGAAAAAATGTAACGTAGTCGTATCAATTTTGTATGCCAGTTCTATGCTAGCAAATATAGCATTAACGCCTGTGAAGAGTTTTTTGACAACACGGGATAAGTCCTTCAGAGTAAATTCTACACAAAAAATGAATAATGAATAAACGATAAAACATTTTCAACTCATTTTCTTCCACTGGCACTGTACCTGATGAAGCGTCATTCAAAGTAGTTTTATATATTTCTAGGCAAACTTTTCAATGTTTTTGAAAATTTTCGAGAGAGAGAGAAAGTAAAAAGCTTTATTTACACTGGTACACAATCGTACTTGCCTAAAAGACACAGTAACAAATATACATTGTTTAGAAATAAGTATTTAACAATTGATCAATGTAACTAGATACATCAAGGTGGAAAAAACAATTTATGTAGAAGTTAAGGCATATAAATGATGATGTGCAATTCTGTTCGATCCTCGAATTGCGGCCAAAATAACTTCTTTAACCATAGAATGTGGCAGAATGAATCTTCTGAAATCTTCAAAAAACTGTGTAATAGTACCCCTAGCACCTACAAGCAGTTGCAGTACATGTGACTTCCTCGTGAACTTTCCAAAACCGCTGAGCACCAGAAAATGCTTTGCGTAGATATTTGGCAATGATAGACCGAATTTCATGATGTCTTGTATTTCGCAGTAAATCTCCTCTAGAACAGCTGCCAAGGACATGGCTAAGGGTTTCTCTCTTGTTACAGTGACGGCAACAAGGTTCACCTAGACAGCGACCTGGAATAGACTTAACTGGGTACACATTAGCAGACATTTTTAAAATTGACACCCATTCTGAAGATGTAAGACCTTCTTTATTCATAATAATGCGATTTCCAGTTGGGTATTCTTGAAAAACTTTGACTCCAATGCCTTTTTGAGGCAATTCACACCATTTATCGTATTCTCGGTCCCGTAACTTTTTGCGCAAAATTTGACCTGGTTTAGTTTTAGGACGAGAAGCAACCAATGCATCAATTTCATTGGCATCCAATTTCAGGGAACTTATACATTGCTGCATTTCATCTTCCACCTTACGAACATAAGGGATATACTTATCTTTTGAAGAAAGCAAAGACACACAAATATTATACTGCTGAATAAACGCCTCCCATGTGGCACGTACAATTTGAAGCCCCCGATGACTTTTGGTAGCATACAGCATAGCATCAGGAGTGTCTGCAGGAAGTCCAATGATCTCTTTAACTGAGCTTTTGACCATTTTGTCCAGATCCAGCAAAAATTTTGAGGATAATTTGTGTAAAGGAGCTGTTTGGAGGGGATAGATTAAGGACGGCCAAAGATATTGGTTTATGATTTTTAATTTCTGATTTGGGTATAACATTGGCGTACCCACTAGGTTTTGCAAATCTTTTCCAAAATGTTTGATTACTTTTGCTAGATCAAAAATAATTTCATCTGTGAAATTAACCCCCAGATACCTAATACGCTCACCACTTTTGATAGCAGTAATCTTGCAGTTTGCATCAAGAATGAGAGGGTCTTCACTTAAGGTCACGGGTGTTCAACGGTAGATAGGTCCACCGATACGAACTAAGAAAAATGCACGGTACACCCGCATGCCGATTACCACCGAACCACCGCGCCATCCACCGATTGGTTTTCAGTGAGGCAGCATACATCCTATCGCTAGTCACTATTCCACATCTCAGTTTTACATTAGTTTTATCATATGCAGCCAGTTTCATTCTACAATAAGTAAGTAATTCCAGAAAACCAGTGTGATTTCGCTGAGGAATGTGAAAATAAAGCAATTATTTACTCACTAGCTTTGCAATGCATGAATCTACCTCAGCTTCAAAATAGTTTTTTTAGGGCATTGTGCTTGAAAATAATTCAGTTGAGAGAATTCTCTGTTTATACTTCGGGAAAATGATGGTGACGTTAAGAGTGAAGAGAAAAGCACAGTTGAAACTATAAATGTGAAAACCTATTGTCGAAGTATTTCTGAGAAAGAGAAAAACAAAGTGATGTGAATTCTGCCGGGCTCAGTTTGATGGCAATATTGTAAATGAAATTACCTTGAATGTTGCAGTTAAAAATTGTTGTGCCTAATTGTAACATTAGCTTAATTATTAATATTTTTGCGACCTAACTTTAAAACTAATACGTTCTTAAAATTGTTGTATCGCTAGCACATGGTTAAAAAAGTAAAACCTTATTGTTTGTATGACTGGATTAACTGGCGCAATTAAATGAGAAATACTGTGTTACAACATTGTGTATGATTTAATAATATATAATATGTTCTTCATTTAATTTTTTCCAAATTCGGCTATTCGGCTGTCGGCTAGTCACTTCATCACTTCATACTTTATTGTAAAAAAGCATATATCTTTCAATGAGATATCCTTGAATCTAGGGGTCAACTTAAAACAGTTACTTAATTTCACATATTTTGCATTTCGCTTAAAAAATCGTATTCGATTTCATCCATTTGTGGTATTTCCACGTGATATTTACTACTGGTAAAAAATAATTAAGTTTTAAGTTCTACCTGCAGGTAGAGTACCGACGGTAATGCGGTCGGTTACCGGCCGATTTGGCAGATTTGTTTTCAGGTAGTGCTCCGGCCGGTAACCGTGAACACCCGTGCTTAAGGTACCTTTTCGTATATTAATTATCTTCGACTTTTCAAAATTAATTTCGTATCCCACAATAATATAATATAATATAATTTGTGAACTTCTCCCGTTTTGATCAAAAATGCAATAACTTGGAGTCAAAACCCCGTGACACGAAATTTAATTCGTTTTGTGTCAAACCAAACATTTTTAACTTATTACCTTTTAGTTGCATACAAAACATTCACAAACTAAATTGTCTTCTGCAAACTACAAAAACACTCAAAATACAAAATCAGAAACGAATATTTCGTGGATTTATATCATTTTGCCAACACTAAATTTTAGGAGCTTATCCCGTTTTCCCACAACACGAAATTTTTTGTTTTTGGTACTAACATTGAGAAGTCAATGTATATTTTGAATGTAAGATAGACTCTAATTGAATTTTTTTGAAAATGTTGCATGAATTAATCAGATAGTCTGAGCATAGAAGCATGTAGTACCGAGTGTCGGCTACGTGTCCTGCAAGTGTGGAGTTCGGGACATTCCTTGTTTTTGAGATATGGACGACCAAATATTTTGAATGTAAGATAGACTCTAATTGATTTTTTTTGAAAATGTTGCATGAATTAATCAGAGAGTCCGAGCATAGTAGCATGTAGCACCGAGTGTCGGCTACGTGTCCTGCGAGTGTGGAGTTCAGGACATTTCTTGTTTTTGAGATATGGACGACCAAATATTTTGAATGTAAGATAGACTCTAATTGAATTTTTTTGAAAATGTTGCATGAATTAATCAGAGAGTCTGAGCATAGCAGCATGTAGTAACAAGTGTCAGCTACGTGTTCTGCAAGTGTGGAGTTCGGAACATTCCTTGTTTTTGAGATATGGACGAACAAATATTTTGAATGTAAGATAGACTCTAATTGATTTTTTTTGAAAATGTTGCATGAATTAATCAGAGAGTCCGAGCATAGTAGCATGTAGCACCGAGTGTCGGCTACGTGTCCTGCGAGTGTGGAGTTCAGGACATTTCTTGTTTTTGAGATATGGACGACCAAATATTTTGAATGTAAGATAGACTCTAATTGAATTTTTTTGAAAATGTTGCATGAATTAATCAGAGAGTCTGAGCATAGCAGCATGTAGTAACAAGTGTCAGCTACGTGTTCTGCAAGTGTGGAGTTCGGAACATTCCTTGTTTTTGAGATATGGACGAACAAATATTTTGAATGTAAGATAGACTCTAATTGAATTTTTTTGAAAATGTTGCATGAAATTATTTTTTTTAATTGTGCATATTTTAAAGGATCGAGTAGTCAGTCCTGGTGAACGACTCCACTCGTCCACAACATTGTTTAAACTCCTGGTCTTTGGGAATCGGATCATTTGTCATCAAATCGATTAAATCTTCATAAGGATGACTCATCAAATCAAAATGTTTACTGTTCTTGCTAGACTCAATAATATGAAAAGACAGACCAAAGAAAATCTTCGAGCATTCGGGTTCGGGTTCGGCATCGGCCTCTGCTTCGGTTTCAGGGAAATTAAAAAGAACAAAAACAAATACTGTAATCTGTAAGTAAAAGGAAAATTCAGTTTTTAAAAAATAAGCAATATCTGATCTGCCTGACAGCCAAAGTAAAATTTGATTCAATTTCCCATGTTTATTTCTACAACAAAATGTTTTCTACACTCAAAACATTTTTATTTTCCTGTAGTAGTCAATAAAAAGTACCAGAACCAGAATATTTGATAAAAAGTACTTATTTACTTGTTTGTAATTTTATCTTCTCCATATAATATTTTTACACGCAATTAAGGTTAACGCAAACTAATCTTAAACTATGGTCTGGTACAGTATATTTAAGATGATGACTAAACCGTTTTTGCGTATGAACGTAATGCACGGTACTGTGAAATACAGCGGACCTACAAAATACAATGATACATACTTTTTTAATGTAACACAAAAATGTAAATGTAAAAGTCAGAAACACAGTAAACAAACCACCTGAAAAAAACTTATACACTCATTGAAAGTCGTATATATTTCCTGTTTGCCGTACGGTAAACGATATCGGTATTTAAATGAGAAATTATAAACACTATATTTTTGCTACATTAAATAAATATAAAATTGAAAAATAACGCTTGTAGAACAAGATGCATGATTTATTATGAATTTTCAAATGTATGCACCGTAAAGCTTGTAATACCCCCCGGGAGGAGTTACGGGAAACTTTGGTTCAGACCCAGGAGTTATTAGAGACCAGCGTAAAAAACAAAAAATCATCATCTCTATTTGATTCAAAGTGAAGGCCGCTGGGAATTATTACGTACCCCGAGAGTTATTCAAGACCCCCGGGAGCTTTTAGAGACCGGGAAGTTGTTAGAAGCTTTATGGTTCTTTATCATGAATAGTTATATTTTACTTTGATCTAAAACCATAAACTTGGTATAGTTCAAGTTTAAAATAATATGTGGTACGGAGAGGACTGTTGCACTGTTTTTTACAGGCTTAATTTGTAATATACTTGGCTTCCAAAGCATTGGATTATAGCATAAAATACGATTAACTGATTATGTCTAATTGTGTACGATAATAGGATACGATTATTTATTGCAATTTTAAACATACTTTCAACTTCGTGTTGCAATAGCAACACATACTACATTACTACACTACACACTCTTGTTTACTTTAACATTATAACAAGCTCGTCCTCGTTCTTCACAGCTGATGTGATGGTGTTAAGATTTTAAGAACGAGGACGATTCAGGTTTCGTGAGGCTAAATTCATGGATTTATAGTGTTGCCACATTGTTTACTTGCGATTTCTGAATCGTCCTCGTTCTTCACGTTGGTCTAAGTATTTTCGCAGACAAAATTTAGAATTAGGAAACATTTTTGTCAAACTTTTGCGTAAGGATTCATTTTCCCACAAGCGTAACACTATGGAAACATGTTTCACACTACGAACTCGCTTCTTATTAGGAAATAAGCTTGTAATAAGAAGATCCTTACCCCAAAAATAATACATGTCATTAAAAACAACATGTGTCAAATTGGGTAGTATTGTTTTAAGAATAACACCTTCTGGAAAAAAAGGTTCCTTGAAAGTGTAATTTAATGTAAGGTGTGTAACATTTGGCATCGGTCGAATTATGAGGCCAGCTGTAAAGCTCCAACTAAAAGAATGCCACACGAGCTTTTTACAAGAATGTGAGCATACGTCTAAAATATTATTAAAGACGTTGACAACTCTGGAAGATGTATTGACTGAGCTTTTCAATTCTGAAAAATCCAGATGGACTTCTTGAACATTCCATTTCCCATGTCGGTTATTATTCATCAGATGTTCTAACTGAGTGAGCTGTATTATACTGCTGAATAAACGCCTCCCATGTGGCACGTACAATTTGAAGCCCCCGATGACTTTTGGTAGCATACAGCATAGCATCAGGAGTGTCTGCAGGAAGTCCAATGATCTCTTTAACTGAGCTTTTGACCATTTTGTCCAGATCCAGCAAAAATTTTGAGGATAATTTGTGTAAAGGAGCTGTTTGGAGGGGATAGATTAAGGACGGCCAAAGATATTGGTTTATGATTTTTAATTTCTGATTTGGGTATAACATTGGCGTACCCACTAGGTTTTGCAAATCTTTTCCAAAATGTTTGATTACTTTTGCTAGATCAAAAATAATTTCATCTGTGAAATTAACCCCCAGATACCTAATACGCTCACCACTTTTGATAGCAGTAATCTTGCAGTTTGCATCAAGAATGAGAGGGTCTTCACTTAAGGTCACGGGTGTTCAACGGTAGATAGGTCCACCGATACGAACTAAGAAAAATGCACGGTACACCCGCATGCCGATTACCACCGAACCACCGCGCCATCCACCGATTGGTTTTCAGTGAGGCAGCATACATCCTATCGCTAGTCACTATTCCACATCTCAGTTTTACATTAGTTTTATCATATGCAGCCAGTTTCATTCTACAATAAGTAAGTAATTCCAGAAAACCAGTGTGATTTCGCTGAGGAATGTGAAAATAAAGCAATTATTTACTCACTAGCTTTGCAATGCATGAATCTACCTCAGCTTCAAAATAGTTTTTTTAGGGCATTGTGCTTGAAAATAATTCAGTTGAGAGAATTCTCTGTTTATACTTCGGGAAAATGATGGTGACGTTAAGAGTGAAGAGAAAAGCACAGTTGAAACTATAAATGTGAAAACCTATTGTCGAAGTATTTCTGAGAAAGAGAAAAACAAAGTGATGTGAATTCTGCCGGGCTCAGTTTGATGGCAATATTGTAAATGAAATTACCTTGAATGTTGCAGTTAAAAATTGTTGTGCCTAATTGTAACATTAGCTTAATTATTAATATTTTTGCGACCTAACTTTAAAACTAATACGTTCTTAAAATTGTTGTATCGCTAGCACATGGTTAAAAAAGTAAAACCTTATTGTTTGTATGACTGGATTAACTGGCGCAATTAAATGAGAAATACTGTGTTACAACATTGTGTATGATTTAATAATATATAATATGTTCTTCATTTAATTTTTTCCAAATTCGGCTATTCGGCTGTCGGCTAGTCACTTCATCACTTCATACTTTATTGTAAAAAAGCATATATCTTTCAATGAGATATCCTTGAATCTAGGGGTCAACTTAAAACAGTTACTTAATTTCACATATTTTGCATTTCGCTTAAAAAATCGTATTCGATTTCATCCATTTGTGGTATTTCCACGTGATATTTACTACTGGTAAAAAATAATTAAGTTTTAAGTTCTACCTGCAGGTAGAGTACCGACGGTAATGCGGTCGGTTACCGGCCGATTTGGCAGATTTGTTTTCAGGTAGTGCTCCGGCCGGTAACCGTGAACACCCGTGCTTAAGGTACCTTTTCGTATATTAATTATCTTCGACTTTTCAAAATTAATTTCGTATCCCACAATAATATAATATAATATAATTTGTGAACTTCTCCCGTTTTGATCAAAAATGCAATAACTTGGAGTCAAAACCCCGTGACACGAAATTTAATTCGTTTTGTGTCAAACCAAACATTTTTAACTTATTACCTTTTAGTTGCATACAAAACATTCACAAACTAAATTGTCTTCTGCAAACTACAAAAACACTCAAAATACAAAATCAGAAACGCATATTTCGTGGATTTATATCATTTTGCCAACACTAAATTTTAGGAGCTTATCCCGTTTTCCCACAACACGAAATTTTTTGTTTTTGGTACTAACATTGAGAAGTCAATGTATATTTTGAATGTAAGATAGACTCTAATTGAATTTTTTTGAAAATGTTGCATGAATTAATCAGATAGTCTGAGCATAGAAGCATGTAGTACCGAGTGTCGGCTACGTGTCCTGCAAGTGTGGAGTTCGGGACATTCCTTGTTTTTGAGATATGGACGACCAAATATTTTGAATGTAAGATAGACTCTAATTGATTTTTTTTGAAAATGTTGCATGAATTAATCAGAGAGTCCGAGCATAGTAGCATGTAGCACCGAGTGTCGGCTACGTGTCCTGCGAGTGTGGAGTTCAGGACATTTCTTGTTTTTGAGATATGGACGACCAAATATTTTGAATGTAAGATAGACTCTAATTGAATTTTTTTGAAAATGTTGCATGAATTAATCAGAGAGTCTGAGCATAGCAGCATGTAGTAACAAGTGTCAGCTACGTGTTCTGCAAGTGTGGAGTTCGGAACATTCCTTGTTTTTGAGATATGGACGAACAAATATTTTGAATGTAAGATAGACTCTAATTGATTTTTTTTGAAAATGTTGCATGAATTAATCAGAGAGTCCGAGCATAGTAGCATGTAGCACCGAGTGTCGGCTACGTGTCCTGCGAGTGTGGAGTTCAGGACATTTCTTGTTTTTGAGATATGGACGACCAAATATTTTGAATGTAAGATAGACTCTAATTGAATTTTTTTGAAAATGTTGCATGAATTAATCAGAGAGTCTGAGCATAGCAGCATGTAGTAACAAGTGTCAGCTACGTGTTCTGCAAGTGTGGAGTTCGGAACATTCCTTGTTTTTGAGATATGGACGAACAAATATTTTGAATGTAAGATAGACTCTAATTGAATTTTTTTGAAAATGTTGCATGAAATTATTTTTTTTAATTGTGCATATTTTAAAGGATCGAGTAGTCAGTCCTGGTGAACGACTCCACTCGTCCACAACATTGTTTAAACTCCTGGTCTTTGGGAATCGGATCATTTGTCATCAAATCGATTAAATCTTCATAAGGATGACTCATCAAATCAAAATGTTTACTGTTCTTGCTAGACTCAATAATATGAAAAGACAGACCAAAGAAAATCTTCGAGCATTCGGGTTCGGGTTCGGCATCGGCCTCTGCTTCGGTTTCAGGGAAATTAAAAAGAACAAAAACAAATACTGTAATCTGTAAGTAAAAGGAAAATTCAGTTTTTAAAAAATAAGCAATATCTGATCTGCCTGACAGCCAAAGTAAAATTTGATTCAATTTCCCATGTTTATTTCTACAACAAAATGTTTTCTACACTCAAAACATTTTTATTTTCCTGTAGTAGTCAATAAAAAGTACCAGAACCAGAATATTTGATAAAAAGTACTTATTTACTTGTTTGTAATTTTATCTTCTCCATATAATATTTTTACACGCAATTAAGGTTAACGCAAACTAATCTTAAACTATGGTCTGGTACAGTATATTTAAGATGATGACTAAACCGTTTTTGCGTATGAACGTAATGCACGGTACTGTGAAATACAGCGGACCTACAAAATACAATGATACATACTTTTTTAATGTAACACAAAAATGTAAATGTAAAAGTCAGAAACACAGTAAACAAACCACCTGAAAAAAACTTATACACTCATTGAAAGTCGTATATATTTCCTGTTTGCCGTACGGTAAACGATATCGGTATTTAAATGAGAAATTATAAACACTATATTTTTGCTACATTAAATAAATATAAAATTGAAAAATAACGCTTGTAGAACAAGATGCATGATTTATTATGAATTTTCAAATGTATGCACCGTAAAGCTTGTAATACCCCCCGGGAGGAGTTACGGGAAACTTTGGTTCAGACCCAGGAGTTATTAGAGACCAGCGTAAAAAACAAAAAATCATCATCTCTATTTGATTCAAAGTGAAGGCCGCTGGGAATTATTACGTACCCCGAGAGTTATTCAAGACCCCCGGGAGCTTTTAGAGACCGGGAAGTTGTTAGAAGCTTTATGGTTCTTTATCATGAATAGTTATATTTTACTTTGATCTAAAACCATAAACTTGGTATAGTTCAAGTTTAAAATAATATGTGGTACGGAGAGGACTGTTGCACTGTTTTTTACAGGCTTAATTTGTAATATACTTGGCTTCCAAAGCATTGGATTATAGCATAAAATACGATTAACTGATTATGTCTAATTGTGTACGATAATAGGATACGATTATTTATTGCAATTTTAAACATACTTTCAACTTCGTGTTGCAATAGCAACACATACTACATTACTACACTACACACTCTTGTTTACTTTAACATTATAACAAGCTCGTCCTCGTTCTTCACAGCTGATGTGATGGTGTTAAGATTTTAAGAACGAGGACGATTCAGGTTTCGTGAGGCTAAATTCATGGATTTATAGTGTTGCCACATTGTTTACTTGCGATTTCTGAATCGTCCTCGTTCTTCACGTTGGTCTAAGTATTTTCGCAGACAAAATTTAGAATTAGGAAACATTTTTGTCAAACTTTTGCGTAAGGATTCATTTTCCCACAAGCGTAACACTATGGAAACATGTTTCACACTACGAACTCGCTTCTTATTAGGAAATAAGCTTGTAATAAGAAGATCCTTACCCCAAAAATAATACATGTCATTAAAAACAACATGTGTCAAATTGGGTAGTATTGTTTTAAGAATAACACCTTCTGGAAAAAAAGGTTCCTTGAAAGTGTAATTTAATGTAAGGTGTGTAACATTTGGCATCGGTCGAATTATGAGGCCAGCTGTAAAGCTCCAACTAAAAGAATGCCACACGAGCTTTTTACAAGAATGTGAGCATACGTCTAAAATATTATTAAAGACGTTGACAACTCTGGAAGATGTATTGACTGAGCTTTTCAATTCTGAAAAATCCAGATGGACTTCTTGAACATTCCATTTCCCATGTCGGTTATTATTCATCAGATGTTCTAACTGAGTGAGCTGTATTATACTGCTGAATAAACGCCTCCCATGTGGCACGTACAATTTGAAGCCCCCGATGACTTTTGGTAGCATACAGCATAGCATCAGGAGTGTCTGCAGGAAGTCCAATGATCTCTTTAACTGAGCTTTTGACCATTTTGTCCAGATCCAGCAAAAATTTTGAGGATAATTTGTGTAAAGGAGCTGTTTGGAGGGGATAGATTAAGGACGGCCAAAGATATTGGTTTATGATTTTTAATTTCTGATTTGGGTATAACATTGGCGTACCCACTAGGTTTTGCAAATCTTTTCCAAAATGTTTGATTACTTTTGCTAGATCAAAAATAATTTCATCTGTGAAATTAACCCCCAGATACCTAATACGCTCACCACTTTTGATAGCAGTAATCTTGCAGTTTGCATCAAGAATGAGAGGGTCTTCACTTAAGGTCACGGGTGTTCAACGGTAGATAGGTCCACCGATACGAACTAAGAAAAATGCACGGTACACCCGCATGCCGATTACCACCGAACCACCGCGCCATCCACCGATTGGTTTTCAGTGAGGCAGCATACATCCTATCGCTAGTCACTATTCCACATCTCAGTTTTACATTAGTTTTATCATATGCAGCCAGTTTCATTCTACAATAAGTAAGTAATTCCAGAAAACCAGTGTGATTTCGCTGAGGAATGTGAAAATAAAGCAATTATTTACTCACTAGCTTTGCAATGCATGAATCTACCTCAGCTTCAAAATAGTTTTTTTAGGGCATTGTGCTTGAAAATAATTCAGTTGAGAGAATTCTCTGTTTATACTTCGGGAAAATGATGGTGACGTTAAGAGTGAAGAGAAAAGCACAGTTGAAACTATAAATGTGAAAACCTATTGTCGAAGTATTTCTGAGAAAGAGAAAAACAAAGTGATGTGAATTCTGCCGGGCTCAGTTTGATGGCAATATTGTAAATGAAATTACCTTGAATGTTGCAGTTAAAAATTGTTGTGCCTAATTGTAACATTAGCTTAATTATTAATATTTTTGCGACCTAACTTTAAAACTAATACGTTCTTAAAATTGTTGTATCGCTAGCACATGGTTAAAAAAGTAAAACCTTATTGTTTGTATGACTGGATTAACTGGCGCAATTAAATGAGAAATACTGTGTTACAACATTGTGTATGATTTAATAATATATAATATGTTCTTCATTTAATTTTTTCCAAATTC